>CAJQZJ010033539.1:3386912-3421503 GCA_907164525.1 Lophiomys imhausi | reverse complement strand
GTGTGTGTGTGTGTGTGTGTGTGTGTGTGTGTGTGTGTGTGTGTGTGTGTAAATCTCACAAAAATATTGGGTGCATTATAAAGAATTAAATAGTCTAGAGATTGGCAAATGTGGAAAATCATTTAATGAATTGATTTTTAATGTCTCACCTCTAATCAATTTTCCATTGGCAACAGATTCATAGTGAGAGTTGTAGCCTCCTTCCCTTGTAACTGCCAACTTATTCAAAGCCAGCATCTGAGCCAAGAGAAAAACAGTGGGTGAAGGGCACACTTCACTTGCAAGTCAGTACCGTGCTCAGGTGAGCATTTTCATATACAGGTAATGGTGACATAATGGGCTCTGAAGATTATGGTCTGGATGTCAAAGGTCCTCATAGGATCATGTGATAAAGGCATAGTCTATTTTGGGAGTTTCAAGAAAGTGGGGTATTACTGGAGTAAGTGGGTGTTTGGGGGCTCCAGAGGCCACATCATGCCTTGGTCCCTTTATATTTCTTTCTTTTTCTGCATTCTGGATGCTTTGGGGTAAGCAGTTGTGGTCTATTGTTCCTTTCTATCATACAGATCTACCTCCCACAGGCCCAGAAACAATTAAGTTCACAACCGTAGACGGATGTCTATGAAACTGTGAGCAAAGATAAATCTTTCCTCATTCAGATTTCTCGGATACTTTTCACAGCAATGGCAAATGTGCAAACACACAATGAAGTCATTGAGAGAAAAGCATATGAACTCTGACCTGTGAGAAAGTTGGGCAAGTCTACTTTGACAGACCTGGCTGGACACAGTTGTCCAAAACACTGAAGCAAACCCCATGTAAAAAATTAAAGCTTGTCATTAGAGGCTAGCATTTACAATGATCTTGACTGACATTTTTGGTGGTTTGAATGAGAATGGCCTCCATAGAGTTATAGATCTGAATGTTTAGGGGTGGTGTTTGAAAGGATTGAGAGGTAAAGGCTTTGCTGGATGAATTTTTGAGGTTTCAAAAAGCCCATTCCAAGCTCAGAATCTTTCTTCCTTCCTGTTGCCTGTGGATCTGATTGTAGAACTCTTAGCTACTTCTCCAGTATATGTCTGCCTGTGTGCTGTCATGCTACTGGTCATGATGATTATGAACTGCACGTCTAAAACTATAAGAAAGCCTCAATTAAATGTTTACCTTTGTAAGAATTGCCTTGGTCATGGTGTCTCCTCACAGCAATAGAACACTGACTTAGACACTATTTCAAACTCTGCCAGTTCCCCTAGTAAAATTGAGAAAAGCCCAACCAAAGCTCCATGTTTGTAAATGGGGTGGGGAGAAGTACCAACACAGAAGGAGAAGGAAAGCTCAGGGTTTTCAGGGTTGATAGACTGGGAATAAGGTAGTATAATTTTCTAGTTAAGAGTGGTGAAGATTTCTGAACAAAACGGGGGTCTAAAATTTTATGTGGTCATGCTTTGTTTTCTTACAAAATGGAAGGCAGGGTATCAAATTTACAAGTTTTCAGTTGAGAGGAAAGAGATAATTATAGGAATCCTCAGCGTCTATGTGTGATTCAAAGTCACAGGGAGCAGTGGTTTTTAGATCTGTGAGTAATAAACCATTGGTGTTATTACATAATTTTAGTGGGTTAAGACCAATATTGAAACCAGAAAGTGATGGGCTGGAGAAATGGTTCAGTGGTGTAGAGCATTTGCTGCTCTTGCTGAGGACTTGGATTTGGCTCCTAGTACTACATCCAGAAGCTCACAGTCAGCTATTACTCCTGTTCTAGAGGATCCCAACCCCTTTCTGGCCTCTGAAAACACTCCATACACATGGTATACATATAGACAAGCAAGCATACACATATACACATAAATAAAACTAAGTTTTAAAAAATGAATATAACACAAGAAAAATTCAGATTTATCAGAAGAAATCATATAAAACTATGGATTATTTCTTTGTAAAACTTGTAATCCTGATGCACACATGCATATATGATATTTACATGTACAACTGAGTTTATGTTTACATGTATACACACATTCATATATACATGTATATATGCATATATATACATATATATATGACATTTATGTAACATTAAGAAAACAGTGAAGATGTAAAGAAAGTCTAGAACTAAACCCTGGGTGTCAAGGATACTTTGAGGTATTGTAAATAAAAACCATAAAAGGAATACTGAGATAAATAAGCTGGTGTGGTATGATAGTTCATACTATCTGTTGAGTTGACTCAGCCATAGGGTGGCCCAATAATATATTTTAGGATTCTTTTTTGGCATGCTTGGGAGGATTTCTACATATGACTAAAACTTAAAGTCAGTAAACTTAATCAGTGGATTTCCCCCTTTCATGTCAGGTAGTTATCATTGTGTTTGTTGAATGGTTGAACAAAACCAAAGATTGAACAAGAAATGATTTGCTTTCTTTCCCTGTCTTTGAACTAAAACATTTGTCTTCTTTCTTCATGTCCAGATTAGAGCTTATGCCACAAGCTTTCCTCATTGTAAGACCTACAAATGTTTACTACAAAAGTGTTATCAACTTCTCTCCACCTCCAGAATACAGTCTTAGCCTCTATTAGGTATAAGCCAATTACTTACAATAAATCACTTCATATTCCTTTACATAGATATCCATATATCTATATCTATGAAAAGAATAGGGCTCTACTTCTCTGGATAATCTGTATTAGTATATGTAATAAGAGAAATACAAGCAACATCATTGAAGTCAAAAGAGACCAATTAAAAATGTAGAGAATGAATCTCATCAAGGAGGCAGAAGTAGAAAAGGGCAGGATCTTGCAGATCATTGGTGATCTTGGAAAGACTGAGTACATTAGCAAGAAAGAAGTAAAGTTGGTGTGGGATGATGAGATGATTGGAAGTCAGAATGTGTGAAAAATATATATCCATGCATATATTCCTTTAAGGAAGTGTGATCATCAAGTGGTTGAAACTGAGGGGTGAAGCATAGTACAGGTTGATTTTACATAAATAAAATGCCAACTTCAAGGTGATTTTAGAGATGTGTGATGGAGTATATATTCACAACAATATTGCTAGTTCTCTCTGATGTTGGTTTCCTGGCTTCGATGAAAACTAAAGACTAGTTTAACTGAATGTGGGTACACTGATAGGGTTGGAAGTTTTGAAAAGATCATGAGACTGAAGTAGGCATCACTACTGCCATCCTCACTCTAGATACGGGTGCTAGAGAATATCCAAGTGGAAGATGATTTTAAAGAGGATATAGCATGTTGAAGGACCAGATTGTAGTGTTTAATGATGAGAGTTAGGTCAGATACTTAAAAAAAAAAAAAACACAGGAAACTGAAGAAAGATCTAATATATTGAGGAACAGTTTCTAGGAAAAGTAGCTGGCATTATAGGAAACAAAATAGAAGGTAATGTATTATTGAGGAATTTATAATATGTGTAGGAAAGTAAGGAGTATGTACATAGCTAAATGACATTTAATGCAGGGGAGACCAGTGTCGGAGTACTACAGACTGAATGCTTGTGTCCCCTGTTCCCCTAGTGCATATGCTGAAAACCAAGCTTCAAGTTGATGGTGTTTGAGGATGAAGCCTTTGGAAGATAGTTATATCAGGAGAATAAAGCCCTCATGAATGGGAATGATGTCTTTAAAAGAAGCCTGTGGTTGTTCACATATTCCTCCTACCATGTGAGGCCCAGTGAGAAAATGCCTGTCAGTAAGCATGTCTTCACCAGACACCAATCTGTATAGCACATTGACCTTAGACTTAGAAGCCTCTAGAATGGTGAGAAATCAATTTCTGCTGTTTATAGATACTTGGCTGGGTATAATATGATAGCAGATCAAACTAGTAAGTGAAAGTATGAACCACTAATCATCACAGAGAATTTATTAGATGGTGCCTAAAATGATTCCTTAGCCAGGCATGATAGCATGTGTATGCAATTCCAATACTAAAAAAAAACAAATTCAGGAGAATAATTAGTCAAGGCTAGCCTGCTCTACCCAGTTTCAAACTAGCCAGGACTATGCATCACTACAATGTCACAGAACAAAACAAAACCATCGCTTTCTTGTAGAGAACTGTCTTTTGAGATTCAAGCTGAACAATTAATTATGCTATTTATTCTTGGGAATGTTCAACTATAAATTTTATGAAATGATTTTGTTGCCCTTACAAAATGTCATTTGATCTTAAATTACTCTCTTGTTAGCCCATTAAGACTCTACTCTGAGTTCTCATTGCTTGGATTTAAACTACTTACAAATCTAATTAAATGAGAAATACCCCTAAAGAGGCAACAAGAAACCACTATAAAGGCATTTTAGAAAACTGTAGGGTTGGGGTGTAAAAACTCAGAAATAAAGCACCTGCTTAGCATGTATGAGACCTGGAGTTCAGTTACTAACATCAATATATATTAGTTTTTATATAAAAGGTAAGGAAAGTGTATGAAAGCATCTGGCTCTTTTTATATAAACCTGTAACAACCACTTTATAAGAACCTGTTTAAGAAGCATGTAAAGTTAAAATATTTCCAAGTAAGTCAGCTATTGTATGGCAAGAAAACTAAATACAAAAAAGTAACCAGCTTTTAAATGTTGGAAGAAAATATCACCAAGGCAATGAATAGCAGAAAATACTTACATATATTGGTCGATTTTATCATGTAGCAAGGAGTAAACATTTTCTAGAGAGGTTGCCACAACTTCAAGACCATAGATTATAAGAACTCCGGCCTTCTGATTTAGGTAACTGTCCTTATCCAGGGCTTCAGCCACTTCTGTATGGAAACATTAGCATCTCAGGCACTTATTAGTTCAATGACAGGTTGGACCAAGTCATTGGATTTTTGTTGAGAACTGCTATGTCCTGAAGTATTCTTTTTTTGCTGTGCTTTGAAGGCAGTTAGTGCCCAGGATGCTGGTCTGTGAATGCTATTTGGAGAAGCTAGTGGTATTAAAATATTTCACTTCTCAGTCCAACTTAGTGTAATCTAGCATCTACTGTGGCATATCATCTTGTTGAGTATATTATTGTCAACTAATAGTGAGATTTTATCTTTCTTCTACTTGTACCTTAGTCTACCCTTCCTGACAACCTCAGTATGGATCCACAAAAAACACAATAAGGCAGGGAACAAGACTCATGTGGTAAAGTGCTTGCTATACAAGCACAGGAACTTGAGCTTACTCTTCAGAATCCTTAGAAACAGTTGATCATCATGGTGCTTATAACCCCAATGCTGGACTTTCGGGGTTCTCTAGTCAGCCAGCATAGCTTAATCAGTGAGATCCATACCAATAAAAGATGCTGTCTGAAAAAAAAATACAAGGTGGGCTGCTGGAGAGATGGCTTAGAAGTTAAATCACTTGTCTCATAAGCAAGAGGATCAGCGATCTTTAGAAAACACACAAGCCCCTACTGTACATGGCATGTTGACTGTTGTTTCAGCTTTTGAAGACGTAAACAGGGGATCTCCAGAGCAAAATGGGCGGAGCAAAACAAAACATCATGTTTCCCTGCCCACGCTATTGCTGTTTAAATTATTTAAGTCTTGAAATGGGCTTGTGTGAAATTATGAAGCTGGCCTTTTGATTAACATCATTTGTGTTTGTTAGCTAGCTATAGTATTGCTTGCTAACATGTTAACATATTAGGAAATACCCAAGCTTCCCTGATTTCTTTGGGATACCTACAGTACTTCCACTTCTAAAATTATTTACTTCTGTTCCCCAATCTAGAGCTTACCTACTCCCCTGTTCCTCTTGAAAAGTTCAATGAAATGAGTTACTCCAATATGTCTAAATTAAATGGAAGAGTGCATGATTTTCCCCCAAATCTATTGATCAACTGAATTAATTTTTCAATGAAATACCCATATATATCATTGTGTATGGTCTTTATTTGCTTGTTATATTAGTTGTTTGGTTAGATCGGATCTTTCTATGGAGCCCACAATTGCCTTGAATTCATATAGATGTGCTTGCCTCTGTCTCCCGAGTTCTGGGATTAAAGATACATACCAAAATGCCCAGTTTTTGTATTGTTTTTATTGCATACTGAGAAGTTGTTCATGTATTGAGGTTATCAGTCCTTTATAAATCACCAAAATTCTATATTCAAATTTTCACTACCCTTCAGATTGTTTAGGCTATTTTTCCCATTAAAATATTTTCATGATATACTAAAAGTTTCTCTCACTGATATTTGCAGTGACTTCTGGGTCTTTAATATCATTATTTACCATTTCTGGTTCCAGTGTATTATTTATTTGTTTACATTTTTATCTCCAATTACCTTCACTTCACTTCCAACCTTTTAATTAAAATGAGTATGTCAGAACACCAATTTCTCATTTTCTCTACTTTCTCCTCTTGGCACTCCTATTTCTCTTAATGACTCCATCTGAATTCCATGTCACTTGACCCCCAATCTCTAAGATATTTCAGATTTCTTGCCTGATCTTCTCATCTCTCAACAGAGATCTTATGTAAAGTAAAGAATGGCACTAAACACTGTTATGATGATATGAGAAAAGTCATGAAATATAGATGTATCTCCCATTAAATGTTGATTCTCTTATGGCTTATCAGAATACTAAATTAAATAAAGTATTTGCTTCTTGGTTGGTTAAAGTATTTGCAAACAGTACTTCTATTTTTCTTAACTAGGTTAAATAATTGAACCAAGACTTACTGTAATCCAATTCTCTGAATAAGTCTTAGGGAAAAGGAATCAAAGGGAAGTAACCTGCTATGAAAGTAGCTGGCAAGATAGCACAACAGGTAAAATCACCTGTCACCAAATCTGATGACCTGAGTTGGATCGCAAGGACCCACATGGTAGGAGAGGACCAGATCTCCCAAGTTGTCCTCTGACCTCCACAGAGCACTGTGTCATGTATGCATACCCCCAAACTCAGAGAAAGAACAAACATACATTATTGTTTAAAACTAGCACGAGGTAAAATGGGCCACTCATGGCTATTTCTGCTTCTCACAGTTAACTCAAGTGAGGGCCACTGAGAAGCACACATCGTTTTTTTTCTAAGATCAAATAGGTCCACGACAATTAACAACCACGGTGCAATAGGAGTCTCCAAAGTCGAAACTGTCTAGAGTTGCATCATGTTGTAGAACACCGTGAAGGCAAAATGACTTAGAATAAGGGCACGTAAGCATGGACTTTCAGGACTGGTATTACTTTTGGATTTGTATTTTATTTCTATACTACAGTCTACCAAGGACACTTAGTTTCTCCTTCAAGTTATTTGATATTTCATAGCTCTGTATGGGAAGTTTGTGGTCACATGAACTATTGCTTTGTTTTCTAAAGAAATCCATCTCTGTTGTCATCTAATATCACTGATTTTTCAAGGTGAAATAAAGTTTGTAGTGAGCAGATCATGATGGTTGTTTGTGTAGCTGATAAAAATCTGTTACCAAGAAAAACAGAATTTCACTCTCATGACCAGTGAGGGCAGTTCACATAGGTCTAAAATTATTAATATACTAAAAATAATTACAAGCAGGTGTACAAATGGGCTAACAAGAAAGTATTCATTTTCTTTTGTGTTTGAAGAACAACTGAGAGTGCTTTATTTTTAGCATCCTTACATTTAAAAGAAGGCATTTAATAATTGTCAGAAATTGCTTACAATGTCCTTATATTTGAAAAAAAAAAACACAGTGTAGATAAACCCCAAACTCCATAACCAGTAATATTTACAAATACAGCTAGAGAATTTTATAGTTAAAATTTATGATGAAAGCTGCCCATGGATTCAGAAACCTTGTGGAGCCAAAAGAACATTTATTAACTTCATAAATAATAGTCAGTGATAAGTTTCTGAAGTCTACACCAGGATATAATGTAAACCACAGTAAATGTGCACACCATTGGTAGCACCTATTCAACATCCTTGTCTCTGAATTTCTGTCCATTATTCTCTTCAAATCATTCTGTGCCAGTCAGTACTGTAGCAGTTTGCACATGATTTATAGTTGACCAGCAAGCGATGTGCATGGAATCAATTTTAATTCAGGTTCTCACTTTGACTGATGAAGAACCAGTGATGGTTTCCCTCAGATTTCTGGCTAGATGAAGGACTCCTCTTAGATGGCTACCTTTCCTTACTGTGTATCAGGCATTAGTTTACATACATTATTCAATACAAAAGGAACAAACCAAAACAGAACAGTAGTTCCAAAATGCATACTTGAATCTTGGAACTTCCCTATGAAATGAAAACAGACCCCAAATAAACCCAAAAGTTTTACTTCTCATGGATTTAAGTTTTTGTCAACATACTAAACTGTATATTTAGGTGATTCTCCAGATATTCCTGGAGGGAATATATTTTGAAAACCTATTAAACTTATAAAAAGAAAGATACATAAAAGCAAAACAAGACAACTTGTTGCGCTTATGTTCTGGTTCTGTAACCCTACCTATTTGCCTGCGAAATCCTACATTTTCTACACCTGATCTTAAAAACAAAAAACCTTATTTTCCCCATGTCCAATACTGATCTTTTGAACCTTGTCTTTAGAGAGATAGTCAATGTACATTAATTAAAAAAAGCTTACTTTAATTAATTTGGCCTTATGATTTGGGCCAGTTGTCTTTCTCCTAGCATCTGCGGGATTAACAGAAACAATATGTAAGAGAAAGTAGATGAAAATTTACTGGAATTGTTGATGGGCACAAGTCAGCTGACTAGGGACCTTAATGAATTATAAGCATGAAAGAATGACACAGATTATACCCACAATAAGAAAAAAATGCCCATCGAGTTTAGAGAGATTGATTCTTGTTCTCTTTATCTTTACCCTCCTTTTACAAATGCCTGAAAATTTTATATAAGGCCATGACTAAAACAGTGTTATGAACACTTCTTGGGTGGGACAATTGAACTGACCTCTCCAATCTCCAAACCTCAGCCCAGTAAAGTCTAATTAACAACAATCCTCAGTGGCAATCTGTCTTTGAAACCTGCTATTGTTAGGCAAGTACCCTGCTTACTTCTTTCAACTGTCACCTATTGTAAAACAAACCATCCCATTGTCCTTGAAACTCCTTAATCCAATTTGTGATACAGAACTTCAGAAACCACTCAGTGGCTTTGGGAGTTCATAATTGTCCAAGATTCTAGGTCTCCAGCTATGATCACCTGAGGAATGGAGCCTCCCGGCACACTCAATACAATGTTAATACACACACATTCAGATTTTCACAGAAACCATGCAGTTTTATTTTAAAAGGGTTTGTAGTGTTCTATACAATAATATCAAACTTATTGATCTATGAAGAGTACCTGGCTTAGAATTGTATTTCTGGATAAAATGAAGTATGATTACCAGGGCAGATGGATAAAAAAAATTAACTACTATTTATAAAGAGGATTTTTAAGATTTTTTTTTATTTGCTAGTTTTTAGAACCTTTTTTTTTTCACTCTAGATGAGTCATTTCCCATACAGTTACATTTTCCAAGGTATAGTTGTTACGTGAGATTGTGTAAAAATTGTAACTCAAATACACATAGCATAGATTTAAGTTCTATAAAGCATTTGGCAAGATAAAGAAGTGTGTGGGAAAAGATGAGTTATAACAGGATGGCTAGGAAAGGACCTTAAAGAAAGGTGAGGCTTGTTAGTGGATTTAAGTACATGATTTCTTCTTTACAGCACTACCTGGTGACTTAACCCTTTTCTGTAGACAGGGATATACCTCTAAAATTGGAGACATCTTTATAAATGTGCCTTTTCTTATAAAAGGGTCTAAAAATGGCTTTTGCCAGAAAGGCATATTCTGGAGGGCACTTAATCTACGTAGGTAAGTGGTTTTCCAATTTGGCTTAGTTTTGAGTAGAGCTGATTAACGAACATTATAGACAAATCCTGTGTATGTCTGGACTAACATGGATAAAAAAGAATGTCTTTCAAACAATATGGAGTGGATGACCCTTGTTCTGTTGAATTCAATGGCACATTAAAAAAAAAAATTCTTAGATAGTTTCTACGAGATTCCTATTGCATTAGCCATTTTGTTCCATGCTCTGAAAGACTGAGTGGTTTGAACTTTGCTAGCTTTCTCAGATCCCACTTGACTTCCTATTCATCATCCCCACGGACCCTAGTAATACATATATACAAACAAGTGGACAAGATCTAGGAACCTCAACCACATATGTGGCCATGTGAGAATTCTCATTATGGTTGAGAACTCTCTCTCTCACCTCTTCAGCAAATTTCTGGGCATTTCCTCTCAGACAAAGGAGACTGATGCTCTTGCCTCAAGATTTTGAGCTTCCTAAGAAAAATAGTTAAGGAAAAGTGTCCAGTGTTCTGAGGGTCTGTCTCATTCTCATGGGTATTGAATTCTGTTTTCCCCTAAAATCAGGCATTCTGTTGAGATGAGGAGTGTCTGATAGACAAAAAAAAAAAAAAAAAAAGGCTTTTTGGGGAAAACCTGACCCTCTATCCAAGATCCAGTACCATGACAGTCAGCAGGGCTCATGGCAGATGAGATGGCTCAGTGACTCTGAGATAGAAAATACTATGTCACTAATTCACTGAAAACTACTATCTAGCAGACAGATGACAGCTCACAGTACTCACTGCTGTAAGTATAAAGAATATAGCAAACTATAAAGGGGAAGTAATTCTATCAGAGACCAGTTCTTACCCACTCTCCTCAGTCCAGTGACAATTAAAGAAACAAATGAGAGGGGGAGAAAATATTATTCTATGAATAATAATGTAAATATTTGATATACAGGATGGTCATAGGCCACTCCTGTGAAAGGGTCATTCAACCTCCCCAACAGGGTCATTATCCACAGGTTGAGAAACACTGGTATAGGGATGTATGTGTGATAATCAATTGTAACTTACCTTGTTCTGCATGAATTAGAACAATTTATTCAGCTTTTCTATCAGAAAAAAATGGGTCATTCTTAAAGGGAAAAGTCTTTTGTAAACTGAAAAACTCAAGGTAAATATTAATGTTGAGACCATACTATTCCTTGCCTGAAGTTATTCCATATTGTGTAAAACAATGGTTTCCCCCCATATTGGTTTTTTTTCCCTGAGTAATTTCATTTCATAAGCAGCTTTTGATTCTACTTTGAGTTTTGAGAAAGATTGTACAGGTCAAGTAAGACTATCTATCTAGGACCATCCATGCAACACAGACTATTAAATGACTACTTGCTCACAGAAATTTTACCACAAATACATTTATCAGGCTAAATTGAGACTGTAAGGCAGTAATTCTCAACCTTCCTACTGCTGTGAACCTTTTAATACAGTTCCTCATTGTTATGGTGACCTCAACCATAAAATTATTTTTGTTACTACTACATAACGGTAATTTTGCTACTTCTATGAATAATAATGTAAATATTTGATACACAGGATGGTCATAGGCCACTCCTGTGAAAGGGTCATTCAACCTCCCCAACAGGGTCATTATCCACAGGTTGAGAAACACTGGTATAGGGATGTATGTGTATACTAAAACCATATTTACGGAATCAGGTTCAAGAACTTACAGACCAAAGAATAAGCGCAGACTTCTCACTTGGACCTATAAACTGAGAGGCATGGCCCCACCAATGTCATCTGACACCTGGTGGCCATGTCAAGGACTAAACTCCTGACTGTCCCTGGGTCTTCAGTTCTACTTGATCACTGATGTTGATCTGGCCAACCCAACTGCTCTCTGACTGTCCACCTGCAAGTTCATCTGCACCTGGACCTGCCACTTCTGCTCTGGATTTGGTCCTGCCCTTTTGTCTTTGCAGCTGGCTACATCTTTACTCTCAACCCCCATTCACCCAAAGCTTGGTTCTACAGCAGCACCTTCACATGGTTGGTTTGGGCTCATTATCTTATTTATTTGCATTTCTATCAGGACAATCCTCTTGAACTCCTTATTGCATGTGAGTGTGTGCATACACACACACACACACACACACACACACACACACACACACATTAATATTAGTAACTAAGATTGGGATAAAAGAGCTTGCATTTGCCTCAGCCAGATTACTAAGTTAGACAAGTCCTCAAACATATTAACTAACCTATGGGATATATCTCACATCTCAAAAGCAGCATTCATGCAACCATTTTCACATTGAAATAGGTGATTTTCAACAATCTGATTCTGTGTTTCTAGGGTTTCTAGGCTATAGTCACTCTTACTGCTGCCTCATAATGATCTCATTCCTTTTCAGGTGAGAGCTTTGTTTGGATCAGCAGATAAACATCTTCCAACCCTAGTGCAATGATGGAGACCTTTCTTATGAATTAGTGCTTTACCAGTTTTTAATGTCTTTCAGCACAGTCATATATCTTGTTGGGTTGGATAATTTCTTCTAATATCCAAAATATAATTTCATGCTGTTTCAAGGAACCTCTGAAACTATAAATGTTGAAATAGCTTTCATTATTTAAAAATCATTATATATATATATATATATATATATATATAAAGTTTATGTGGTCCTCATGAATGTCTGTGTCCCATGAAAGTGCCTGATGCCCATAGAAGCCAAAAGAGTGCATCAGATTTCCTGAAACTGGAGTTACAGATAATTTTTGTTACCATGTGGTCCCTTTAAAGGAGCCATTAACCTCTGAGCTGTCTTTCTGGCTCTTCACATATATTTCAGAATCAAATTGTGGCCACAAACTTGAAGGTAACCATTTTTTCCAAGCCTCCTAGGAATGTTGCTGTCATTTATACTTGATATTCAAAACTTTTAAAGAGATTTCTGAGAACTCCTCAAAGTGACAGGGGCGAGGAAACACTGTCTTTTATATATCCTCTTGAATCTCAAGAGAAGAGCAGGAGCAAGCTAGGAAAGATTTTTTTCTTTCTTTCTGTAATTGTACAAACCACAAACTATCAAAGATGGGTAATGTACAGTCTGTAGCTCTCCACAGGAGTTTCTGTAAACAATTGAAAATGCTAGAACACAGAGGCCTGAAGCCACCAAAACAACATAACAGCATGTAGCTAATGGCTCCATTCAAAGAAGTTGTCACTTTCCTATCCTCTTCTTCATTAGTCACTGCCACTCCTAGGCTTTGCTGGTTTCACGTTTTCCTCTAAGAAAGCACCCTGCAAGGCATAAAAAGGAGGATGGGTGACTAATTAGTGTGTCAAAGGGAACTAGAAGGTATATTGAGAATTCAGAATCTCATTTCCCTCTTCCCCACTTAGAATTGATTTTGCTGTCATCATTTAAAAAATAACAAATAGATGTGCTTCTATTATTTGATGAAGATAAAGGGCTTCTTCTTCCCCAAATATAATTCCTGGCAAATTCTATTAACCAAATATTTATTTGGGTTCTAAAATTATTTATTATTCTGAATAAGTCTTAAATAGTCTCATTAATTGTTACCATGAAATAGATTAATTCATATAAATATATATTTATAATTAGGGTAAATCTAAATGGAGCAAGCTAAAATGCACATAATCAGATTAGAATGTTTGCCAGAAAAGTAGTGATTCATTTTTATAGCTGTGGATCGTGGGGCCAAGCTCTGAGATTTATCATTAAAATGATCCTATTTATATAGCTTATTTAGCTGTGGATTGAATCAGAGATGAAATTTAGTTGCGTTTGTCTTTTACTCCTATCTCCAGACCTCTACTCTAGGCTGAAAGTCTTTGATAGTGTGGTTTGAGAGTGCTGACAAGTTAACTCTCAGTGTCCTTCCTGAGGAAGAGAATAGACAGGTACCAGCTTTCTCTAATGAGAAGTAGGTTAAATTTGATTCCTTTCTATTATAAACTTGCATTGACTGATATCCACACCCTTCCAGACCATGCCTTAGTGATATGAAGTAGTTAGTTACTCTTGTCAGGGGCATCATTAATCTGAATGTTAGGTATTGATTATGTGATGCTAGAACTGCACTACAGGGTTGTTACTTTGTCGGCTTTACTAGTTTGCTATTCTTTTCTCCTGTCCTGTTCCCCAAGAGATCAATTTCTGTTATAAGCCTGCTAGTTCTCAACAAGATTCTGTTCCAATACATTTTGATACAAGGAGATTGATTCTTCCAATGTCCTTCCTTTGGAATGGTACTTTGATCTTATATGATTTTATTTTATTTCATTTTTTTCTGTTTTAGCAATTGGTGGCAAATAATTCACCTATTTTGTATTTCCCCAACTAGAATTTTTACAGAAAGTTTTTTAATGTGTAAATATAAATAAATAAGATAAATATAATGTGAAAAATATAAAGGATCTGTGAACTTCTCTCAGGCCCAGATGGCCTAGAATTAAGATTGTCTAGTCCTCCTAGATGCTGACGTCTAACAACCTGGTTAATTTTTACTTCAAACGATTTCATCATAGTTCTTACTAGTTGTACTCACATCATAAGAGCAATAAGTAACTTAAAGAATATCCTGTGTACTTTCTATTAGGTTTTAGAAGGGAGGAGTGAAAAAGGTCCATGTGGGAAGGATCTTGAGTTAAACCATCCTTCAACCAAGAGATTTATTTTTATCTCAGCAAATAGAACAATGAAGATCCTACACAAGAGGCTTCAGTCCTGCCAGACGAAGAAGGGGCTCTATTTTTAAAGGTTTCACACACAAGGATGCAGTCTAAGTTTATATGTGACCTGTGTTGTGTGCAGGAAGTAGAGAAAGCAGAGCACATAGGGCTGAGGATATGTGACGGAAATCACTCTTTCTCTGGGTAGGGAAGTGTGTCCCCCAGGCAGCTTGGGGAGAAGTTCTCGATTTTCTCTCGGTCTTCTCTGCTTAAGGCCCAAAGGCCCTGGGTGTTCTACTACTTTCTTAACACAAATGTAAGAGTGTTGAGCAATTAAAAAAACCTGTGCTGCTTTTGTCAACCAATTAATTATAACTTCTTCCATGCCCTCTTTCCAAAAACAAACAAACAAACCTATGTGCAACCAGTTACCTTGAAGAGCATTGCAAAGCATTTATTCTGGACAGTTAGAATGTATTTTTCTGAGTTATTGAATGTGCTCATCTTCCAATTCTCTTCTCATTCTTCCTGGATTTCAACCTGCTTTTTATGTCAACAAGTGTGCTATAGAACCTTTTTAGCAAATTTTCAGACTATGCACAGTAATATTGCACTCTGATCTTCTCTTGTCCCCTTTCTGATTCCCTTATTCCTTCCTTTTCTTCTACCATCCTTGTACTGCATTATATCCCAGTTCAGTTTCAGTTTTTATAAAATGGTCAGAGGAGGTATCAGACAATGGGAGAGCATCAGGCTAGAAATTAAGGTCTCATCTCTATACCCAGAAACCTTATACAGGTCAGAGAAACCTAATGAAAAAAAAAATCCCACCAGTCCGCTAAAGACCAGGGATGATGGTCTCTATGTCCCTCTAAGGTCTGTTTTTCATGATCTTCTGGGGAAAGGTGGAAAAACACATCTTATTCTTCTCATAGGACAGTTGGAAATTCAGTTGGATTTTATCAATTATAATTAATTACCCTCTCCTAAGGCAAGGACAAAGGCAAAGGAAGATATTTAGGAATTTGAAGATAGAAGAAAGATTTGCAAGCACAAATGAAGAATGGTGGTAGGAGAATGAGAAGAGCTCACAAGGCTGAGGCTCAGTAGAGATGCCAAGTGTCCTGCCTTGTCAGCTTCATTTACTTCCACTAGCTGTGTAAACTGAATACATTTTCCAGCTTCTATAACTCCAAATAGCTTCATTTGTGACTCTGAAAACAATATAATCTCTTTATCAGGACTCAAGGAGAGAGCGTTTGGTGTATGTGGCTTCTTCCAGAGTTAAGAGAACATTTATTTCTTCTTCTTTTCTAAATCCCATTCTAGTGCAGCTCCTGGATCCCAGTCAGTTCTCAGTAGAGATCTAGCTGAAAACAAACAAACAAACAAAAAAACAAACAACAACAACAACAAAAAAGAAAGAAAGAGAGAAAGGTCCTTATCCAAGGGGGTACAATATTTTTAGAACTAGGTCAGGAGGATAAATGGGGGTGGGGAGAAGGTAGAAAAATCAAAAGAATGAAAACTGTAGGTAGAACATGGACAACTGGTTGATCTTCAGCTGTAAAGTCCCTTGCAAGTCCTGTTTTGTCCCAAAGTAATGACTTTTTTTGCTATCTTTTCCAAAAACTTTCAAAGTATAATTTGGAAACTAGAGTACATATGTCTTACTGATACACTGATGGTGATTTGTTCCTGCATTTTCACTTGCCCTGTAGATTTATAAGACTTCCAAGTTCAGTGCTCACACTAATTTTATGAAGGAACTGCTAACCTTTCCCAGTGTGTGATTGTTTTATTTAGTTTAGCAAGCACTGAGAAGTTGGAACAAGTTTTCTCTCTTATTTTCCCAGTGCTTCTTATTAATCTGTTTTTGACAACCTGAGAAATGCTTGTGGGTTGGAGCTGGCCAGTTGGAAAGGCCATCTAATGTCAGCTCAGCTGATGGTGCATTGCAAATGAACCCTGACTACTGGGCAGTGACATTTTGGTGTTTTATTTATCCTAAGCTTTGAATAATACTCTCAAACTTTATAATGTACAAAATACCACAGTGAATTTGGGGAACACTCTTCTTGATAAATCAATATCAAGGGTCTGAATGTTTTTTAATGAAATTTTCTTTGAAGATGTGACTTTTTATGTTTATCAGTGCCACAAAACTTGAACCAAGGACTATATCTCCATTGGCAAAGGACTCACCTTGCAACCATGAGGACCTGACTTACAGCCCCAGAGTCCACATAAACAGACAGCCATGGTGATGTAAGCCTGTAATTCAGCAATGGGGAAGGAAGACAAGAGGGTCATTGGCCCACCAGCCTCACCCAATAGGTGAGTTTCAATCCAGTCAGAGATCCTGAATATTATTTTTTTAAGAACTCCACCTGCCTGTGGTTGACATCTGTCCTCCACAGGCATACATATGCATGCACAGTTGCACATCCATGTGAACCTGATAGCTCTCTCTCTCTCTCTTTCTCTCTCACACACACATAAACACACCTTGAAGAAATAAATGACAAGAAAACCTAAGTGATCTAATAAACACAGAATATATTGCTTAAATCATGAGTCTAAGATAGAGCAGTTCATTAAAATAGAGCATTAAAAAGAAAAACAGCAAAAAACTTTAAAATAAAGTGAAAGTATCATTAAAATTCAGTGCATTAAACTAAATGGAAGACATGGAGGCCTTGTGAGAGGGCCCAACAGTTTAAAGCATTTACCAATAAATTTGACGACTTGAATTAGATTTCTGGTAGAAGGACAAAAATCAACTATAGCTAATTATCTTGTGATTTTTTTTCACACATACACTGTGATACGCATGTATACACACACAAACACACACAAACACAAACATAAAATTCTTTAAAAATTTAAAGATAATAAAAGAAAGACTTGGATATCTATTATCCAAGTTAAAGGAAAAATAGATCCTTATAGCCTAACCTAAAGCACTTGCCTCCTGTATGTTAGGATGGTCCTCAGGGCAAGTCCTTAGTAATCACTGAGATATAGATGATCAGGGACTTCCATCATAGGTGTTGAGGAGTGATAGCAGCTGTACTACTTTCCTGGTCCTTTTTTTAATCCATGAGAAGCATCTTCCATATGACTTTGAATCACAGAAATAATCCATGGTGCTCTTCTCCTTTTCTCAACACAGATAATGTCAGTGCTCATACCTGCCAACTTCAAGGCTATCTTAGCCTGTGTGGCTGGAACAAAATACTAAACACAGATAGTGTACAAAGTCAACAGTCTTACCCCTTTTATTTGACTCATGACTTTTTTTTTTAAATCTGGAAAATCTAAACAACATGGTGTCCTTGTCTAGGCAGTTCTGCCTTGGCTGCGTCACAGTGTAGAAGAAAGAGAAATGGCCACATGTAAAAGGAACAGCTTTGCTTTCCATTCATGCAACTCATTCCATCCTGCAAGAACTGTACCAGGATGGCTTCTAACAGTTGTACCTCCTCTGGCTATGACCTCATGACCTTCCCCAAGGACCCACTTTGCAACAATCCATCACACCAATATTATGACATTGAGAGCCAAGGTTCTTTAATTAAACCATAGTACAATTACAGCAATGACTTTTCCACACACTGAAGTCTTAGAAAACTGATAGTATGATCATTTTGAATAAAAATTCGACACAGGGATGTTGTTAATAGGGGAGTTATAAGGATCAATAAAAGGAATTTTTCTTAAGCATATACTATCCCAGCACTGTGCCTGGTATTTTTAGAGAGAAGAGGGAACATGATAGTTACAGAGGATTGACACATATGTCAGTATCTGTATCTTGGTTATTTCCAAAGGCAGTGATATAGTAAATTATGTTGGCAGAGCAGGGCAGAGTGTAGGAGTTTCTTATTTGTTTTCTGTCTTTCTAAATCTGGAGCTTCCTGGACACATCAGTGTGAAGTTCTATCTTGGGGAATCATTCACTTACTCTATTAGAAGGATAAACCTCTGCAGAGCAGAGACAGCACACAGTGGCATTCAAAGAAAATGGCCTTGGCATCCCTCATTATTCATATGATGGTGATACTCTTTCCTCTGCTTTATAAAATGGCCTTTCTTCATGCCAGTATGGTGGCTGGAAGGTCACACAGGATTTGGTTTATTGCTCAGGGCCCTTCAAGAAGAATGTGATAATTTTTTTAACAGCTTATTAGAAACAGATCACAGTGGGGAAAAATCAGTCTAGGACAGACTGAGGCACTCTGTCCACCTCTGAAAGGCAGGAGAAAACAATAAAAACATTGCAAAATTTGGCCTTTGCTCTTTAGGACAGTATATTCTTAAACATCCTATTGTTTATATCAAAGTGCTTAAAGACAAGACAGTGGGGCAGATATTACTAACCGCTCCATACAGACTTTGCAGCTAAGACACTAACCTCTCCATACAGATGTTGCAGCTGTGATACTAACCTCCCTAAAAAGACTTTTCGGTGAGATATTAACCTCCCCATATAGTCTTTGCAGCTGAGATAGTAACCCCTACATACAGACATTGCAGCTGAGATAGTAATCCCTACATACAGACATTGCAGCTGAGATAGTAACTCCTCCATACAAGTGTCGCAGCTGAGACTCAGAAAGGTCAAATATCTTACCTGAGGTCATTCAGGGTTTGTTTGTTTGCTCATGAATATTTGTTATTCAGATAGTATATACAATTTTTTTTCAGCTTTATATATTCTCATTAAGTTATGTTTCCTCTATCATACACACAACCAGATTCAATGTCTCCCAATTTTTTAAGACCTGGTTATTTGGTATGTCAAACATAAAAATATCTAAAGCGAAAGGAAATTATTCCCAATTCAGAACTTATCTCCCTAGACATTGAAAGCTTTGGAAGGGACCACACCCTTTGAAGAACTCATCTACAGTGTGTGTGTGTGTGTGTGTGTGTGTGTGTGTGTGTTGTTGTTGTTGTTGCTGTTGTTTTGCAGTGCTGGAGATCAAACTGAGGCACTAACATAAGCCAGAGAAGTGATCTATCACTGAGATATGCAGTTCCTGGCTTCTTTGACAATTACTGAAGTATCCATTACTCCTCACATGTGAGAACTGGCAATGAAATGACAACATGTGAATATTCTGGCTTATTCACAAGCATCAGAAAACATTTACTCAAGTCCTTCATTCTATATCAGTGGTTCTTCTCAGCCTGTGGGTTGTGACCTTTTGGAGGTCAAACCACCCTCTCACGGGGTGGCCTAAGACTATCGGAAAACACAGATATTTGCCTTATGATTCATAACAGTAGCAAAATTACAGTTATGAAGTAGTAACAAAACTCATTTTAGGGTTGGGGGGATTATTAAAGGATAACAGCATGAGGAAACTGAGAACCACTATTCTAGATCTTTATCTCTCTCTCCTCCTCCTGTTCTCCTTTTTTTTTTTTTTTTAAAGGTATCAGCTCATTTGTTGTGATAGTCAGAGGCAGGTGGATTTGGCCTCAAACTCAGATCAAAAGCAGCAAAGTAAAATTATGCGTGGAAGGCAGCCACCATTGGAGAAGGGTATCTAGGTCAGCGAGAGCAGGTAAGGTGTGTTTTGTTCAGTTAATGGAATGGCAGTGTACCAAACTGAGAGAGTTTTCCTAACCAAACACCTGTTCGCCTAATATGGTTGCTTCCCTTTACTTGGACAGGTGCCATGTGAAGACCGGAACAAAAGGGTGGCAGTGTACGTTTTTGAATGATCCACTAGGGACACCATTTAGATATTCTACCTTCATCCATCAAGCTTCTCTTACTTTGCTCTAGGATGAACATTATTTTCCTCACTGTACACTGCTAAAAGTCCTGATAAATGCTTCTGTACTGTGTACACCAAGGAAGAAGTGAAAGGAAGTGAGGATAAGGGAAGGCAGTCCGAATACTCCATGTCTTCAGTGTTTGGGCTGTCTAGATACAAACAAATACTTCAGTTTATGAAAACCTTCTCATTTAAGAGTGGCTTAAATGAGCTATGGCTGCAGATACAATAGAGTGTCAGTTATTAATCTGATACTTTCCTCCACTCTACTCTGTCCTTTTAATTGTCACTGAGGCAAGGACGTTGGGCAGGGATTGAGTCTCCAACAGTGTGACCTTCCCTCACAGCTGATTTGATATTTATAGTCTTTACTCACAGTGGCAAGTTGCTGAGAGCTGTCGTCTGTCTGGTGGGGAATCGTCTTTTGTGAATTGAAATTGTGTTTTTCTATTTTGGCTCAGTCACTGAGCTGTCTCATCTGCCATGGGCACCACTTGCTGTCATCATGGCAGTAGCCCCTGGCTAGAGAGCCAGATTTTTCCTCAGAAAGCCATTGTTTCGTCTCCCAGACACATGTGGCTTTTGACAGAATGGCTGGTTTTCAAGTATATTAGAAGAAGACAACATTTCCTACCCATGAGAATAAGATAAGCAAGTGCTCGGAAGGCAGACATCAGTCCTGCTAAGTTTAGTCTTTGGGGTGAATCCTCCAGGGAGTCTGGTACTTGCTCTGAGTTGTTGGCTGTTTATTTTTAGAAAATCTGAATTCCAGTGAAATCCATTTGGCAGAACATAATCCGTGTGGCTCCAATCCAAACTAAGTAATTAGAGGTCAGCTGGAGGCGATTATCTCCATCTCAGAGCTAGCTGGGATGAGATGCTCTTCAAAAAGCTTTTAAAGCAACATTTACTTCCTTGTGACCAATTTAGTACAAATGAAGTTCTTGAAGGGTTTCTTACCTCATTCTAGCTTGGTGTGTTGTCTTTTTGCCTCTTCTTGGAGAAAAAAAAAATTTCTTCCAGAAAAACTTTTCTGGAAAAGTTCCATCTGAAACAGTAAGAGAGAGAGAAAAAAAGATTATCTCTGTGCTGAGCTGACACCTAAATACATGTCTGCCAAGCAAGGTCACCTTCTTTGGGATGTCTCTTTTGGGGGTTATTTTTTAAAATTTTCATCCAGCTTCACTCCTCCCTCCATAATTAGGGAAGAGATTTCACGGGGATGTTGATTCTCTTTTTTCTTTTAAAAATACATGCTGTGTGTGTGTACACTGGAGTGTGTATGTATATGTGTGTGCGTGTGCATGCATGTGTGCATGCGTGCATGCGTGTGTGGTGTGTGTGTGTGTGTGTGTGTGTGTGTGTATGCATGTTTATGTGTGTATGTGTGTGGATATGGGTGAAGGTCAGAGGACAACTTGTCAAAGTCAGTTCTTTCCCTCCATCCTCTGAGTTCTGGGCGCTCAACCTCCAGTTGTCAGGCTTGGCCGAAAATGTCTTTACCCATGAAGCCATTTCACCAGTTCCTTTTACAGTTTTGTAACTCTAAAGGAAGTCATAAAGAAAGATTAGCGATGCATTCCTCTTTGACAGGGGAAAGCAGATGTTTCTATGTGTGCTGGGCTGGCCTGTGTCTATGGATGGAGGGTAGAGGCAGGGCAGTTAGGATGTCTAACTTCCCACTGTGCTTTCTCTGTGACTCAGTTGTTTCCTTGTTGTTAAGCAGCTGGCATCTCCCTCCTCTGTTGAGTCTAAATTAAGCCACTTTTGAGTATGTTGCTTCACAGGGTGCTGATGGAGTCCATGAAGTCCCCAGTCACACACTGTCCACATCATATGCCTTATAGTTTCTGGTTTTCACCAGCCACAGAGGAATCTTAGCAGGAAGAGCAACAAAATCTACTGTGATTCCAGGCTCTTTTGTACCAAAATAAAGATTCAAACAAGGAACATGTGAATAATGATAGACATAGAGACAGTTTCTTAAAAAAAAAAGGATACTTCTGAGAATGGAATGGGACCTAGGTTTATAAAGCTCCTTGGCCCTCAGGTCAAGACCCCTTATATGCTCTTGACAAGCATCCACCTTCTCCTGCACTTGGAGATCACGAAGTCTTTCTAAGACATGTTGTTTGTTACATGAAGACCTGACCCAGAAGGGTTTCTAGTCTTTCTGAGCCAGGCTTGTCTTAATTAGTGTTTTATTGCTGTGATAAAATGACATGACCGAAAACAAGTTAAAAGATGAAAGGGTTTGTTTCATCTTCCAGTTCCATATCACACTATTATCAACAGAAGTCAGGGCAGGAACTCAAGGCAGGAACCTGGAGGCAGAACCTGAAACAGAAACCATGGAAGAATGCTGATTACTGACTTGCTCAGCTTTTTTTTTATTATATACCCTAGGGATACTTGCCCAGGCATGACCCTATCAACAATGGGCCTGCTCCTTTCACATCAATCACTAGTTAAAAAAAATTCCCCATAGGCTTGCCTACAGGCCAATCTTATAGAAGCATTTTTTTTCTTTTTTTTATACTTTATTTTTTTATTTCTTCAAGTTACATCTCAGTCACAATCCCTTCCCTACTCCCCCTTCCTGTCCCACCCTTCCACCCTCTTCCCCCCAACAGCTCCCCCTTTCAGTCCAACAAATGGTTCCTTCTCTTATAACAGTAAAAACTATACAAAACAACAGAAAGAAATATGCCACATTTATGAGAGTTAAATGGCCCAGCATACATTCCCAATGTCCAGTCCATATATATTTGACCCCTGACTTTAACATTCTACCATCTAACCATCTCCATGAGTTTAAAGTTCTATATCTGACACAGTTTTCATACTAACTTGCATCACAATTTTCAAAACATCTTCTTAGATCCAGTACACCCTCTTGATTCCTAAACAACTCAAAATTTAGCTATGAGACTCTAGCTATCTATTCTTCAACCACCTCAGAGACCTGAGAGGGATAAATATATCTGACTATATAGGAAGTACAGGGCCTGCAGCTTCCAAAACTAAGAAATGACAAACCAGTGGCTGCCTGGACAGTTCCCATTTTCTCTCCATACATTACAGCATCAATCTTCAGCTGTTTGGCCCCATTTCTCTGACAGACATTGATTGTAGAGCAGGAATTATGAAGGACTTACCTACCCTGTCTTGGCAGAGCTAGGCTGTCAACTTACCTGCTTCCAAGTTTTGTTCTTTTTGGACAGCATTCTGTCTACAGTTGAAGCAAGGGGTTTTTCTTGCCGAGATAGGCTTGCCACTAATTCAACCATCTCACACTGGAGATTCTTCTATGCTCAGGCTACATAGGTATTGATCTTTGTATATTGATACAAAATTAAGGGTAATGCTTTTTAAAGGTATTGTACCTAGAAATGCTTAAAAATCCAATGTAAAGTTTTGGCCTTTTGCTACCAACTGTCATAAACTGTTTAGGATAATTAAGAAATGCAAACTAATAGTCATGCAAGCTTGTCATTTTGTTAGGTACTATAACAGTCTATCACAGTTATTTTCTAAGTTAATCAGTAATCAAGTTGCTGAGAGACAAGCAACATTTGCTTATCTAAATATAAGAGATAGATAGGGCGTCTTCAAACACCTCAAGAGATCTGCAGAATATGGCATTCTAAGATGTTTTCTTAAGATTTTTTGATATTGAGACATGTCAGCTCCTGACAGCACC
This sequence comes from Lophiomys imhausi, assembly GCA_907164525.1. Classification (NCBI taxonomy): domain Eukaryota; kingdom Metazoa; phylum Chordata; class Mammalia; order Rodentia; family Muridae; genus Lophiomys; species Lophiomys imhausi. The sequence continues at coordinate 3,397,475 of CAJQZJ010033539.1, read as the reverse complement.
CCCTATTCTACTCCAAGTAGAAGATGAGCATAGAAGCATTGTCTAAACTGCAGGTATCACTTCTCAGATAACTTTAGGTTGTGCCAGGTTGACAACAAACCTAACCAGGACAGGGAGGAAGGGATTATTCTGGTTTACAATTCCAGAGAGATACAGTCCACCATGGTACAGAAGGCATGACTGCAGGCACATGGTACTATCCAGGAGTAAGAGAGCAGAGAGAGAGAACAGGAAGTGGGAACAGGCTATAAAACTTGAAAGCCCACCCCTAGTGATGAACTTCCTGTAGTAAGGCTCTACCTCCTAAAGGTCCTACAACCTTCTCAAACAGCACCACTATCCTGGGACCAAGTGTTCAAATACATGAGCCTATAGGGGATATTTCACATTCAAACCAAGCAGGTCTTCTGTTCTATGTGGAAGCCTGATACCTTTCTCCAATCCTACGCCCCTGTCACAGCGTTTTATATAATTTCATTTTAAAAGTATTTGGGCTATGTGTGGTAACACAGGGCTGTAATGTCAGCACTTGGAAGACTGAGCAAGAGTTTGAGGCCAGTGTGGTCTATACAGTGAGACCCTGACTTAAAAAAAATGTGAAAATACAGTGTCTATGTCTTTCTTCATTTTATTCTTAGATTGAAATTGCAACTGTTAGATCACACACCCTCTCTCAGAAATTAGACATTCTTTGTCTCTGTCCTCTCTCTGTCTCTCTCTCTTTTTCTCCTTCTCTCTCTCTGTCTGTCTCACTTGCAGCTGCAGACTAAGCTAATGGTCCTGCCCAGTACCTGATTCCTTGACATGCAGTCTATGCTGGACTAAATAACATAGTTTGGGACTTCCCACAAGCCCCTGCAAACTCATAAAAGTCAGAAAAATCTCCTTTGTTCAGAGTATTTCTCTGAAGTCTGTTTAAGCACTCATCCCATCCCTCTGCACATAATGGCTGTCTTTCCCACATTTTCACTTCAAGCTCTCTCTCCTAATGTCTTCATAATGTCTATAGTACTCTCACCTTGTGCCACTAATGCCCCTTAACCCTTGTCCACTAGGCTTTCTCTCCTAATAAAGCTTGTGTGTGCTAGCTTCCTCTTCTGTGAACCTACCTCCTGCAGGAATTCATAGCATTAAGGATGATGTTTGTGTCATTGAGGAGCAAGAAGATTGAGTGAATAGAAACTAGCTTAAGTTGGAAGAATACAGTTCTGCAGGTGGAATGGCCATCCACTCATTGCTTGAATAATCTGAGATGTTTATTTCATTCCCCAGAGTTCCTACTTTATGTGGATAATGGGAAAATAATGTAGATTCCATATTGTTTATGCAAATCATCAGATATGGCTGATAAACCAACAGTATTCTAAAGTTAATTGTTGTTAGCCTCCTACAGTTTTATATAGCCGGCAGTCCGGTTTTACTATATCTATGTGCAGCAGAGTTTGGAATGTAATACTGCATATATCTTAGAATTCCTGAGGTCTATGTGCACAGAATATGTGGCAGTTCCAATCCTAGTAGACACACAAGTGCAGACAGTAACTTAATATACTCTATCTGAGCAGAGAACAGATAAGCTAAAAATAGAAGAAAACAAACCTAAGTTATGAAAACACCACAGAGTTCTGGAATCACGGAGTTCTGTAGCTGGAAAGTATCCTACAAGATGATGTAATGTTTACCAATGTAAGAGAAAGTAAGATCCATAGACATTCTGGAAGGTGCTCAAGGTCAGCCAGGAAGATTAGTCACAAACTTGGGCAAAGCCCCAGTCTCTTCATCTGATCCCTCATGCTGTCTTGTAGCCTTCATTAACACACTCTTAAAGTCTGTATAGAAGAACATTGGGTAATTGCAAAAAGTTGTAAAAGTGGACTAACTTGGATCTAAGGTATTTTTCCATGTCTCCAGATTCTACAACGGCCATTACTTCTCCACTGCTCACTCTTCCTCCCAATAAGAAACAACACCCTAATCCACATTGTTTTTGCCTCTGTCTTTCTGAGGCAAATACATTCTTCACTCTGTAAAGTGGATAAGGTTACCAAAGGCTTTTCTTTTGTTCTCTTTGTAACTGGTAAGAAATGTGTGGCTGGAAGAATGACACATTCTGATTCTACCTAAGAAACCTTGGACCTTAGTTGGACCCAGGAACAATGAAATGGGTACCAAGTGAATTTCTAGACTAAAGTCCATACGTCAACCTTCTTAGTAACATGAGTGGAATCAATCCCATCGAAACTGAATCAGTTTCCCTGTAAGTCACAAAATACATGCCAAGCTCAAACCCAATCTTCAGCATTTATTATAGGAGAAAAACAGGGGCTGAAAATTACCTGATCAATAACAATCTTTGACTGCGTCCATTTTATCTAGAAAAACAGGGGTAAGAACCTGTTAGTAGTGCCCAGAAATGGTCAGTGAGGTGATGATTTGAGGATACTTAGCACCTGTGTCCTAAACACTGAAAACCAAACAAAACAATAGTAAATGAAAAGGAAAAGAATCTGTCCTGTAATAAAAATAAAGAGGGTCAGCATTTGGGTTTCTTTTTGGTAGGGCACAAACATGAGTTTTACTGTGGTGATTACACTGGAAGGTACAGAGAATGAGCCAGGTCCCAGATTGTTTGGAAACATTGGTATCAGCTCTGGACAACTGAAATATCATAGATGTTAGATGTATGAAGCATGAAGATGCAGGTGCTGGCCACTGGCTATTTTGGTAGTGTTTTATGAGTTGTGAATATGAAAATGTTTTTTTCACTCCAGCTTTTCAGTTAGATTATGTTAAACTTTACCAAAACAGATGTTCTGATTCAGTTAATGCAGCCTGATTCCAAGTCTCTCTATCTTCTATCTCCAGGGAAGCCACCTTTCCATTTCTGAGTCCACTGACTCTTTTCTCGGATGATCTCATTTAATAAGGCAGTGGAGAATGTACCTGTGGCTTGAATATTTCCTCCTCCCCAAATGTGTAGCAATTTAATCCCCAGTACTACAGGGTTAGGAGGTGGAGCCTACTAGGAAGTAGCTTGGCCATAGAGGTTTCATTTTCATGCCTAAGTTAATGATGATTATGAAAGAGCTCAACTCCCAGAGTTGATCATCTCTCTCTCTCTCCCTCACACTCTGGACCTTCTTCCTTCTAGGATGGTAATGCAACAAGATGACCCTTGTGAAATGTCAGCACATTAATTTTGGATTTTTCAGCCTCCCAACTGTAAGAGATATATTTCCTCTCCTTTTTAACTTCTCAGCACAAATATTCTGCTATAGCAACACAAAACCAAGACAAATCTCAAAATGAGAAGTTGTAGATAGGTGGTAAAAATACTGTATCTCACTTACTATCATATGTCTTAGTATTATTTCAAGTTTAATGGAATAGATACAGTACTGAATAGGAATGAATATTTAGTTCAGTAAGGAGAAAGGTGCTTGTTCTTTGGCTTTTTGACCAGTATTTGATTCCTAGCACTGCAGAAAACCAAGCAAATGAAGCCCCCCCAAACAAAACAAAATGCCCCCCCATAGAAACAATACTGTGTATGAAAATCTAATTAGACAGGATAAATATTTAGGAAAAAAGCCATAAATTACACAAATTTTTATTATTTGTAAAAACTTTATGAATTGCCTTTTCTAATCATTGTAAGGTGAGTCATTTCCAATTAGTATATGTTATTATTTTTAAAACATTGGGTTTTTTTATTAAAGAGTCTGAATTTGGCTGGGCATAGTGACACATGTCTACAATCCAGGACTTAGGAGGCTGAGGCAGGAGGACTGGCAATCCAGGGCTAAGTCAGGTTCCAGAGTAAAACTTGTTGAAAAAATAATGAAGTCTAATTCATAATTTTCTGAGAGTAATGTATACATTTTATTCATGTATATTTTCCTTATGCAATGAGTTATAGATTCTTAGTGTCTGAAACTAAAAGTGTATTATTTTAAAGTAACTCAACTTTGAGAGGAGAGAATAGTAATAACTTTGAAGCAATGTTTTAAACAATTTGAACACAAATGACAAATTTTATTTCTTTTTTCTCTCTTGCTCACATCACATCATGGCCTTTCTCTTTCAGAACATCTAATGATGCAGAAAAATATTCCTCTTAGGTTTCAGAATATTTCTGTTCAGTATCTGATCTCTTAATAACTCTTTGAGGTTTCCCTTTTGTTGATCATCTTTGTGAAAATGTTTCCTGTCTTATTTGGAATGACACATTTTAATGCATGATACACAATGCACGCAATTATTCAACAAGCATTTATTGAGCGCTTGCAGTTTTCCTGTCAAAAGTATAATGTGGAGTAAAATCCTATCCACATGACCCAGGAAATCATCACACGATTGTTTTTAATTAGTACACAGGATATCATTTTATATCACTGTGGCATTTTCAAATAAAGTGTGTTTCAGTAGATCACCCTTTGTCCCACCCCCTTCTCCCCACCGCCAGCTCACTTACTTTTCATTATGTTGACTGTCCACATCATTGCAGTGGCATTTCCCAGAAAAGCTAGAGCATCCATTAGTCACAGCAGTGGGGACTGCATATGTTCTTTAACTCTTCACAATTACAACCCTCCATTCTTGCTGTTGACATTTGGTTCCACTCTTTTTGTTCACCTGACTGAAAACGAATGATAAAATTATCCACAGCTATTTAAAGCAAAACAAAACAAAGATGAGATCTCATTTGCCAATGGTATGAAAGGCTGGCTCTATTTCTATAGTGAGCAGACTCTGTTATTCTTATATTGTTTCCCCTCATCCCACTACTAATTCTTTATATAATCCCATCCACTTTTCCATGGCAAAATTCTATTAATAAGTCTGCTGAGAGCTATTTGATGATTTGCCAAAACTAAGATCAGCTGTAAAAAATTTCAGCTTTTGAACAAAGTAGCACAAGCAGGTTTATTATAGTAAGGTGACTTTTACAAGCTTCAAATAGCCGGATAGAACAATATCATTCTATTAAAATTGAATCAATCACTAATTCATTAGCAAGTCTCAACATCCAATGCCCTCATTTTGTATTAGTGGGTGTTCCTTACTGTAATAAAATGGATACCATCTAGCAAGTTATGTTTTCATTGCCCATGTAGGGAGGTGCTCCTTGAAGGAAAACCTAAAAGTGATCATATCCCACAACACGTAGTACATGACCTCTTAGTGAGCATTTACTTTCACTGGTTTGCAAATGGCTGATTTAAAGGTTTTGCCAGTTTTCAAGAACAAATTGAATTCATATAATTCTGTAATGCCCTTTCCATAAGGTGGTCAAATGTCTAAGCTGTAGGCATTTGCTAACTTATTTAGCGTGGGACATTGGTTTAAACAAAAGACAGAATTCCTGCATTCAAAGACCCTGGCTTTGGCTATCTGAGCATTGTTCAGCTATGTCTTTGCTTTAGGCATTTACTAGACCATGCTAATCCCTTCAGAGCCACTGGGAACATGATTCAATCAGCTCAAGTGTCACAGATGTTCTAGAAAGAATGTGCAACAGCCCTCCCTGAACACAGTGTCTAGAACTATACTTTCTGGCCTGAACTTCTACAGGAATGTTTTTAAATACCTTCGGAAGCTGATCCTCCAGCCACTGCTGGAGTCTTTCAAGGGAGGAGAAACTTACCACCAGTTTATGAGACATTCCACTTTTATGTTGGACCATGCAATGTCCCTTTAAATCTCTCTCTCTCTCTCTCTCTCTCTCTCTCTCTCTCTCTCTCTCTCTTTCTGTCACAGGCATGCTCTTAGATATTTGGATACAGCCAGAGGAAATGGGGTGTTGGAATGGGGGAGGTTAACCTAGACTCCTGGTCAACCATTGTTTTCATCCAGACATCTCAATATTTGAACCAGTCGTTTGCATATATTGGCTGAGAAAGTTCAAATTGTAATTTTCCAGTCTAATTTACAATGAGTCATAGGCCAAGTGCAAGCAAGAAACTATTGTGTTGAGCACAACTGGTTATTGTGAAAGCAGCTGGCTGGTCAAGGTTAAAAAGGTGTAATCACGGTAAAAGAAGGGGTCTGGGAGACACATTTACTACTAAAAAGGTGAAGCCATAAATACTTGAGAACTTCTCTGCAATTCAAAGGCAGAGTGTTCTTGTGTGTTTATTAATTTTCTGTTTATTAAGTGCCAATTCAAGTACCTGTATTATGCTAGAGATTCTGTTCCAACTCCCCAGTTCTCTTCAGCCAAGATGGTTTTAAATTTTCTGGCTGCCATAGTAAAAGCCATTGGGAATCATGGCTCATTCCAGAGTCTTATGGTGGGATTGAAAAAAAAGGGGGTAGGGGGGTAGGTGTGATGTTTTTGGAGGAATAATGTCACTGGATACACTCTTTGAGGTTCAGATGCTCAAGCCAAGCCTAGTGCGGCATTTTCTTTGGGCTGCTTGACGATCTGGATGTAGAACTCTCAGCTCCTTCTCCAGCAGCAGGCCTATCTGTATGCCACCATGCTTCCCATCAGGATAACAATGGATAAAACCTCTGAAACTGTAAGCCAACTCCAATGAAATGCTTTACTTTACAAGAGTCTCTTCACAGCAATAGAAGCCCTAACTAAGACACATATCATCACTGTCCTTCATCCACATCCTAGTTTGGATCCTTTTCTTCTTCATTTCTGGAAATTTTGGAAACTTTTCTGGCTTCTTTTCTGTCACATTTGACAGCTGTTTTTTTTTTTCAACGGTGACTTGAGTTGCATTCCTGGTTGCTTGTAGCGGGAGCTGCAATGTTGTACCTTAGTCAAGGATATTGTAAGAACTGAGAATTGAAAGTCTACCAACTACATACATTTCTTTAGCCTCTTGAGATTTTGGACCTCTGGGCTTATTCTGCTGCATTCTCATGTCATTTCTTTCTCACATAACATCCCTTCTCATATTTCCAGACAGTTCTCTCACTCTCTGTCCTTTCTACAGATTTACTCTTTATGGTTGCTTACTCATGGTAGTTTGTGCATTCTGTTCTGGATGATCTTTTACTTATCAAACTTTTGGCAATCTTGAATTCTGTTCAGATTAATCTCAGAGAAAGTCCTGCCTGCAATGCTGCTTGTATCGGGTAGTATAATTGAAGCTTGTCTTTTCTGACTGGTTTCGGTAAGTTTAAGGGTATTCAAGGTAGAGAGAGAATTTTGGAGGATTTAGTACATTTTGCCATTTTCCCCAAGTACATTGCTTATACCATAGAGAGGGGAAATTACCCACCAGTGAATCTGTTAAATGACTAAAACATATCAGACTACACTAAGCATTGAACGGAAGGACCTTAACTGAAATGGTTTAAACATTCAGCTAATTTGGCCTTTTCATTTATATATATATTTTTTCCTTTTCCAAACTCAGTGTGAAATATTTTCTATTTTGGTTCTTTGTCATTGGTCTTGTGATATCTTCCAGTTAGCATTCAAAATATTCAACCTACTTTTTTTTTCAAAATTTTCTTCCTGCCAATGAAAATTGATTCCTACAAACCACTTGGAAACAAATTCAGTTGTAATTCAGTAGGTTATTGCCATTTTTTTGAGAGAGAAAGAGAGAGAGAGAGAGAGAGAGAGAGAGAGAGAGAGAGAGAGTAGCCGATGCATTTACTGCCATCTGGTGGTAGATTTTGAAGAGAAGAAAAAGAACAATTTAGAGCCATTAAAATAAATAAAAGCAAGGCCCATTGGTGAAGAAATGTAACCCCAGCCCAGAGGGGTTGACTGCAAGTTACCTGCCTGAACTACAGCAAGAGTTCAAGGCCAGCCTGGGCAAGTTAGTGAGGTTCTGTTTTAGATAGATAGATAGATAGATAGATAGATAGATAGACAGACAGACAGATAAATCCTTAGTAGATCTTAGTAATAAGGTCTTTCCCTAACATATTTCAGACTCTGGGTCTAATCTGTAGTACCATTAATAACAGTAATTATAATAATAAAACATCTTTCCTGAATCAGCATATATCTAACTTAATTTGGGCCTACAGGAATTAGTTTGAATTAGTTTGAATCACGGAAAAAAAAATGGTTTCAATCATATTCCCTTTTAATCTCAAAACTAGTGGACGCATGTCCATACATTTCACATTTTGTTGTTTATAGAGAGAGGAAAATGCAGGCAAACCTATATCAGCAAGATTCCAGCTTCAGCTATCTTAATTTTAATTTCGGTTCCTTGTGTAAATAGTGTCTGTTGTGCTAGTGAGTGAATCTGACTCTGCTTTCCTCTCTCACTTGCATTTTGTTCGCAGGTCTCTGCACTAGTCTGTCCCAGCAAACCTTGGCACTGCAGCTTCAGCTCATCTGGCTGCTTCCTCCGCTTCAGAAGAGTTTCACTCTTTGTTCCCTTGAACGTTGCAGAGACTCGGCTTCCAATTTTGTCTTCTTCCTGTTGAACACTTTGGCAAGCAGTTTCACCTTTCATTCTCAGATACAAGGTCTGGTAATGACAGAAGTGACATGTTCAATGTTAAGTGGACCCTGGCAATTCAAATACTCTGAAGTCATGAATACATTAATGTTAATAGGTTTGACCAGTTAAACCGTATAGAACTGTCAACGTTTTAGTCAGGGCACTAAAAGCCAGGAGAATTGCTCAGACCTAATGCTGTGTTGAACAATTAGCCTCCCCTGAAATTGTACCATATGGACAACTGTTGGACATTTTTTTTTAACATAATAGTAAATTTTTTTGTCTTTGTTTTTTTAATTTTTGAAGTGTGTGTGTGTGTGTGTGTGTGTGTGTGTGTGTGTGTGTGTGTGTACATCTGAGTGCAAGAGCCTATGGAGGCCAGATCCTCCTGGAATTAGAATTAACAGTAGTAGTGAGCTGCCTAGAGAGAATGTTGGGAACAGACTTCAGGTCCTCTGCTAGAGAAGGATAGACTTTTAACTAAGCCATTTGCATGGCCACTATTACTTATTCTTCATTAACATTATTTAATTTGCTGTTGGATTATGGAGACGTGATTATAAAAGACAAGCAAACCAACAACAGCAGGAAAATATCAACTTGAGTCTTCACAAAATTGACAACTGTATTTGTAGTTCTATATTTGCGGTTCGCCTTATTTTAACACAGCAGGTTTGAGATTCTCACTAAAATGTTCTGGGGTAAAAAAATTTAAGCCTACATTTTTCAAAAGTACTTCAGGTGATCCAGACTCAAGTGCTCTGTACACCACACAAGACGGAACTTGTCATGTGAAACAAACAAACAAAACAAAAAGAACAAACAGAAAATAAAGGGAACGTACAATCCATAAGAGAATGGGTAGCAGGTATCTTTTCTTCAGAAGTGTCCAGGGACACAGGTCTATAGTACATAAGATGGGATGAGTCCACCAAAGCTAAAATTCCAAAAGAATAGGGAACATTCCAGATGGATCGACTCAGACCTGTTCAGATGATGGTCAGCAGTCCGGTGTTTTCAAAGAGGCAACTTGAAGATGAAGCTGACTGATGTCATATTCTGCTGTGAACTGATTCCTAGTATATTTCAGAGAACTAACAGTTAGCAAAAACTGTCTGATTATATTTTAATTAATTAGAAACCAGAAAAGCACTTCAATGTTCTTTTTTTAAATAAGTACTTAAAACTCAGATGTTTAAATAGTTCACAGGTTAAAAGAAAATCATAAAAACATTACAAAAATGACAAAATTAAACTGATCAAAAAATACATAGTGGAACTGGGGTAAAGCTAAAATAGTATTTAGAAGGAAAAATAGAGCCTTAAAATATACAGTAAAATAGAAACATTGCAACTTAAAGTAAAAAGCAGTAAATAATTAAAATAACCCAAGAAATAAAGTGCATATAAAAAATGAGTCTACCATATCAATTTATAATGTTTTCAATAATTAAAATACCGAAATGCTTTAGTGGTGTTCACAAGGACACTGAAGCAGTTTATTGGGGAGTAAGGAGTTCATTAGAGAAGTCATTAATGTTATGGATAGCCAGAGGATGGCAAGGCTCTAGCTCTAGAGATTGACAGCATCCCGGGGTCCCCAGGAGAGGAAGCATGTGGCAGAAGTGAGATCCTTTTTATACCTTGCTGTGAATGGAGGGGATTTCACAGCACAAGGCTGTTGAGTTTCCGGCAGGAGGTAGGAAGGAGGTGGGGAGCAGGATGTGACTACAATACTTATCCTTCAAGGTTAGCTCAGTTCCCAGGTAACTAGAAGTCTGTTATCTAGAGACTCAAAGACAATGTCTCAACAGGGAACTGTAGGTGTCTTTGAGAGGAGGCTGTCCCAGACAGCATGGCTCGCACAAAGACTGGATTCTGTCATTATATTCTTACAGATAATTGTGCATTTTGGTCAATGAATTATTTTAAGTTTTTGGGCTTTGAGTTGAACCTATAAGGATGTTTAGATATGTTAGTTTTTAATTTCCAGAATATCAAGCTTAGAAATATGATCTGCAATTGTCACCTATTTAAAAATGAATGCTTAATTCGGTATACAACTGTAATAAACTAAGACGTGATTTCACCACACACACACACACACACACACACACACACACACACACACACA
>CAJQZJ010033539.1:3353247-3386902 GCA_907164525.1 Lophiomys imhausi | reverse complement strand
CACACACACACACACACACACACACACACACACACACACACACATACACACACACACACATACACACACACTTTCAAATAACTTTTTTTTTAATACTTTATTTTTTTTCTTCAAGTTACATCTCAGTCACAAACCCCTCCCTATTCCCCCCTCCTATCCCGCCCTTCCACCCTCTTCCCCCCAGAAGTTTCCCCTTTCAGTCCAACAGATGGTTCCTTCTCTTACAACAGTAAATATTATACAAAACAACAGATATAAATATGCCACATTTCGGAACAAGGCTACAAACAAGCCAGTACATTATTGGTTAAACTCTAGAACTGAGTTCGGTGTATGAGATGACTCCTTAGAGAGAAAATGAGTTATTATCACAGATATGGACAAAGATCTAATCCCATAGGTAAGCACTAAGTATCTTTTGTCATCATAGTAAGAAATCCTAAAATGCAACAGCGAAGCCCAACTTATTTCCATAGTAGGTGATATTAACAAGTAAATGAATCAGAGTGTTGTTTTTAGCTAAAATCTTAAATGGTCAACAGTGATTTTATTTTAGCAGGGATTATAAAAGCAAACATATTCTAATAATTAATACAGTCAGATAGAGACTGTCTAACAAAAGGCTCTTCTTGAATACCAAGTGTGATTCCACTACAGTATGCTGTTTCTGTGAAAAAATGAAAAAAAAAAACTGCCTCTCATAGAATAATACTTTAAAGGAAAGAGTTGCAGGAATTTGTAATTCACAAAAGTGTGGAACTGAGCTAGAATTTTAGTGAAGAAAAACAAGTCTTATTATAATGTTAGAATGTTAGATACTAACCTTTTCCTTCTTTTTCTTCACCTGGTAATTGATACTATTAGCAGTTTGAGGGAGTTAGAGGTGAGGTAAGAAGTCTTAATGAGCAGAGCTAAAAGCCTGCAGATGAGTAGGTAGAAAAAAAAATCAATATGGCAGGGGTCATACCATTTTCCCTAGAAAATCCTGCTGCAAGGCATAGTCTTGGCAACATAACCTCTTCCCAGTTGAAATGAGTATGTCACTCTGCAGACACCTGCTGCTGTTGCAGAAACACAGTTAAGTTTGAGTCCATTATCCTCCAGGATTATGGAGTTTTGTTAGATATGGGGCAAAGAGTACCCGGTTTTAGGCTCCACTACAAATCTCAGGCACTGAGTCTACTATGAGCTCCTTGGCTGTCCACCACACTTCGCACACTTCACAACTCAAAGGTAGGACAATGATGTATGTTCCACTGCCTCTAGTCTTGGAGGCTAACCTCTGGCTTCATGTAGAGGGAGATTACCCACAATCACTGTTGCTGCTGCTGAGTCTCCTATGTATCCTTTTACCATAATCAGTTATATCCATGGTTGTGACTACACATATGTACTGTTAGTCCTTCCAGCAAATCATTAAACATGATTGTGGTCTCGGGGACCCTCAGAATTGTGATACACAGAAGTACTTGTCCTTCCAAATCATGTTTGTTCCCATTCATACTGCATGAACATGGTCTACAAAGGAAAATGAAGCTATTGTTAAAAATTGAGATCTATCTGTGCTAAAGAAAATCCCTCCAACATGTAAAATCATCCTTGAAAAGTACCAAGAGTTTCATCAGTCACATACTAATGAACAAAAAAACTAGCATCTAACAGCAAATCTAATACTTTCCATGCAAAAATCTTCAAGTGGAAAATATTATTCACTCCTTACATTGTCTTATAAGATCAACTTTAATGATTTTCATTTTGCAAATAGAGACATCAAGACTCAGAGTGATTAAAAGACTTGCTTTCTCTACACACCTAAGAAAAAGGCTTAAGAAAGAGACCATGGAGACTTGGACTCCAGAGCCAAATTTCTTAACTTCTTCTTTGACATTTTGTATTTTATCCAGATTAATTTTTACCTTCTATCAGAGAAGAAAGAGGAATTTTGATTGGAGAGAGAGAGGAATAGGTAATTTTGGAATACATTTGATTACTAAATGTGATTTCAGCCTACTAAATGAAATAATTCGCCAAAGGAAATATTTATAGTTCTGTTGTCTCAAATACTTCATCATCTCTGTCTATCTATAATTTTATTTATCACCTATATTTATCTGTCTATTATCTATCTGTCTGTCTGTTTATATATCTGTCATCTATCTATCTATCTCTCAACTATCTCTTATCTATACATCTATCTCATATGTATCTATCTATCTACCTATCTATCATCTATCAGTCTGTCTATCTATCTATCTATCTATCTATCTATCTATCTATCTATCTATCTATCTATCTATCTGTTTGTCTGTCTGTCTACCTGTCTATCTATCTATCTATTATTATTATTATGATTATTATTATTATTACCTGTCATGTACATATCAACCGCTGTGCCTACCCACCCAGACATAGATCTACTGAAACGGCTGCAAAGCGATCCTTTCAAGCCTAACGGAAAAATAATCTGTATGATTTGCATCTAAGAAAATTAACTGAGTACGAAGTAATCATAACATTATGGTTTGGAGCATTTGGCATTATTACCAGTACTCACACAGAATCAGGTTCCAAGTGTTGTGTATAACAACCAGAGATTTTTTTTTTTTAATAGGTCATTGAATAGTTTTTTGGAAGTTGTCTTTGTAGCGGGGCCAGATGAAATCAAAATTAACTCAAGCAGAAGAAAAATGAAGAAACCACAAGGCACATTCTAATATAATTGCTGAAATCATTAAAGAAAAAAAATACTGAAATCAGCCAGAGGAAAATGATGAGTCAATACAGAAGAATGACAATGTTCTTGTCATTGGGAACCACTCAAGTTAGAAGAAAATATGGGAATGGCTTTACTGAAGGGAAAAAAAAACACTCACAGTTCTATATTTAGGCAATAAATATCTCAAAAACAAAGTACAAGTAAGGGCTTCTTCATCCTTTTAATATTAATAGAATGTATTGCCAGTTAACTTTCTTTACAAAAAATTGAAAGCAAACTTTCAAGGATGAGAAAAAAATATCATCAAAAGTTTGGCTAAATGACAATATTAGAAATAGTATATGAGTAAATTAAAAAAAAAACTAAAAATACTTTTACAAGATTTTAATTTTATTATTTTTAGTTGTGTATGTGTGTGTGTGTTTGCATGTGTTGCGTGTCTAAGTGTGCTCATGTATGTGTGAGAGGAGGGGTTGTGTGCATGAGTGTAGGTGCCACAGAGACCATGGATGTCAGAACTCCTAGAGCTGGAGTTACAGGTGGCTGTGAGCCATGTGACATGGGTGCTGGAGACTGAATTTCTAGTCCTCTCAAGAGCAGTATTCACTCTCAATGTGTGAAGCATCTCTTTAGCCCAAGAATAGATCTTTTTTAAATTAATGGACTCTTAACTTTTAAAAGCAAAATAATAGAAAATTGGGGGATCTATAATATGGAAGGTAAAATTGTGTCAAAACAGTCTGCAAGTCAGAAGCAGGAAATAGAAATGTACTCTTCAACTGAGAAAATGCCCCCCCCAGATCAGCCTGTGGACACACTCGTGGTGCATTTCCTTGATTGATGAGTAATGTATAAAGAAACAGTTCTCTTTTCTGGGTTCAGTAAGAAAACAGGCTGAGCAAGCTCTGAGAAACAAATCTATAAGCAGCAGTCTTCCATGGTTTTTGGATCAGTTCCTGACTCCAGGTTCCTGCCCTGAGTTCCTGTCCTAATTTCACACAATAATAGATGGTAATCCATGAAGTAAAATGAACCCTTTCTTCCCCAAATTGCCATTTATTATGGCATTTTATTACAGCGATAGAAACCTTAACTATGAAAGACACTTACCAGCAATGTGCACATTTCTTTCAAGTGCACATAAACATTTACCAAATGAGACTATACTCTTAAAACATGTCTCAGTGAATACAAAGGGAGTAGAAAACATTTTCCATGTTCACAATAAGAGCAAATGAAAAATCAGCATGGGAATCATGTCTGGGAAGTGCTCATATATTTACAAATTAAATAGCACATTACTAAATAAAGCATGGGTCAGATGAAAGTTTACACAGGATAATGGAAAACAGTTTGAACTAAATGAATACTTCATAATGAAATTTGTGATATGTAGCTACAGCTCTGGTTAGAAAGAATTGATAGATGTAAGTGCTTTAATTTGTAAGAACTTAAAATTACTGAGATGTTCCTGCTGTAAGAAAAGAACAAATTAATCTCAAACAAAAAGAAATAAATAATAACTATTGAGGAATAACTGATGAAATAAAAAAATCAATAAAACTAAACCCCAAATATACGAAAGACCAGTGAAACTGAAGGATCTATAACCAAACTTATGAAGAAATAACAGAAGGCAGATAAAGGCATTGGTTGTCAGGAATAAGACTGAGAGACATGCTTCATCACAGCTCATGCCCACATTAGGAGAGCAAGGGAATAAAATGAGCAACTTTATGCAATTAATTTGCTATTCATATGAAATTAACAACTTCTTAGAAGGTTCAAATCCCAGAAGCTTACCAGAAGCTCATATAATTTCAGTTGTAAATTCTTCAAAATATTTAAATGAGAAATAATATTTGCTTTACATAAATTCTTTGTGGGAAAAGAAGGCTCTTCCTAAAATTCCTCTGAGAAACCAGGGTAACCTCAATGACCCAATTGGCAATACAAAGTAAAAAATCTAAAAGGACAATTCTTAATAATATTTCTCATACTGTTAAAAACAATGTTTTTTTTCAAAGTTTAGTGAACCAAATATAATTTGGATTTTGTCTAGTAATATATGGTTAAATTAATATAGGGAGATCAATGTAGTGTTTATCATATTATCATGAGGCTAACACAGATGCATAAAATCATCTAACAAAATAAATTTATCTAAGAAAAACAAATAAACTAACAATGAAAATATTCTCAATAAATCTAGGTATGAAAAGAAATTTCTCTTATAACAGTAAATACTATACAAAACAACAGATATAAATGTGCCACATTTATGAGTGTTAAATGGCCCAGTATACATTCCCAATGTCCAGTTTATACATATTTGGCCCCTGACTTTAACATTCTACTATCTAACCATCTCCATGAGTTTAAAGGACTATATCTGACTCAACATTCATACTAACTTGCAACACACTTTTAAGAGTATCTTCTTAGATCTATAACACCCTCTTGATTCCTAAACAACTCAAAATTTAACTATGAGACTCTAGCTGTCTATTCTTCAACCACCTCAGAGACCTGAGAGGGATAAATATATCTGCTTATATAGGAAGTGCAGGGCATGCAGCTTCCAAAACTAAGAAACGACATACCAGTGACTGCCTGGACAGTTCCCATTTTCTCTCCATACATTCCTGCATCAATCTTCAGCCTTTGGGTCCTGTTTCTCTGACAGACATTTGTTGTAGAGCAGGGATTATGAAGGACTTACCTACCCTGTCTTGGCAGAGTTAGGCTGTCGACTTCCCTGCTACCAAGTTTTGTCCTTTTTGGACAGCAGTCTGTCTGCAGTTGGTGCAAGGGGTTTTTTCATGCCAAGAGATAGGCTTGCCACTAATTCAACCATCTCACACTGGAGATTCTTCGATGCTTATCTTCTACTTGGAGTAGAATAGGGGGTGCTGTCAGGCACTGATATGTCTCGATATCAAAAAAAAAAGAAAAGAAAATCTTAATTTAAGATAACATCTTTGAATGCCATATTCTGCAGATCTCTTGGGGTTTTTGAAGATGCCCTATCCATCTCTTGTATTTAGATAAGCAAATGTTGCTTGTCTCTTAGCAACTTGATTACTGGGTAGTTTAGAGAATATCTGTGATAGACTGTCATAGTAGCTAACAAAGTGACATGTTTGCATGACTAGGAGTTTGTTTTACTTAACTATCCTAGACCGATTTAGACGGTTGGTATCAAGAGGCCAGAGCTTCACATTTTATTTTTAAGTATCTCTAGGTATGATACCATTAGGAAGCATTACCTTTAATTTTGTATCAATATACAAAGATCTATTCAATTGTGTTAAATATACTCTTAATTATGTATCAATATACAAAGGTCAATGCCTATGTAGCTCAATACAATCTTAATATTACGTCCATATACAAGGGTCAATACCATTGTGGCCAACTATAATCTTAATTTTGTATCAATATACAAAGATCAATACCGATGTAATCCAATACAATCTTATTTTTGCACAATAAACAATGGTCAATACCACTTTAGCTAAATATACTACTAATTTTGTATCAATATACAAAGGTATAAGGGCATATTCAATAATCTGCCCCTTCTTCTTGGACCTTCCTGTGCTATGTCTATGTCTCATTTTTCTCAAGCCTATGCACTCCTACATAGGAGAGGAAGAAGGATACAGAAAAGGAAAAGTAGGAAGTCCCTGGGCCTAACCTCCAAAACCCATTAAATAGGACCATTTATCAGCTTGTAATCTCTTCCCCTAAATATCAGAGTTGTTTTGTATAGTATTTACTGTTATAAGAGAAGGAACCATCTGTTGGACTGAAAGGGAAAACTTCTGGGGGGAAGAGGGTGGAAGGGCGGGATAGGAAGGGGGAATAGGGAGGGGTTTGTGACTGAGATGTAACTTGAAGAAAAAAAATAAAGTATTAAAAAAAAGAGTTCCTTCTGAAGAAAAGAACAATGTTATTAACAAATATTATTAACTAAAGGATAATAATTTAAAGTTGAAAAGATTAGCAAAATCTTGTACACATTTTAAACACACAGACACTTGTTCTTAAGCAGTTTGCTCATTTGTATATATTTATACCATATTTCCAAAATATTATTAAAATCACACCAACCTGATTGGAAGCTATGGTCTTTTGATGGTTCATGGGTCACATTCTCAAATGTTACCTCATGTGGCCCATGACCAGATAGTCATGAACCTTGAAGTTCATATAAACCAGTGTGTATGCAACAGAAAGACAGCAAAGTGCAAGGGATTACAAGAAGTTGGGTGATACTGGAAACCTGAGAGATATTGGTCAAAACTGATAGAGTCACAATGTGGTACTCACGCTGGAAAAATGTCTGATAACTCCTTTAACTGCTTTTACTTTTCCTAAAATTATATTTTTAAATCACAATCTCCTTTGAAAATAAAAGAACCTCAAAAATCAATAAAAAAAGAAAAGAAATTTCTCCTAACCAACAAAGTGTCCCCACAAATAAATAAACAAAATAAAAGAAGCCTAACAGCACTAATTATAGATAACATATTTTTATTCTTGATAAAATTCTAAATGTTTTCTTACATTAAAATATACACAGTCAAAATGTCTACTCTTCAACTTTAAATATTGTAAGTTCTTTCTAATCTTATTAGAGAAGAAAAGAGAAAAGGTAGAGTTTATTAACAAGCATTATAGGAAGATATAAAGAAAATCTTCAATGAAGTGAACTATAAGACTACAAAGTGAATTTAGACGCATTTTAGCACATACAATCAATATGCAGAAACATCTATATCATAAAAAATAAGAACATGGACATTTTAAAGGAAAACCAAATGAAAAACCTAGAAAGAAATTAGACAAAATGTTATCAGACTTGTATGCAATATCTCTAAAATTTGTAAGAAATTCAATAAGTACACATTCTCCCATGGCCATAAATCAGAAATTTCAATCTTATCAAGTTGACAATTTTTGTTACACTGTCCCAGCAGGCTTTGTTGATAGAACATGACAAGAAAATTCTAAAGCTGTATATAGAAATACACTTTATTGAAAATAGACATAGAGATTTCAGCACACACACACACACACACACACACACACACACACAGCTGAAGGACCTAAACTACTTGAGTTAAAACTGAAAATCAATAGCACTCACTATAGATTTTCATATTTTTAAAAATATTTATTACTTCAGGTTACATCTCCATCATAGTACCCTCTTTCCACCCCTCCCAGTCCTGCCCTCAAACCCTTCTACCCCCCATCCCTTCCATCCCACTCCTCTGGAGTGGAGTGTCCCTATATAACAGTCCCCCACCTCAGTTCAGCAGTTATATGAGGGCCAAGATCCTCCTCATACACTGGGGGCCTACAAGGCAGCACCACTAGGGCAAAGTGTCTCATTGATAGGTAACAAAGTCTATGTTCCTGTTCCCTTTGGTGCATTGGTTGTAGTATAGTATAGATTTCCATATTAAAACAGATGTGTTCAGAAAATTGCCTTGACTTCAATGAGGTTACATCCCAATAAAGCCACTGAACAGAAAATAGCTAAGTTGCAAAGGATTTTACTGAATCTAATACTAAATATCAAAGTTTCACCAAACAACACACAATGTAGAGTGTTGACAGTTGTTTATCCTCAGGGCTGTGCTGCTAGTTGAAAGCTGAGCTTGTTGCCCATTCACAAGTGAGAGGATTATACTACTTTTCACTAGACTAGGAATATATCAAATAATAAAAAAATTTAAGGATAGTTCTACTGTAGGTGTATTATTTTGCTTCAGTTGTAAAAACAAGCCAGTGTCAGTTGTGAAATATCTACATGAATCAATGGAAGAGACCAGGGTACTCATACAGACCCAGCTGATTCCCAGTAAAAGTGCTAAGTGATTTGTTAAGGTAATTCAATGGGAAAGAGACCACCTTTGCCATGAGTGCAGAAACAATTGGATAACTACATATAGAAAGTAAGATAGAGAGAGCACACGAAAAAGCTAATCCTGCGAAGCATTATAGATTACATAAATGCTGTAATTGTGGATTACATTTATGTTACAGCAATAAAATAGCCTGAAGCTGGCCAAGAAGAGGGCATACTGTGATCTAGCCACTTAGGTTGAACTGGGTAGGTGGCCTGTGCCCAGGACTGGAGTCCCTGCCTCTATAACAAACAAAAAAACAAACAAGCAAACCAACAAAACCATCTTACAATATTGAAGACAAAATTTTTTTTTAATTTTTTTTATTTCTTCAAGTTACATCTCAATCACAATCCCCTCCCTACTCCCCCCTCCAGTCCCACCCTTCCACCCTTTTCTCCCTCAGCCCCCCATCCTTTACCCTTTTTTGTAAGGTATATCTTTTTACTCCCAACAGCTCCCCCTTTCAGTCCAACAAATGGTTCTTTCTCTTATAACAATAAATACAATGCAAAACAACAGAAATAAATAGGCTACAATTATGAGAGTTCTATGGCTTAGCATACATTCCCAATGTCCAGTCCATATGTATTTGGCACCTGACTTTAACATTCTACTATCTAACCATCTCCATGAGTTTAAAGTTCTATATCTAACTCAGCTTTCATATTAACTTGCCTCACAATTTTAAAAATATCTTCTTAGATCCAGAACACCCTCTTGATTCCTAAACAACTCAAAATTTAACTATGAGACTCTAGCTATCTATTCTTCAACCACTTCAGAGACCTGAGAGGGATAAATATATCTGATTATATAGGAAGTGCAGGGCCCGCAGTTTCCAAAACTAGGAAATGACATACCAGTGTCTGCCTGGACAGTTCCCATTTTCTCTCCATACTTTACAGCATCAATCTTCAGGCGTTTGACCCCATTTCTCTGACAGACATTCATTGTAGAGCAGGAATTATGAAGGACTTGCCTACCCTGTCTTGGCAGAGCTAGGCAGTCGACTTACCTGTTTCCAAGTTTTGTCCTTTTTGGACAGCATTCTATCTACAGTTGAAGCAAGGGTTTTTTCTTGCCAGGAGATAGGCTTGCCACTAATTCAATCATCTCCCACTAGAGAGATTCTTCGATGCTCATCTTCTACTTGGAGTAGAATAGGGGGTGCTGTCAGAAGCTGACATGTCTGGATATCAAAAAATCTTAAGTTAAGAAAACATCTTTGAATCAATATACAAAGATCAATACTGATGTAATCCAATACAATCTTATTTTTGCACAATAAACAATGGTCAATACCACTTTAGCCTAATAAACTACTAATTTTGTATCAATATACAAAGGTATAAGGGCATATTCAATAATCTGCCCCTTCTTCTTGGACCTTCCTGTGCTATGTCTATATCTCATTTTTCTCAAGCCTATGCACTCCTACATAGGAGAGGAAGGATACAGAAAAGGAAAAGTAGGAAGTCCCTGGGCCTAACCTCCAAAACCCATTAAACAGGACCATTTATCAGCTTGTAATCTCTTCCCTTAAATATCAGAGTTTTCAGTTATCCTTCAAATAACCAAAAAGAAGGGCGGAGAAACACCCTCCCCACCCTCTGGGCATGGGACATCGCTCTCTTAAATTGACTTCCTGCTGATTTGGGTCGTAGTAGACCTGTTTGGGGCCCGAACTCAAATGGAAAAAATGGTTAAAAATGTTAGTACAATCCTTTTATTTTCAGTCTTTCTGTTCTCAGCTGTTTAGATGACCTAAGGGGTTTGTAGGCAGAAGCTGATCTTGCAGGCTTCACTGAGGTTCCTGCCGGGGCATTGTGTAGAGCTGAACGGTCCCAGCGACATTGCATTGCCGTGGTGGTTGCAGGCCCCCGATGGAGACAGCTATTGAGGAAGTCTGCCAGGCAGAATCAACTGGGTCACTCGTCCTCCTTGGTGCCTGATTCTGCTCTCTGCTGAGGATTCCGCTGTCCAACTGTCCCCGGGCTCCCCTAATGTACGCTTCGGTTCTCCTGGAAAGATAAGAACAGAGCCCTGCCCCAATCCCAACCCTGGGACAATTGCCCTCTTTTTTTTTTGGGGGGGGGCTAGGTAGTACTTCTCCTGAAGCAAATTTGGCCTTCCAACAACATACAAAGCGTTATCTTTCAATCTGGGTTAAAGAAGAAATCATTCTGTCACCTTGGAGCTAAACCAGCTCCAGTGTATATATTTTGAGATCCCAAAGGACAATCTGCCTGCATCGAGAAGGCCTTTTGTAAGTAGCATCCAAACCTAGATTACAGTTGGCCACAATGGTATTGACCCTTGTATATGGACGTAATATTAAGATTGTATTGGGCTACATAGGCATTGATCTTTGTATATTGATACATAATTAAGAGTATATTTAACCACAATTGAATAGATCTTTGTATAGTGATACAAAATTAAAGGTAATGCTTCCTAATGGTATCATACCTAGAGTTACTTAAAAATAAAATGTGAAGCTCTGGCCTCTTGATACCAACCGTCTAAAACGGTCTAGGATAGTTAAATAAAACAAACTCCTAGTCATGCAAACATGTCACTTTGTTAGCTACTATGACAGTCTATCACAGATATTCTCTAAACTACCCAGTAATCAAGTTGCTAAGAGACAAGCAACATTTGCTTATCTAAATACAAGAGATGGATAGGGCATCTTCAAACACCCCAAGAGATCTGCAGAATATGGCATTCAAAGATGTTATCTTAAATTAAGATTTTCTTTTCTTCTTTTTTTTTTGATATCGAGACATTCAGCGCCTGACAGCACCCCCTATTCTACTCCAAGTAGAAGATAAGCATCGAAGAACCTCTACTGTAAGATGGTTGAATTAGTGGCAAGCCTATCTCTTGGCATGAAAAAACCCCTTGCACCAACTGCAAACAGACTGCTGTCCAAAAAGGACAAAACTTGGTAGCAGGGAAGTCGACAGCCTAACTCTGCCAAGACAGGGTAGGTAAGTCCTTCATAATCCCTGCTCTACAACAAATGTCTGTCAGAGAAACAGGACCCAAAGGCTGAAGACTGATGCAGGAATATATGGAGAGAAAATGGGAACTGTCCAGTCAGTCATTGGTATGTCCTTTCTTACTTTTGGAAGCTGCATGCCCTGCACTTCCTATATAAGCAGATATATTTATCCCTCTCAGGTCTCTGAGGTGGTTGAAGAATAGACAG
Organism: Lophiomys imhausi; assembly: GCA_907164525.1. Taxonomy (NCBI): domain Eukaryota; kingdom Metazoa; phylum Chordata; class Mammalia; order Rodentia; family Muridae; genus Lophiomys; species Lophiomys imhausi. The sequence goes on along the minus strand of CAJQZJ010033539.1, from coordinate 3,375,048 downwards.
CTAGAGTCTCATAGTTAAATTTTGAGTTGTTTAGGAATCAAGAGGGTGTTATAGATCTAAGAAGATACTCTTAAAAGTGTGTTGCAAGTTAGTATGAATGTTGAGTCAGATATAGACCTTTAAACTCATGGAGATGGTTAGATAGTAGAATGTTAAAGTCAGGGGCCAAATAGGTATAAACTGGACATTGGGAAGGTATACTGGGCCATTTAACTCTCATAAATGTGGCATATTTATATCTGTTGTTTTGTATAATACTTACTGTTATAAGAGAAGGAACCATCTGTTGGACTGAAAGGGGAAACTTCTGGGGGGAAGAGGGTGGAAGGGCGGGATAGGGAGGTGTTTGTGACTGAGATGTAACTTGAAGAAAAAAAAATAAAGTATTTATAAAAAAAAGAAAACATCTTTGAATGCCATATAAAATAAAAACTTAATAAACTAAATTCATCAAATTGTACTTTTGGCTCTTTAAAAGACAGCTAAAAATGAATATGGCAGATGTTAATATATCTACTATATAACATAATAACCGTATAATACATTTGAAATTCAAACTATACAAAGAATTCATATCAGTCTGGAAATAAATGAATAATTTTATAAAAATATAAAAGTTGAGAGATTTGAATACTGTCATTAAAGACATGCAAATGAAAGATTTTCAACCTCACTAATTTTTAGTCAATTTGAAACCATCATGAGAAAGAGCTAACATTGCTGGCATTCAAAAGAGTGACAACAAATGGATATGTGAAGTCAACAAAAGTCATTGAACTAAAACCAGGAGATGTGTGCATTTTAGTACCTATAAATCATACCTCACTTTAAAACTGTTTTCATGAAAAAGTTGTATAATCGCTGAGTTGATCAGTTTGAAAATGCTGTTTCTGCCTTTCGCATTTGGAAGGACAACTTTCATCTTCACCATGTAAATGCAACCCAGTGGGTCTACGTACTATTAATATTAATGTAACATTAATATTTAATCATATTAGGAATCGTTACAAAAGTAAAGAGAAGGTGCTTTGGCTACATATAAATGTTTTCCTAGCTTCTTTGCTGATTTGATAAATGTGTTTGCAAGATCTGTTCTAAGTGAAATATTCTTTATTTTAGTTATGGTTGTGAACAATTTTAGAGTGCTCAAGATCAATTCAGAAGTCTTATGTTGATAAGATATAATATCTATCTCTATCATAGAATGACTTCACAAGGAAGGAACAGCACTCATTTTCAATCTTTTTAATGGGATGAATAAGTTTATCTTTCAGGGAAAAAAAGGTTCAATGCACATGACAGAAACCCAATATACTGTGACTTACCCAATTTCAACTTGAACATTTGTTTTGTGAACATCTCATAGAATAAGAAGTACATGAGGCAAATGGTCTAGAAGAAGTGGAATAACTTTGTCATGTCCAGAGTCCCTGATATTTGTCTGACTTAACCTGTGAATTTTTTCCTCATGTCTCCTCAGGGTTCAAAGCCACCTGCTCCACCTCTAGCTTTACATCAATGTTCCATGCATGAATAGGAAGGGCAAAGGGCCATCAATGTTTGTCACACCACTCCAGAGAGCTTTCGGTCTTCCACTTACATTACCTCAGGCAGAAGCCTGTCACCGACCATGCCTGCCTGTCTGCCTGCTTGCTCGGTTTGAAGCTGGATATGCTGGCTCTAACTGGGATCCTGATACTGATGAGTAACAGGAAATAGACTCCTGGTAGACTTCAGACTGTCTATTACAATCTAAGGGTCCTGATTGGGTTTGCTTTCTCTTGTCAACTAGAGAGTTAAAAGGCAGGAAAAATCTCAGTCCTAGCAGGCAGCAATAGGTAATAAATGATCACACACACACACACACACACACACACACACACACACACACAGCACAGCATACAGAGAAAGAGTCTGCAGAGCAGAAAAGACCCCAAATCCATATTTTGGGTTTTAAGTGTTTTAGCGTAATACAGGGCAGGTGCATACTTCTAACTTTTTGTTGATCAGCTTAAACAAATGAAGGGGAGCTATTAGACCCACAACTTCTGGTATACATGTTCTGGACCAGCTTTAAATATACATCGGCAGTCTGGACCTCTCAGCCAGAAGGGGACTCTGTTAGCAGGAGACAAAGCTTGGCAGGCTATTGTTCAAGAGGGTGAGGAAGAAGCCAAAAGTTTGTTTTATGCCCTCTTTTCCTGACTGCCTGTCATGGATCTGTCTAGTTCCTAGTCTTCCTTCTCGGCTAATCTTCTCTTTCCTCATAACAGTGAAGAGTTTACCCTGACTGAGGACTATCTGCAGATAGATTTTTAACCTAGTAAGACTTTGGGCTTTCATAGGCCTGGGGGATGAGTCAGCCATGCCTACCATGGCCTTTGGTTTCCCTTGACGTTATTTTCCAAAAGTTTTGGGTTTCTGTTTTGCAGGGCCTTAGGCATGCTGCACAGACTCTCCAACTGATTGAGAGGGTGTCAACTTCCAGGCCTCAGGGGAAAATCCTACATTGAGTGTACAGACTCACCCAACATTGAACTATAAAACATTAAAGAAGCAGATTTTATTTTATTCCAAGATCTGCACGAATGAGATTAACTTTTTACCTCAGGGTTTTAAATCTCTCAAATTGTGACTTTCAAATTGACAGTTCATCATATAACCATACAAACACAATTTTTGTAATATTTCATTATTGCACTCGTGTGGGAACTTAGTAAATGGCATCCTGGAATATTCATCCCGGGAAGGAATTTTAATCTATCATGATTGCCCATTTTATCTAAAAAAATTAATTAAATTTGCCAGTCAATAGATTGCAAAACAAATCATTTATTGTAAAGAGCCTGAGCATTATCTGAAGGAACTATGGCTTTCTAAGGAAAAACACATATATATTTAGAAGCCAGGAGGGATGGTTACACACTATTGTCACTCGAATGAAGTGAAGATAAAAGAGAAATACATCACTCTTGCATGTTGTTCTGTATTCCTCTGCTTTGATTTTCTAAGGCTTGCAGAATTTTACTTTGATTGAGTCTATGTGATGTCAAAAAGCATCCAAATGCAAATTTAAAATGGTTTTCTTATCTTTCAGTTGTAACTTTCATCTAACTGTACACCAATTTTCTCTCTACAAGAAAAGCAATGCCTGTTTCTTATCCACTGTGAAGAGATTCTCCTTTAAAGCTTGGACGTGCTAACCAACTTTACAATGAGAGCACATTTTTTTTTTTCCTGCCTCCATTGTAAATTCCCTATCCTCTGGTTGAAAATCAAAAGTAACTTCCCAACTGAAATGAGTTTGAAGCCACTGTAGTGGACAGGACATTAATTAAGACTAGATGAAAAGGTAACAAAAGACACAAGACTAATATTTAATGTCATAGTGCTATACCAGGCCCCTTTCTGTGTCCGAACCAAGTTCTGTCATTAACTAGGTCTGAGATATTTAGCCAAGTGCCCTAGTCTCATGTTCATCCGTTACAAAGTGAGGATGTCAAACTTCTCATCCTCTGATTAAAGATGATGGAACAGCTCATTATTAAGCAAAGCCAAGTGTGGTGACCCCCAACACAGCAGTCACCACACAAGGGGGTTCTCAGGGACAGGTGAGTGCACTGTCTGCCCACTCCATCAGCCTTCTCTCAATTGGCAGAGACAATCAGACAAGACATGGGTGATATCTAAGCATTTCCGGTATGTTTTGTTCTCTGGCTTATATACAGGACCAAATGGGGGGATTTCCACATGGTCCAATCACATTAAAGGTCATCCTATCACAGCACATAGCACAAGTCTGGTAACATGGTGATCATGCACTGATCACAAACATGGAAATCTTGCTCACCCAATCAGCTATACCCATGATTAGGCTTCAATTCCTCCCCAGCATCTTCTGGCTGGTGCCATATTAGATATCTCCCACAAATTAACTTTCATTTTCCCAGAAATGAGGCATTTCTCATAAGCCTCCATTTCCTGGGTCCCCACAGCCAAGCTTCTTTTCTCAAAGAGAAATGTGGCTATGACAACTGAGCCAAAAGTACTTCCCATTTGGATTGCTGGCTTTATGAATACAATGTGTGTTCCTGACTGGGCTTCAAGGCAAAAATGATACTTTGAGATTGACAGTCAGCCTTCACTGACATTGACATCCAGATATCAGATAACCTGTATGGACTCTCAGCAAAGACACAATACTTTCCCCAATTCAATAATGAAATAAGGCTTGCCATTTGCTTCATGTATCCAGTTTTGATAGGAGACTCACTTTTCCTGTTATTTATAATCTGTAGAAGAATATCTTGAAAAGGTGTGTAATAACTATCTTCTGTAAATGTTATTCTTACTGGTACTGATTGTCCAAGGCTGAGCATTTATAAAATCTCAGAGATAAGACTCATGCTCACGTCTGCTGGACCTTGAAACCAATGATTTTCTTTCACTCATACAAGTTGGAGTCAGTTACTAAACTTGGAAATGTGTTGGTTTCTAAGGGATCATTTTTCCTATATCAATGCTCTTGGTAGTATTTCAAAGGCAGCATGGAATATTTATAGAGACCCAGGAGAGCACAATAAAATAACCAAAATTTTAAGAGAAAACTGTCCAGAAAACCTAAGAATTACCTCCAATTGGAATTACAAGCAAAGAGCTATGTACTGGTGCATTAACATTTGAGTTGGACTTGGGTAAAATGGAAATTTTTGACAGACAATGTGGATGGAGATGACAAGGTCTAGGAGTCACTGATATGTAGGGACTTGTAGCTGAACTGGGTAACACTTAAAGAAAAAGGGGAAAACAAAACTTAATGTGTCAAATTATCCCCTAAGCCCTCTGCTAGACTCTTCATAGTCATTATTTCCAGGGTGTATGTGTGTGTGTGTGTGTGTGCGTGTTCTGCATATATGGATGCATACGTGTACAAATGTATATGTGGGTACACATGAAAATAATAGGAAAACCTCGGGTATTTTCCTCAGGAGCCTTCCACATTACTTTTTGAGACAGGGTCTTTTCCCTGGCCTGGAGCTCACAATTAGGCGAGGCTGACTGGACAGTGAGCCTTGGGATTTACTTATCTCTGCCTCCTCATTGCTGGGACTATAAACATACATTTCCGTGCTCTGTCTTTTAATGTGAATTCTGGGACTCAAGCTCAGATCCCCATGCTTGTGTGGCAAGCGATTTATGGACTCTCTTCCCAGCCCTTTTCACTGTCTTTTGAATAGAAGTAAGCAGCTTCCATATGAATAATGCATGTATGAATTATATGACAGTGAAGATATGCTCAGGACTTTTGTGCAGGGTGTAACCCGATTAATGCAGGGTTTTAGAGCAATTACCTTGTCAGCCTGCTGTGAAATATACTAATTGTAAAGGGAACAATTGAAATGCACGAAACCCAGCGAAGCTAACTTGAACCTGAATCCATTAACTCATATTAATATTTTGGATGCACAACTGCTCTCCTGTACTCAACCATACAAAGAACAGTTTACATATTCTCATTGTGATAATGAGAACAATTTTAATGAATAGCAATTGATAATATTTTAAATGCTTATTTCTGTACCAAAGCCGATGGATACTACATGCCTAATATATGTTTCCTTAGACATCACAAAGTAGGTTCAACTTGCCTTCTTAAAAAAGAATTGAAACTGCTGAGCCTTAGTATAAATTGGGGAAAAATGTCTAAAACCACAGTTGCTGAATATTGGTGCTCGTCTGTGAATTCACCAACTGTATTCTCAAGCACTGTCATATTAACAAAGTGAAGCCAAGTGAAGAGGGACTTAGCCATAATGGGGGAAATTTCCTACTCTTTTAGTGAAATCAAAATACCACTTTTGGAGGCATAGATGGGAAATCAGTCTATGCACATTGCTAGGGTTAGTCTCAGCTTTAATCAGGATGCCGGGGATAGCCATAGAGACAGAGAGCCAGTAAAACAGACCTGCTAGAACAGAAAATTTCACAGTTCTACATTAAAAGGACCCAGACAGAACTTCTTTGAGTCTTGGAAGCATGGTTGATTGTATCAGTGAAGCAAATGAAATCAAGATCTTCGAGATGAACTGGAGCAAACAAAGGATACTTCTGCACACAAGCACTGAGGTAACACTGTACTAGGGCAAGATAGGGTGCGGATGTGTTGGAAGACTGGCTCATGCAGCTCTCCAGTGCATGTCTGCCTTTTTAGATAAGGTCTAATCACCAAATTCAACTTGCTGTTAGGTGACTTGTATAGAGCTAAGGATAATTGCAGCTGGACCTCAGCTCCATGCTAAAGAGTCTGTAAGTGGTCTAATTACGGCACCTGCTTACATGGACACCCATGGAAGCCACACTTTCCCAGCATGGTTCCCAGACCCGGGAAGGGTCTCTGATTGCTACAGGTGGTGTTATGGCACATGGCATTTCAGCAAATTGGCTACAAGGCAGATGTCTGGATATAATAGTAAGGACCAGTTCATCATTAGGATTAACCTCAGTAGAATTTATCCCTATCACACCAAGGCAAGGGAAGCTGATTTATACACTAGAATTCATGTATTAACTCCAAAAGCTCAAATTCTTTTTTAGGACGATTCAGAATATAAATTAATAGGAGGCAGGGTAGTGATGTGGAAGGAACATATGGTATACATTTAGACAAACTGTCTGAGAACCTCATTTAGCTCAATGACCTTGAGACATTTCTTCATGGCTTTGAGCGACAGTTTTCTCTGAAAAGGGGAGATGATGTGCCATAAGGTAAGATTTTAGTTTGACCTGGGAATACTCAGCTCTAGGACACAAGGCACTGTGACAACAGGCTAATAAAGCTGGCCCCAGAAATTACAACTGAGTGGTCTAAGAGATGGGATCCTGGAGAAGTAGCCAAGCATGTGTGACTCAGGCTGGGGAACTAGGTGTATCTATCTGGTAGTTGGACCTTGACGGTGTTCAAAGAGCTTTCTTTGCAGAAAAATATAGTTTCTATAATCGAGAGTTCTATCCCATGGACTTTAAATCATGTTCTAATCAGATAGCATTGAGGCTCAAGGTCTTGATCCACTAATAGATACAACATGGATTATGGAACCAAGAAATTGCAACTGGACTTTTGCATACTGGGGCTTCCTGTATCATAGAGGGGAGGTCCCCACTGTTCCTGATGCTCGCCTAACACTCCATATCAGTTCTGACTATGTGACAGAAATAAAGTTGTTATCCTGCTTGCTTCTATGGTATGTCTAAGTTTGGATAACTGCCAAAGACCAAGGAAGTGAGACAGGGCCTTTCAACATCAAATCCTAAGACACTGAATAAGAATGAGTCTCTAGAGGGTTTAGATAAGTACATTACTCTCATGAAGATCACGTCTTTCTCAGATTTATGTGTCTTTGTTTTCCCTTTTAATTTATTTATTTATTTTACATCCTAATCACCACCCCCTTCCTCCTCTCCTCCTAGTCCCATCCTCTTACCCACTTTCCCCTTACCCCCTAATCCTATACCAACCCATTCTTGCACATCAAATCACATCCAGACAAAGTTCCTCTTCCTCCACTGAGGCAAGAGAAGGCAGCTCTGTCAGGAAAATGGGATCCAGAGAGAGGCAACAGTGGCCAAGTCGGAGCTAGACCCCACTCCAATTGTTAGGGGATTCGCTTGAAGACCGAGCAGCCCATCAGTTTCATATGTGTAGTGGGCCTACAATGAACAGTCCATGCATGTTCTCTGGTTGGTGGTTCAGTCTCTATGAGGCCCCCTGTGTCCGAATTAATTGGCTATGTGGGTCTTCTTTTAGTGTCCTTGACCTCTCCATCTCCCTCAAACCGTCCCCTAAATTGTCCTCAGGACTCCCTGATTTTTGGCTAATGGTTGGCTGTGGAACTCTGCATCTGTTTGTTTTATCTCCTGGATAGAGCAGTTATGTTAGGTTCCTGTCCAGTTCTTTCTCCCCATCTGCTTCTGATGTCTGCTTTATTTCCCTTACTTAGAAGAATTCAACCATCATCTCTTGAACCCTACTTGTTACTTAGCTTATTTGAGTCTGTGGGTTGTAGCATGTTTGTCCTATATGTAATGGGTAATATCCACTTATGAAGTGAGTAAATACCATGTGTGCCTTTCTGGGTCTGGGTTACCTCACTCAGGATGATCTTTTCTGCTTCTATACATTTGCCTGTAAATTTCATGATATTCTTGTTTCTAATCACTGAGTAGTAATTCCATCATGCAAGTGTTCCACAATTTCTTTATCCATTCCTCGAGTTGTTTCCAGTTTCTGACCATTGCAAACAGAGCAACTATGAACATAGTTGAGGAAATGTCCTTGGGACTCGGTGATTCATATTTGGGATATATGCCCAGGAGTGGTATATCTGGGTCTTGAGGTAGAACTATTCCCAATATTCTGAGAAAGTGCCAGATTGATTTCCAAAGTGACTGTACAAATTTCCACTCCCACCAGTAGTGGAGGAGTGTTCTCCTTTCTCCACATCCTTGCCAGCATGTGCAGTCACTTGAGTTTTTGATCTTAGCCATTCTGACGGGTATAAGATGGAATCTCATAGTGGTTTTGATTCGATTTTCCCATATGACTGAGGAGGTTAAACATTTCTTTAAATGTTTCTCATCCATTAGAGATTCTTCTGTAGTGAATTCTCAGTTTAGCTGTGTACCCCACTTTTTCATTGAATTATTTGGCTTGTTGGTATTTAGTTTCTTGAGTTCTTTATATATTTGTATATTAGCCTTCTGTTGGATATGGGGTTAGTAAAGATCATTTCCCAATCTGTGGGCTGCCATTTTGTTCTATTGACAGTGTACTTGACCTTACAGAAACTTTTCCTTTTCATGAGGTCTCATTCATTAATTGTTGATCATAGTGCCTGAGTTATTAGCGTTCTGTTGAGAAAGTTGTCTCCTGCACCAATGAGTTCAACGTTTTCCCTGTTTTCTCTTCTATTACATTTAGTGTATCTGATTTTATATTGAGGTCTTTGATCCACTGGGACTTGAGTTTTGTGCAGGGTGTTAAATATGGATCTATTTGCATTCTTCTACATGCAGACATCCATCCAGTTAGACCAACACCATTTGTTGAAGATGCTTTCTTTTTTCCACTGCATGGTTTTGGCATCTTTGTCAAAATCAAGTTTCCATAGGTGTTTGGGTTTATTTCTGGGTCTTTGATTTGATTCCATTGGTAGGTAAACCTGTCTGTTTTTATGCCAATACCATGAGGTTTTTTTTTGTTGTTGTTTTTTGTTATTACTGTTGCTTTGTGGTATAGTTTGAAGTAAGGATGGTGATACCTCAAGATGTTCTTTTATTGTACAGGAATGTTTTTGCTATCCTGGATTTTTTATTTTCCCATATGGAGTTGAGAATTGTTCTTTCAAGGTCTGTAAAGAATAATGTGAGATTTTGTTGCGAATTGTGTTGAATCTGTAGTTGATTTTTGGTAAGAGTGCTATTTTTTTCAATATGTTAATCTTACCCATCCATGAGCATGGGAGATCTTTCAATCTGATATCTTCTTCAGTTTCTTTCTTAAGAGATTTTAAATTCTTGTCACGCAGGTCTTTCATGTGCTTGCTTAGTGTTACACCTAGGTATTTTACATTGTTTGTGGCTATTGTGGAAGGAGTTCTTTCTCTAATCTTTCTCAGTTTGTTTATCATTTGTATAAAGGAAGGCTACTGATTTTTTTGAGTTAATTTTGTATTCAGTCACTTTGCTGAAGCTGTTTATCAACTGGATGAGTTCTGTGGTAGAATTTTTGGGGTCACTTATGAGTACTATCATGTCATCTGTAAATTGGGAAACTTTAACTTCTTCCTTTCCAATTTATATTCCCTTAATCTCCTTTAGTTGTCTTATTTCCCTAGCTAGAACTTCAAATACAATATGGAAGAGATATGGGGAGAGTGGACAGCCTTGTCTTATCCCTGATTTTAGTGAAATTGCTTTAAGTTTCTCTCAATTTAATTTAATGTTGGCTATCAGCTTGCTGTATATTGCCTTATTATGTTTGGATATGGGCCTTGTATACTTCATCTCTCCAAGACTTTTATCATGAAGGGGTTTGGGGTTTGTCAAAGGCTTTTTCAGCATCTAATGAAATGATAATTTTTTTCTTTCAGTTTGTTTATATGATTTTATTGGGCTACATAGGCATTGATCTTGGTATATTGATACATAATTAAGAGTATATTTAACCACAATTGAATAGATCTTTGTATATTGATACAAATTTAAAGGTAACGCTTCCTAATGGTATCATACCTAGAGATATTTAAAAATAAAATGTGAAGCTCTGACCTCTTGATACCAACCGTCTAAAACGGTCTAGGATAGTTAAAACAAACTCCTAGTCATGCAAACATGTCACTTTGTTAGCTACTATGACAGTCTATCACAGATATTCTCTAAACTACCCAGTAATCAAGTTGCTAAGAGACAAGCAACATTTGCTTATCTAAATACAAGAGATGGATAGGGCATCTTCAAAAGCCCCAAGAGATCTTCAGAATATGGCATTCAAAGATGTTATCTTAAATCAAGATTTTTTTTTGATATCGAGACATATCAGCGCCTGACAGCACCCCCTATTCTACTCCAAGTAGAAGATAAGCATCGAAGAACCTCCACTGTAAGATGGTTGAATTAGTGGCAAGCCTTTCTCTTGGCATGAAAAATCCCCTTGCACCAACTGCAGACAGACTGCTGTCCAAAAAGGACAAAACTTGGTAGCAGGGAAGTCGACAGCCTAACTCTGCCAAGACAGGGTAGGTAAGTCCTTCATAATCCCTGTTCTACAACAAATGTCTGTCAGAGAAACAGGACCCAAAGGCTGAAGATTGATGCTAGAATGTATGGAGAGAAAATGGGAACTGTCCAGGCAGTCATTGGTATGTTCTTTCTTAGTTTTGGAAGCTGCAGGCCTTGCACTTCCTGTATAAGCAAATATATTTATCCCTCTCAGGTCTCTGAGGTGGTTGAAGAATAGACAGCTAGAGTCTCATAGTTAAATTTTGAGTTGTTTAGGAATCAAGAGGGTGTTATAGATCTAAGAAGATACTCTTAAAAGTGTGTTGCAAGATAGTATGAATGTTGAGTCACATATAGACCTTTAAACTCATGGAGTTGGTTAGATAGTAGAATGTTAAAGTCAGGGGCCAAATATGTATAAACTGGACATTGGGAAGGTATACTGGGCCATTTAACTCTCATAAATGTGGCATATTTATATCTATTGTTTTGTATAATACTTACTGTTATAAGAGAAGGAACCATCTGTTGGACTGAAAGGGGAAACTTCTGGGGGGAAGAGGGTGGAAGGGCGCGATAGGAAGGGGGAATAGGGAGGGGTTTGTGACTGAGATGTAACTTGAAGAAAAAAAAATAAAGTATTTAAAAAAAAGATATTAAGCTCATTCTGAAAATGTGAATGTAGAGACAAACTAAAAGCGATCAATGAGCAGAATGGGTAAATAACAGTATTCATACAGCTAAATACTGTATAGGTATCAGGGTGATTGTGACTTCATAGGATGTGCTTGGCAAAGTTCTTTTTGTTTCTATTTTGTGGAATAATTTGAGGAGTATTAGTATTACCTCTTCTTTGAATGCCTGGTAGATTCTATGCTAAAACTATTTGGCCCAGGGCTTTTATTAGTTGGGAGACTTTTGATAACTGCTTCTAATTCCTTAGTGGTTATGAGACTGTTTAATTTGCTTACTTGTTACTGATTTAAATTTGATAAGTGGAATCTATCAAGAAAATCATCCATTTCATTTATATTTTCCAATTTTATGGAGTATACACTTTTGAAATAAGACCATATGATTCTTTGGATTTCCTCAGTGTTTGTCATTAAGTTCCCCTTTTTGTCAGTTTGGATACTGTCTCTCTGCCTTTTAGTTAGTTTGCCTAAGGGTTTATCTATCTTGTTGATTTTCTCAATGAACCAGCTCATTGTTTCATTGTTCTTTCTATTATTTTCTTTGTTTCTAACTTATTTATTTCAGTTCTGACTTTGATTATTTTCTGCCATCTACTCCTCTTGGGTGTGTTGCTTTCTTTTTTTCTAGAGCTTTCAGGTGTGCTTTTAAATTCCAAGTATGAAATCTTGCCAGTTATTTCTGAAGGTATTTCAGAAATAGTGCTATGTAATTTCATCTTAGCACTGTTTTTATTGTGTTCCATAAATTTTGGTATGTGGTACCTTCATTTTCATTGGATTCTAGATTTTTTTTTCTTTATTTCTTCCCTGACCCAGTGATCATTGAGTAGAGAGCTATTCAATTTCCATGAGATGGTAGGTTTTCTGTTGTTGAAGTCCAGCTTTAATCCATGGTGCTCTGATAAGATACAAGGGATAACTTCAATTTTCTTGAAGCAATTGTTGAAGCTTGCTTTGTGTCCAAATGTATGCCAATTTTGGAGAAGGTTCTGTGAGGTGCTGAAAAGAAGGTGTATTCTTTTATGTTTGGATGAAATGTTCTGTAGATATCTATTAGGTTCATTTGATTCATGATTTCTCTTAGTTTCATTATTTCTCTGTTTAGTTTCTGTCTCAATGATCTGACCTTTGGTGAGAGTGGGTTTTTGAAGTCTCCCATTATTAGTTTGTGGCGATCAATATGTGATTTAAGCTTTAGTACAGATTCTTTTACAAGTGAGGATGTTCTTGGATCTGGGATATAAATGTTCAGAATTGAGACATCATCTTGGTGGATTTTTCCTAAGAATGAAGTGCCCTTCTCTATCTCTTTTGATTAATTTTTGTGGAAAGTCTATTTTATTAGACACAGGCATGGCTATTCCCACTTGCTTCTTGGGTCCATTTGCTTGGAAAACCATATTTTAGCCCTTTATTGTGAGATAATGTCTATCTTTGTTGCTGAGGTATGTTTATTGTATGCAGCAAAATGATGGATCCTGTTTTGAATAAATCCTGTAAGCTCTTGTCTTTTTATTGGGGAATTGAGTCCATTGATATTGAGAGATATTGGTGATCAATGGTTGTTAATTTCTGTTATTTTTTTTATTGGTGGTTGAGTGTATGTGTTTCCCTTCTTTGGTTTTGAGTTATTTATTTCCTGTGTTTTCCTGGGTGTAGTTAGCCTCCTTGGGTTGGAGTTTTCCTTTTAGTATCTTCTGTAGGGTAGAGTTTGTAGAAGGTATTGTTAAAATTTGGTTTTGTCATGGAATATCTGGTTTTCTCCATCTATGGTGATTAAAAGTTTTGTGGGGTATATTAGTGTGCACTGACAGCTATGGTCTCATAAGGTCTGCATGATATCTGCCCAGGTCCTTTTGGCTTTATGAATCTCTGTTGGGAAGTCAGGTATAATTCGGATAGATCTGCCTTTGTATGTTACTTGACCTTTTTCCCTTTGAGCTTTCAATATTCTTTCATTGTTCTGTATATTCAGTGTTTTGATTATGTGGCAGGAGGAATTTCTTTTTTTGGTCCAATCTATTTGTTGTTCTCTAAGCCTCTTGTATGTGAATAGATATTTCTTTCTTTAGGCTGGGTAAGTTTTCTTCTATGATCTTGTTGAAAATATTTTCTGGGCCTTGGAGCTGGGAGTCTTCTCCTTCTTCTACTCCTATTTTTCTTAGGCTTAGTCTTTTCATGGTGTCCCAGATTTCTTGACTATTTGGTATCATGAACTTCTTTGATTTAACATTTCTTTGACCAATGTATCGATATCTTAAATTGTATCATCTCGGGCTGAGATTCTTCCTTCCATTTCTTGTATTTTGTAGGTGATGCTTCTATCTATAGTTCCTGTTTTCTTTCATAGGTTCTCTATCTCCAGGATTCCCTCAGATTGTGTTTTCTTTATTGCTTCTATTTTCATTTTCAGGTCTTGAACCATTTTATGCATTTCCTTCAATTGCTTGATTATATTTTCCTATAATTCTTTAAAGGGTTTATTCATTTCATTCACCTGTTTGTTGAATTTACTGCATTTATTTAAAGGATTTGTTCATTTCCTTCACCTGTTTGATTGAATTTTCTTTCATTTCTTTAAGGGATCTATTCATTTAATTCATTTGTTTGATTGAATTTTCTTATATTTCATTAAGGTATTTCCTCATTTCCTTCTTTAAGGTCTCTATCATCAATATAGGGTTTGATTTAAGGTCATTTTATTGTCCATTTATTGTGTTAAGATAACCAGGGCTTGCTGTAGTAAAATAGCTGTACTCTGAAGGTGCCATATGGCCTTGGCTCTTGTTGGTTGTGTTCTTTTGCTGGCCTTTAGTCAACTGGTTGTCCCTGGCTGTTCCTGGCTGTTCTTTCTGGAACAAGCCTGGATGTTCCTGTGCTATGAACTTGGGTGATCCTGGCTCACCAGGACTGGTGGAGGCCAGTGGAGCAGTGTTTGGACAATGGAGGGGGCCATCACAAATCTCAGGACACCTGGATGTGCCCCAGAGGAGTCTGGATATTCCTGGTGCAGCAGGCCTTGATGTTGCTGGTAAAGCAGTCCTAGTGACAGCCTGGATGTTCCTGGTGCATCTGACCTTGTGGAGGTCACTAGAGCAGTGGTCCTATAGTTAAGTTGGATTCTCCTTGTGTAGCAGGCTTAGGTGTTACTGCTGTATTAGGCCTGGTGACCTCTGGATGTTTCTGAAGTTGAAGATCTGGTGAACCCAGGTTGATGAGGTCTGGATGATGGTGCTGGATTCTGGATGTTCCTGAAATTGCAGGCCTGGTGACTCCCAGTGGAGCCGGTTCAGGTGCTGGATGCTCCTGGTGCATGAGGACTGGTAACCTCCAATGGAACATGGTCTGGATTGTGGATATTGGGGCACAACACTCAGCTCAAGTCAGGTGGGCATGTACCAGAGCACTGGAAGGCAAAGGGATTTTCCAGGGGAGGGGAGAGAAGGGATCCACCTGGATAGTCCTAAAGTTCCAGGACTGATGACCCAGGTGGAACCGATCCAGAAGATGTCACTGGATGCTCCTGGTGTATCAGATCTGGTAACCTCCGGTGGAGCAAGGTCTGGGACAGTGGAACTCGGGGCACAGCACTAAGTTCAGGTATGCTGTGTGTGTCTCAGAGCACTGGGCAAAGCAGCAATTTGCTGGGGGAGGGAAGAGAAGGGGTCCAACCTGAAATCTCCTAAAAATGTAGCCCTGGGTACCCCAGGTGGAGCCAGTCCTGAAGATGGATGCTCCTGATACAGGCCTGGTAACCTCAAGTGGGGCAACCCTGCTTGTATCTTGATATCTAAACAGAATTGACCTAGAATGGCTTCCAATTCCTTGCACACTAAGAAGTTCTGTTAGAACATGAGTTCTGTTCTTGCTGTCATAGAGATGCCACAGTTGTCTTTTCTTTCCCCTTTTGTTCTTCTTTCTTCCCCTCCACTACCTTCTCCTCACTACTTCTTTTAGTTTTCTTCTGTATTTAGAACATCTGTGCTCCAAATCATGTATCATAGAGGCCAAGTTATGAATTAAATCTCTTCTTCAGATTTAACATGTGCTGCCCCATAAACACATACTCTCAAAGTGATGGTGAGTTTTATAAATGAGCCAGTGAGGTTGACTCACATAACAACAATGGGAAACATAAGTGTGAATGTCTAGTGTCCTCTCTCTAGAAATGTAATTTTCTCCTTTTCCTTCTCACTACTCTTTACACACCATTTCCATTTCCTTTTGGGCATAAATCCCATAAATTGCTCATTTTTCCCAAACAAATCAATGATTATGTCCTTTGTTGCTATCCATGCTTTTGAATAACATCTTTCTTAAGAGTAAATGTGGTAGCTTTTTGAGAGCCATTTCTTTAAAGAAATAGTTGTGTGGTTGGTGGTCAGTACTGGACTTAAAAGACTCCAAAACCTTCCTGATTTCTTCTACGCAAATACCAAATCATATGCCCTGAACCATGTCCCCCCATCATGATAACAAAAGACTCCATTAGCCCGAGCTTGCCTGTTGACAGTCTAATTTCAGATAAATATTTCAATTTCAGTTTAATATATGCAGGACAATTATGAGAGCAGGCTGAGAACTTAGATTTTCTATGGCACCCTGTCTGTCTCATCAGCAATACTTTTTAAATGAAATATTTATTAGAATAAGATTCCTTCTAGAATGAATTCCATGGAGACCAATATTCATTTTTACCTTGTCCTTCATCAGGTCATTGCTGATGATCATTAACTTTCTCTTCTGATTCTAGGGGTCATTTTCACCTAAAGTTGGTGAGGGCCTGTGCTCTGGAAATTGCTTCCCAGGCATATTTGTCCAGGTTAGTTGTTATTCAAGTTTAAATGGAAGCACTTTGATGGGGAATTCAGAAATATCACATGTAGAAAATAATGGTCATCTTCACCAAACTTCCTGGATAAAGTCTGTGCTAGGTAGTCTGTTATTGTATGGCATGAGAATTCACCTTGTCATGATAGTGGCCAAATGGACCATTCTAGAACAATTGTTGCTTTGTTTGTTCATATTCAGAAATTCATTTTATAACTGAATTAATTCAAGATCTTAAAAACAAGATAAAAATTAATAAAATAGACAATATCCTAGAACAAAAATGTATTATATAATTATATCATATGTCCTGTAAAATGTAATACAAGGTATAATCCAACTATAGAAGCATAGCAGAAGAAAGGTTTAATTTTTGTTAGAGACCTTTTTCAAGATTTTAAATATTCCAAACAATCTGCATATAGTTTTGTATTTGTATTCTATGGGGCTGGGAGATTTTTTTATACTTTATTTTTTTATTTCTTCAAGTTACATCTCAGTCACAATCCCTTCTGTACTCCCCCTTCCTCTCCCACCCTTCCACCCTCTTCCCCCAAACAGCTCCCCCTTTCAGTCCAACAAATGATTCCTTCTCTTATAACAGTAAAAACTACACAAAACAACAGAAATAAATATGCCACATTTATGAGAGTTAAATGGCCCAGCATACATTCCCAATGTCCAGTCCATATATATTTGGCCCCTGACTTTAACATTCTACCATCTAACCATCTCCATGAGTTTAAAGTTCTATATCTAACTCAGCTTTCATACTAACTTGCCTCATAATTTTAAAAATATCTTCTTAGATCCAGAACACCCTCTTGATTCCTAAACAACTCAAAATTTAACTATGAGACTCTAGCTATCTATTCTTCAACCACCTCAGAGACCTGAGAGGGATAAATATATCTGATTATGTAGGAAGTGCAGGGCCTGCATCGTCCAGAACTAAGAAATAACATATCAGTGGTTGCCTGGATAGTTCCCATTTTCTCTCCATACGTTACAGCATCAATCTTCAGCCTTTTGGTCCCATTTCTCTGACAGACATTGATTGTAGAGCAGGAATTATGAAGGAATTACCTACCCTGTCTTGGCAGAGCTAGTCTGTTGACTTACCTGCTACCAAGTTTTGTCTTTTTGGACAGCATTCTGTCTACAGTTGAAGCAAGAGGTTTTTCATGCCAAGAGATAGGCTTGTCACTAGTTCAACCATCTCACACTGGAGATTCTTCGATGCTCATCTTCTACTTGGAGTAGAATAGGGGGTGCTCTCAGGAGCTGATATGTCTCGATATCAAAAAAATCTTAAGTTAAGAAAACATCTTTGAATGCCATATTCTGCAGATCTCTTGGGGTTTTTGAAGATGCCCTATCTATCTCTTGTATTTAGATAAGCAAATGTTGCTTGTCTCTTAACAACTTTATTTCTGAGTAGCTTAGAGAATATCTGTGATATACTGTCATAGTAGCTAACAAAATGACATGCTTGCACGACTAGGAGTTTGTATTTCTTAACTATCCTAAATGGTTTAAGACGGTTGATATCAAGAGGCCAGAGCTTCACATTTCATTTTTAAGTATCACTAGGTACAATACCTTTAAGAAGCGTTACCTTTAATTTTTTATCAATATACAAAGATCAATACCAATATGGCCAAATATACTCTTAATTTTGTATCAACATACAAAGATCAATACCTATGTAGCCCAATACAATCATAATATTACGTCAATATACAAGGGTCAATACCATTGTGGCCAACTATAATCTTAATTTTGTATCAATATACAAAGTCAATACCGATGTAGTTTGGAGATTTTTGTGGATCAAATTGTGACATCATAAATGGAAAGATGAATATAAACCAAAACTGTTCAACCTTGTGGGTGACACATAGAATACCTTCAGTCAATGCTGCAGTTGGTCTGTCAGGGCAAAAACAATTCTTTATTGTTGGCACTTTAGTTCCATTGATCGATTCACTGCTGGAAAGCATTATGAAAATGTTTCCCCCTAAGATCCTCCTTGTACATTAAATAGAAGAAAGTATAAATTACTTGGTGATGGGCTATTGTAATATAAGGCATGATGGTGGTTGAACATAATTAGTCATGCATATATTTCCTTATCAACTTTCAACAAAGCAGAGAAATATTAGAATAATAATAATAATAATAATAATAATAATAATAAGCAATAAGAACATAATTTCACCCTACTACAATGAATTATGGAATCTCCTCTAGAAATGAACAAGGTAGGACAAATCTGTGTGCTGAAGCTGAATACCAGCTAAGAGAGTAAGGCTGCTTTGTTTCTTCCCTTGTGGGACGGAAGCAGAACACCTACTCTATAAATGGATGACAGCCTGGAATACCTATACCAATGTCATTCCCCTGGGAGTCAAAGGTGTTGGTCAGCCTCAGCACTGTGTGGGAAGAGGTCTTCTCAATGTCTGGTAGAGCCTACATTTTCCCTTTCCTCTCCTCCTCCTCTCCCTCTTTTCTTTCTTCTAGTTCTTCCTCTTTTTCCCCACCTCCTTTCCCCCACCTCTTTTCTCCCTCCCCCACTACTTTCTTCTTTTCTTATTTCCCTTCATTCCCTTCCTCTTCTTTTTATTTTGAGATAGGGTTTCACGTAACTCAAGATGGCTTCAAGCTCTCAATGTAGTTAAGGATGCTGTTGGACTCTTTTATCCTCCCATCTCCACCTCCCAAGTTCAGGAATAGCAGGTCATACCGGTCTATGTGGTGCTGAGGATCAAACCCAGGGCCTAAAGCATACTAAATAACCAGATGAGCTTGATCCCACCTCCTGTCTAATTCTGAATGAAAAAAGAAGGCACAGGCTGGTGCAAGGCACTAAGTATGTGAAGAATTCTGAGAGAAATAGGCAGGAAGAAGAGAGGCCCAAGGGCTCTAGTGTCCCAAGTCCTTAGCTGAGACCTTAGGGCTAGTCTCTCACCTTTCAGTGAGCTAGAAAGTAACAGAAAAGCATTCTTAGTTGAAACTCCACTGAGTCTGTGAAGTTGAGGTAGATACGGAGGTCTGGTGCTATTTTTTTTTAATCCCAGTTATTTGATTTTACCAATGAAGAACCAGCAGCCAGATGCTGAGTTGAAAACTTGCTAGCTCAAAGAGGTAGAGAAAGTACTCAGCTGACCTTCCTATCCATAAATGTGCCAGCCCAAAGCCCTAAGCTAAAAAGCTCAGAAGAACCGACAAGAAGAAGCCTAGAAGGGGAAAACCACAAAAGAGAAAAATCAAAGGTAGAAGTCTGAAGGAAGAAGGACTCTGAGGAAGAAGAACTCAAAGGGAGAGGAACTCAAAGGGAGAACTCCTAACTCCTTCTCTACACTGTCTTAAATACCTCTCAGCTCAGTGCCTCTGCTTTCTGTTTAATCCCTGTCAGCTGGTTTTTTTACTCCATCTCTTGACCTAGGGTTAACTTTATTTAATCCTGTGTACAGACAGCTCATGGATTAAAGGTGTGTGCTAGGGCTGAGCCACACCATAACCACTTGTTTACAATAAACAGAAGCTCTTGGATTGAAGGCATGTGTTAGCGCAGACCCACATCACAAGTACTTGCTTACAGTAAGCAGAAGGCTCTAGGATTAAAAGCTGAGTCATCCCACAATAGAAACAGATTTTTCAATTCACAGTCTCTGGGTTCACAATGTGATCAAATATTCTCCACCATGATGCAATGCTACTACTGTTGGAATGATTTGAAAGCTCATGTGCTGGAAATGTCATGTCCAAGGAAACCAAGTTGAGATATTGGCCACAGTAAGAGGTGATTAGGACTTGAGGAGCCTGTACTCATCAGTGGAATAAGACCACTATTAAGACACCTTTTCAGAAGAGTGGCTTTGTCATACAAAGGAATTAATGCCCTCTGCTCCCTTGCTCTCTTGCCTTCCATTCTCTACCATGGCATGACTCAGCAAGAAGAAATTAGCTAGATTCTGAATCCCGGACTGTGGACCTCTGAGTCTCAGCAACGTCAAGAAACAAAAATATCTCCTTTAAGTCACCCTATCTCGGTTATTTTTGTATTTGGATAGCAGCAAAGAGACTAAAATAGGTGCTTCAGTGCTCCTTTGAGTCTTCTCATACCCATGTTGCTCAGTTAGAGGGCCACAGAGTAGGTTGAGTGAGTGTCCGGGAGCCTGAGTGGCAGATGGATGTGAAGGTATTGTAGATCATGGTTGTGCCTGCAGACAACTACACCTTCAACAAAGCTACTCTGGTGTGCTCTTAACATATCTGTGTAAATATACTGATACAAATTTAATGTAGAAAAAGTAGAAGATGAGAGAGAAACCAGAGTCTAATAGTAATGGTATGTGCTTTTGTTGTCCTACGTCCTAAGGAAAATAATATATCCTCTCTTCCTGTGTCCTTGGATGGCATTCTTAAAAATGAAATGTCAAGTTTTGACCTCTCACTACCAACCGACATAAACTGTTTAGGATAATTAAGAAACGGAAACTAATAGTCATGAAAACGTGTCATTTTGTTAGTTACTATGACAGTCTATCACAGTTATTTTCTAAGCTACTCAGAAATCAAGTTGCTAAGAGACAAGCAATATTTGCTTATCTAAATATAAGAGATAGATAGGGCATCTTCAAAAACCTCAAGAGATCTGCAGAATATGGCATTCAAAGATGTTTTCTTAACTTAAGATTTTTTGATATCGAGACATGTCAGCTCCTGACAGCACCCCCTATTCTACTCCAAGTAGAAGATGAGCATCGAAGAATCTCCAGTGGGAGATGATTGAATTAGTCGCAAGCCTATCTCTTGGCAAGAAAAACCCCTTGCTTCAACTGTAGACAGACTTCTGTCCAAAAAGGACAAAACTTGGAAGCAGATAAGTTGACAGCCTAGCCCTGCCAAGACAGGGTAGGTAAGTCCTTCATAATTCCTGCTCTACAATCAATGTCTGTCAGAGAAACGGGGCCAAATGGCTGAAGATTGATGCTATAATGTATGGAGAGAAAATGGGAACTGTCCAGGCAGCCACTGGTATGTCATTTTTTAGTTTTGGAAGCTGCAGGCCCTGCACTTTCTATATAATCAGATATATTTATCCCTCTAGGTCTCTGAGGCAGTTGAAGAATAGATAGCTAGAGTCTCATAGTTAAATTTTGAGTTGTTTAGGAATCAAGAGGGTGTTCTGGATCTAAGAAGATATTTTTAAAATTATGAGACAAGTTAGTATGAAAGCTGAGTTAGATATAGAACTTTAAACTCATGGAGATGGTTAGATAGTAGAATGTTAAAGTCAGGTGCCAAATACATATGGACTGAACATTGGGAATGTATGCTAAGCCATATAACTCTTATAATTGTGGCCTATTTATCTCTGTTGTTTTGTATTGTATTTATAGTTATAAGAAAAAGAACCATTTTTTGGACTGAAAGGGAGAGCTGTTGGGGGGAAAAGAAATACCTTAAACTAAGAAAAAAAAAAAAAGAAGGG
>CAJQZJ010033539.1:3295291-3353147 GCA_907164525.1 Lophiomys imhausi | reverse complement strand
GGGGGGAAAAGAAATACCTTAAACTAAGAAAAAAAAAAAAAGAAGGGAAGAGGATGGGGGGGTTGAGGGGGAGGAGGGTGGAAGGGTGGGACTGGAGGGGGGAGTAGGGAGGGGATTGTGATTGAGATGTAACTTGAAGAAATAAAAAACAAATTATTAAAAAAAAAGAACACCCTAGTGTACAGTAGTTAAATCTGAAGTCTCTTTCTTATTGAAGTCAACACACCCCACTTCTTCAGCTTGGGATACAAAATAAAAAGATCTTGCGCTTAATCACATTAGGTGATAACATCTCATCCAAGTTGTGGCAACAGCAGCTCTTTTGCTGTCTGGAGTCTCTGTCTTATGATATCATAGTTGCAACAATCTCAGGAGGATATATATATATATTTTTAGGTCAAGTTAGTCCAAAGATCAGTCCTGTTTACTATTCTATTTTTTTCCTATGTTTTTGCCATTCAAATCACAACAATTCAGCTAGTGCTGACATCCTCACAGCTACTCTGTCCAATGAAGTAAAATATGCTTCAAGCAGAACATCTTCACCAAGATTGACCTAGTCACCCAGGAGAATGGTGTAAGATCACTCCTTTGAAGTGCATTCTTAGCTAAAGCATGTCCTCAAAAAGAAATCTGGTGTAACATGGTCCTTGGTGTGTTGGTTTCCAGGTGAGCTGCCATCAGTACTGCATAATAAGAGGCTTAAAACAACAGAAATTTACAGACTCCTGATTCTAGAGGCTAGAAATCTAAAACAAGGTATTGGCTTTAGGGAATCTTCCTTCTTTGATGGTGATAATCCTCAGTATCTCTTAGCAAAGTGCGTTTATCCACCTTAACACCATCTGAAGCAGTAACACTTCAAGCACTGGGTAGTTTGGTTCCCTCTGTCCATGGAGATTTCCATCTATCAACAGCCTGGGATTAACCTTGCTTTGCTGTTTTTTAGGGCTTTGAATATAAACACATGCACATTTGTGCACAAACACACACACACACACACACACACACACACACACTCACATGACAGTGGGGAATGGAGAATGGAGGGAGGGAGAGAGACAGAGAGTGAGAGAGAGACAGATTATTTTCTTACTTTTCTTATATTTTAGTGCAAGCTGAGACTTGTAGTAAATTCAAATCCATACCAAATCCCTGTTCTTTGACTTCCTGTTTTTCATGCCCCAGACACTTAAGCAGACTACGCATTTCACTGTCACATGTCTGTTCTCTCCCTGTCATGAGTATCTGCTTACAAGATATGCTTTCTCTGTGTAATGTTACCTACTTAATATATTTGTGTACTTATGGCTGTACTCCTGTCTAATGTATTCCTTTGCTTATTAATTGATGTTGTGGCTGCTTACTGATAATTTATATACAAAAATTTGTTCCACTCTCACAAAGGAAACAAAGACTAGAGGCAGGCAGTCATTTCAATGTAAATTAAGAATCCATAAGGGTCATAAACACAAGTGTAGGTGAAATCTTATAAAAACCTTAGTTTAGTCCCTGGAGGTAGATAGTGAATTTAAAATTGAATTAACAGAGAACCTCAAAAGCACCCTAATCGTTTCCTTCTTGGCATTCTTCTGGCAACATACAAACCATAAGCCACACATAACAACTCTGTGCCTCCACTAATACATGAACTCAATGAAATTGACCAGTCAATTTATGCCCATTCTCTTCTCTGTGCTTGCTTCTTCAGTTTAGAGTCATGTGTTCAAAGTATGTCAGTGGATATACAAGGGGTGATGGCAGTGAGATCTAGAGTGGACATGGGAGGGATGATGTTTCCTGCATGCTCATCAGTGAGATCAGAGACATAGGTAGGGTAACAGAGCAGCATATTGTGTTGTAGGATTGGGTAGAAGGATCAGATATCATCAGTGATATGGAGCTGTGAGGCAGAGTACCATGGATCATATCAATCCCTGGGAGGAGAACATCATGTACCATTTGACATATCAATAGAGGGCTCTAAGTACCTTCCCATTTCTGTTTAGCAAACACTGTATACTAACATTAGCCCCCCGGCCTCCCTGGAGAACTGTATGCATCAATGATTGGTCCCAAAGGAAGGCTCTAAGCATCTCTTCAATTTCTTCTAAGATTGTGAGATGTAGCAGGTTTTTACTTTTTGCAGGAAGTTTTGCATAGACTCAGCTACCATATTACGTGTCTGGCGAGATGGCAAGTCAGGCAGATCACTTTTATTACTCACAGATAGGCTACAAAAATCAACAGAAGCTTAGGCTCTGTGGCAAAGCAGTTTCAGTTTCTGGAGGCTCCAGAGAGCTGCCCAGGAAATATGGACGGTCATATTCTCATGATCTGCTTTACTTTGCAGCTGAGGGACCCTGAAAGCAATCCAATCTGAATTTTATTCCCACGCATCAGTGGGTTGCTGAATTGAAGCAAAACAGAACTGTCCAAGGAGAGATGATGACAGAGCCCAGGCCTCGACTGTTCCTAACATTCCTTCCCTATCTCTGCTTCTATATTCATATTAATTTATGCCGGAGAATTATAAGTAAGAGGGAGAAGACTCAGGTTTCCTGAGGTTATCTGAGGGTCTGTCTTTCTACAGAAGTCAGATGAAATGTGAAGTCACAAAGAGAGGGGAAATACTGAATTAGACATGCAGATGAAATCATGAAATTCTCCCAGGAGGCAGAAATATGAAACAATAGACTGAGCTTAGTGAGTGAGTGGTCTCTATGTGAGAAGGATGTTGAAAAAGTACTACATGGAAGATGCAAAAAAATAAGTAGAAATAGTCCAGAAAGTGGGAAGAAAGCAAGATCTTGGAAATTCACCAAGTATGCCACAAATGGTCTGGGTATTTTATGTTTAAAAGAGTTCCACCTGAGTTAGACTGCATCCCCCTTTCTTCTTTGATATTGGTTTCTTCTTTTTTGTTTCATCTAGTGTATAAAAATATATATGTTTTTGGCTGTGAAAAGCTTTGTTAAAATTAGTACATATTGTTGAGAAGATTTAAATTTGTAATTATATGAAAATAGGGAGATTTTTTTTCACAATCTGTAGGCTGCCATTTTGTTCGAATGACAGTGTCTTTTGCCTTACAGAAGTTTTTCAGTTTCATGAGGTCCCATTTATTGATTGTTGGTCTTAGGTCCTGAGCTGTTGGTGTTCTGTTCAGGAAGTTGTCACCTGTGCCAATGAGTTCGATGGTTTTTCCCAATTTCTCTACTAGTAAATTTAGTGTGACCGGCCTTATGTTAAGGTCTTTGATCCACTTGGACTTGAGTTTTGTACAAGGTGATAAGTATGGGTCTAATTTCATTCTTTTACAAGTGGACATCCTGTTGGGCCAGCACCATTTGTTGAAGATGCTGTCCTTTTTCCATTGTGTTGTTTTGGCTTCTTTGTCAAAAATTAGGTGACCATAGGTATGTAGGTTCATTCTGGGTCTTCAATTTGATTCCATTGATCCACTGGTCTGTTTCTATACCAGTACCATGCTGTTTTTATTACTATTGCTCTGTAGTACATCTTGAAATCTGGGATGGTGATACCTCCAGATGTTTTTTTTTTATTGTACAGGATTGATTTAGCTATTCTGGGTTTTTTGTTGTTCCATATGAAATTAAGAATAGCTTTCTTGAGGTCTATAAAGAATTGTGTTGGTATTTTGATAGGAACTGCACTGAATCTGTATATTGCTTTTGGTAGGATGGGCATTTGTATTATGTTGATCTTACCTATCCATGAACAAAACAGCAGCCTACAGATTGAGAAAAAAATCTTCACCAACCCCATATCTGACAGAGGGCTAATATCCAAAATTTACAAAGAACTCAAGAAATTAAAGGCCAAGAAACCAAATAATCCAATCAAAAAATGGGAAACAGATCTAAACAGAGAAGTCACAAAGGAGGAATTCCTAATTGCTGAGAGACACTTGAAGAAATGCTCAGCATCCTTAATCATCAGAGAAATGCAAATCAAGAAGACTCTGAGATTCCATCTCAGACCTGTCAGAATGGCTAAGATCAAAAGCTCAAATGATAGCACATGCTGGCAAGAGTGTGGAGAAAGGGGAACCCTCCTCCGTTGCTGGTGGGAGTGCAGGCTTGTGCAACCACTATGGAGGTCAGTCTGGCGATATCATAGAAAACTTGGAATAGCTCTACCTCAGCACCCAGCCATAACACTTCTGGGTATACATTCAAGTGACTCCTCATCAAATCACAAGGAAGTTTCCTCATCTATGTTCATAGCAGCCTTATTTGTAACAGCTAGAAACTGAAAACAACCCAGATGTCCCTCAACCGAAGAATGGATTAAAAAACTGTGGTACATCTACACAATGGAATTTTACTCAGCTATCAGAAACAATGAAATTATACAATTTGCAGCCAAATGGATGGAACTAGAGAAGCTCATCCTGAGTGAGCTAACCCAGACTCAGAAGGATGCACATGGCATCCATTCACTTATAGTGCGATTTTAGCTATATAGTACAGGATATTTATACTATAACCAACGCACCAAAGGGAACATGGACGTAGATGTTTTTTGTTTTTTGTTTTCTCTCCATGTTAAAGAAACACTTTTCCTTGGTGGTACTGCCTTGTAGGCCCCCAGTGTATGAGGAGGCTCTTGGTCCTCATATGACTGCTGAACTGGGAGAAAGTCATCAAGGATGGTTTGAGTCATGGTTTACTAAGACCACTTGGTTTGCTACCCTAGTTTCTACCTTAATGGGACCCCTCATTATCCTCCTTCTTCTGTTAACTTTATCCTCTATCCTTAATAGACTGGTCTCCTTTGTCAGAGAGCATGTTAGTGCTGTCCAGGTCCTGATGTTAAGACAACAATACACTGAACTCCCACTCGAAAAATCAGGTCTTTGATTCCAAGATTGAAATCATTTACTTAAAGAAGAGGGGAATGTGAGGCTGTGGCAAATACCACTACTCCTTCCCAGGAAGGCCTTCTTTTCTGTTCATGAGAACCTAACCTCGCAACCCCTGAGAACATTCCACAGAACTCGGTCCCCAGAACTATCTCACCAAAGACAACGGTCCCACCCTAGCAAGCTAAAGGTTGAATGTACATAGCTGACTGGAATGTTCCCCCTTTGTTTCTCCTATCCCCACCTGATTGCGGTTATCGCCCAGACAGGTAGAGGTTAAGTTTACATAAGCAACTGTATTGTTCTTCCTATGTAGCCCCCTGTTGTAGTTTTTGTGCTTAAAAGCTGTCTGTAAACTGTGGTTCGGTGTTCACTCCTTCCTGAAGGCAGCTGAACCCCTGGCGTGTGGGCTTAATAAAAATCCTCTTGCATTTTGCAACAAACTTCAGTCTCTGGTGGTCTCTGGGTGTCAGGACCTTGGGGGACCCACAGGGTCCAACATTTGATGCATTGGCCAGGAATGTCTGACTGCTCCCAGACCCCAAGACTCCAGAATTCAGAGGTATGCTCTAGCTACTTTGTTTGTCTATCTGCCTGTTTGATACTGTCATTACTGTGTGAGTCATCGTCTGATCGGCCGGCCAGTCACTCCAGCCTCTGTAGCTATCTGATTTCAGATACTCCATCTGAATAGACCAGTATCTTGTGACCCTGGGGGACGCCCTGGAGGTCTGTCTGGAGAGGGAGGCCAAGTGGGTCCCCCCCCATCTGATTCCAGTGGAACCTCTTCGGAGGCTCCCGTCTGAGTCTGTTTCACTTCTGAGACGATCTTGCAGCGGCCGTTTGTGTCTTGTGTCGTTCTGTCTTCTTTGGATTCTGTTTGTAACTTTTCTTATTCTCCTTTTCCCTGACAATTTGACAATGGGCCAGACATTGACAACCCCCCTATCCCTGACCCTGAGCCACTGGACTGAAGTTAAAAATAGGGCACATAACCTGTCGGTTGAGATTTTAAAAAAGGAGATGGCAGGCTCTGTGTGCCTCAGAGTGGCCTACATTTCAGGTTAGGTGGCCACCCAAAGGATCATTTCATTAGACAAAATTAGGCAGGTTAGGTCTACAATTTTTAACTCAGGACCCCACGGGCACCCATATCAAGTGCCCTATATTTTGGTTTGGGAGGCCCTGTTGTTCTTTCCCCTTCCGTGGGTCCGGCCTTTTGTTCCCTCCACAGGTCTATCTCCTCCTCACTCCCCTTCTGAAGTCTTTGCTCTGAAGCATACTCTGGCCCAAAAGGAGCCCGTCCAAACTATGGGTTCCCCAAAGAAGATCAAGAAGATCTTTCCGGACACTCAGACGGACCTACTCCTCCTGGACCCTCCACTACCTTATCCACCGACCCTGAATCCCCAACCACCCCGGGGGTCCTGGCCTTCAACCCTCAGCCCTGATGGAACCACTGCCAGGAGCTGAGGGAGGGGTCCTGCCACAGGGACCAGAAATTGGAGGGCTGGCACTCCAGACTCCACTGCACTCCCTCTTAGGGAGTACAGACCCCCTGATGATCAGGGGAAACAACCACTTCAATATTGGCCATTCTCCTCAGCAGATCTTTATAATTGGAAAACTCATAATCCCTCTTTCTCTGAGAACCCACAGGCCCTGACTTCCCTGATAGAGTCCCTTGTCTTCTTGCACCAACCTACATGGGATGACTGTCAGCAGCTCCTACAGACTCTCTTCACCACTGCCTACAGATAGTGGCTGCTGCGGTAGCTTTAGTCAGAGATGTTGACAAATTGACCCTGGGACAAAACCTTACAGTTACAGCCCCCCATGCTCTAGAAAGCATAGTGTGCCAGCCTCCTGAGAGGTGGCTGACAAATGCCAGGATGACTCACTGTCAGTTGCTCCTCCTGAACTCAGACCATATCAAGTTTACACCTGCCACAGGGCTCAACCCAGCCACCCTGCTGCCTGGTCCTGACTTAGAGGGATCTACAATTGCCAACAAGTGCTCGTCAAGGCCCATGGCACCCATACAGACCTCACTGACCAGCCACTCCCTGACACTGAAGCCACTTGGTTCATGGATGGGAGCAGTTTTCTTGAAGAAGGTAAGCGCTGGGCAGAGGCAGCAGTAGTGGATGGAAAATGGGTCATTTGGGCCATGGCCCTCCCCCAAGGGACTTCGGCACAGCGAGCTGAACTGATTGCCCTCACAAAAGCTCTTGAAATGGCAGAAAAGACAAAGATAAATATCTACACAGATAGCAGATATGCTTTTGCTACTGCCCATGTGCACGGGGCCATTTATCAACAAAGAGGGCTCCTTACCTTAGCCGGCAAAGAAATTAAAAATGAATAAGAGATCCTGGCTTTGCTAGCAGCCCTCATGTTACCGGCTAAAGTAAGCATCATCCACTGTCTAGGTCATCAAAATGATGGGTCCCTTATAACTAAGGGAAACAATATGGCAGATCGGGTCACCTGAGAAGCGGCTTTAGCAAATATTATACTAGAATTATTCACTGTAGACCCTAATGAAACAGAGTCCCCACCACAACATCAAGATGGTAAACCGACTATGGGCTCTAGAGAGGCAGAAGAAATGTTAAAACAGATGCACCAGTGGACACACTTGGGCACAAAAAAAAAAAATAATCACTCTAATCAACAAGACTGACTATGAGATTCCAGGACTTCACAAGCTAGCAGAAAATGTTGTCTGTCTAAGCCTGCATACCATGCCAGAAGGTCAATCCCAGTCAGGATAAGATAGAACCTGGTAAGAGACTGCGTGGAAACAGACCTGGGGCTTCTGGGAAGTTGATTTCACTGAGGTATGTCCTGCCAGGTATGGCAACAAATATCTGTTAGTCTTTATTGATACACTTTCAGGGTGCATAGAAGCCTTCCCCACCAAAAATGAAACCGCCTGTAAGGTGGCTAAGAAAATTCTAGAAGAAATATTTCCCCAATTCAGGACCCCTATGGCACTATGGTCATACAATGGGCCAGCCTTTACTGCCCAGATAAGTCAGGAAGTGGCCAGGTACTTGGCGACTGATTTGAAGTTACATTGTGCATATAGACCCCAAAGCTCAGGACAGGTAGAAAGAATGAATAAAACTCTAAAAGAGACCTTTACTAAATTGTCCTTGGAGACTGGTGGCACAGACAGGATGGTGCTCCTTCCCTTGGCCCTGTTCTGTGTGAGGAACACCCCTTCCCACTTCCATCTCACTCCATTTGAGATTTTGTATGATGCCCCACCTCCTTTGCTCACCCTCGGACAGGGTATTGATCCTAACTGTCATTGTAATAATGATTTATATGCTAGATTAAAAGGACTCCAACTGGTTCAGAAGGAGGTGTGGACACAGCTTGCCGAGACCTACCAACCAGGAACTCCGGAGGTCCACCATCCCTTCCAGGTTAAAGACTCTGTCTGCGTCCATCGGCACTGCTCCCAGAATCTTGAGCCCAGGAGGAAGAGACCCTACATCGTCCTGCTTACCACCCTGATGGACATCAAAGTTGATGGTATCTCAGCTTGGATCCACACCTCCATGTGAAGAGAGCACCTAAAGCCTCAAGAGAATGGCGAGTTCACTGCACCTCCAACCCTTCGACTATCCCCGGACAGTTAACTCTCATTTTGCTTACCCAGCTGACTGTGAGTTCCCCCAGTCCCCATATGCCTCAGTGCCTCATTTGGCAAGTTTTGTGCCAAACAGGAGATGTGATATGGTCCAATTCTACTATAGCTGCCCCCTGGACTTGGTGGCCATCACTATACCCCGACCTTTGCCAGCTGGTTGCTGGGTTAGAATCATGGGATATTCCTCATATAGACCCATGAGAGACAACTCCCTGATGTCCCTCCTCTCCAGACTGCCACATCCCTAGAGGAGGTGGCCCTGGATGTGGCCACACCTTTTTAAGAGAAAAACTGGCCACAACCAAGTTCTATACCTGCCCTCAGTGAGATAACCAAGAACAAGCTTATACCTGTAGGGGAGCAGAATGCTTTTTCTATGTGGCTTGGGTTTGCGAGAGCACTAGCACCATTCATTGGAAGCCCCAACCATCATGGGAAAAAATTATCATCCAGAGGGCCAGTAATGGTTACCGGCCACTCACAGCCAGTGGGACAGGATCCATTAGAAATCTCCAAGGTTCATGCATCCACTTTCTTTGTAATAAATTAAATATTACCTTCACTAGCCAGGGAAAACAAGATCGAGGATGGATCAAGGGAAAACAATGGGGTATACGCCTCTACCAGTCTGGTTATGATAAAGGTCTTCTCATGACCATTAGACTAAAGCTAGAGCCCCTGCCTCCTACTACAGTAGGCTCCAACACGGTCCTAGGACACCTACCTCTTCCCATTAACCCTATCACCAGGCCCTCAGCTAAAATGACTCCAAAACCCCCACTCACCAGGATGGGGTCACCAGAAGTCCCACCTGACCCTTCATCCTCCCAGGATGATAAAGCTAGTCAATGGAGCTTACAAAGTCCTCGATGCTTCTAACCCAGGGGTAACTGAGTCCTGCTGGCTTTGTTACGCTGCCCCGCCACCTTACTACGAAGCAGTTGGGATAGATGCTGAAACAACCACCAGCCCCTCTCCCAAACAATGTAAGTGAAAACAAGGTGGGGGAGCCAAGATAACCCTCACCTCGGTATCAGGAAAGGGAGTCTCCATAGGCACTCCATCTCACTCCCAACCACACCTCTGCAATAGAGCTAAAAATCTCTCAAATTCCCCTGGGTACCTCATTTCCCCTGATGAGGGATGGTGGATATGTAGTACAGGGCTTACTCCATGTGTCTCACTTGCTGTGTTAAAATCAACTAATGAGTTCTGCGTATTGGTGCAGTTATTCCCTAGGCTGATCTATCATACAGATTCCTCCTTCTTAGACGCCTATGAGGGAAGCTATAGAACCAAAAGAGAACCTGTGTCTGTCACCTTAGCCATCCTGCTAGGCCTGGGAATAGTAGCTGGAGTAGGGACAGGAACCACTGCTTAAGTTCAACAACCTCAGGACTATGCTAGCTTGTGACAGGCTATACACGTCGACCTCCAGGTATTAGAAGATTCTATTACCAAGTTAAAGGAATCCCTCTCCTCGCTGGCAGAAGTGGTTATGCAAGACAGAAGAGGGCTAGACCTCCTGTTCCTTAAAGAAGGCGGCCTCTTTACTACCCTCAAAGAAGAATGCGGTTTCTATGTGGACCATTCTGGAGTTATTACTGATTCAATGAACAAACTAAGGGAACATATAGCTAGTAGACAGAGAGAAAGAGAAAGTCATCAAGGATGGTTTGAGTCATGGTTCAATAAGACCCCTTGGTTTGCTACCCTAGTTTTTACCTTAATGGGACCCCTCATTATCCTCCTTCTTCTGTTAACTTTACCCTGTATCCTTAATAGACTGGTCTCCTTTGTCAGAGAGCATGTTAGTGCTGTCCAGGTCCTGATGTTAAGACAACAATACCCTGAACTCCCACTCGAAGAATCAGGTCTTTGATTCCAAGATTGAAATCATTTACTTAAAGAAGAGGGGAATGTGAGGCTGTGGCAAGTACCACTACGCCTTCCCAGAAAGGCCTTCTTTTCTGTTCATGAGAACCTGACCTTGTGACCCCTGGGAACATTCCACAGAACTCGGTCCCCAGAACTATCTCACCAAAGACAATGGTCCCATCCTAGCAAGCTAAAGGTTGAGTGTGCATAGCTGACTGGAATGTTTCCCCTTTGTTCCCTCTATCCCCACCTGATTGTGGTTTTATCACCCAGTGAGCTAGAGGTTAAGTTTACATAAGCAACTGTATTGTTCTTCCTATGTAGCCCCCTGTTTGTGGTTTTTGTGCTTAAAAACTGTGGTTCGGCGTTCTCTCCTTCCCGAAGGCAGCTGAACCCTGGTGCATCGGCTTAATAAAAATCCTCTTGCATTTTGCAATGAACCTTGGTCTCTGGTGGTCTCGGGGCGTCAGGCCCTCGGGGGACCCACAGGGTCCAACAGCATATATTCACTTATACCTGGATTTTATCCATAGAGTACAGGATAACTATCCTTCAACCACCAAACCTACAGTAACATAGACTTTATTACCTGTTATTGGGACTCTGCTTACTTTTGTTATTACCACAACATACAGAAGGAAGGGTTTATTTTGGCTCGTGATTTTAGGATACAGTCTTCCATGGTGGCAAAGGCATTATGGCAGGAATTTGAGGCAATTGGTCCATTGCCTCTGCAATCAGGAAGCAAAGAATAATAAATTCTGCTGTTCAGCCACTTTCTCATATTTATTCACTGTGGGACTCAAACCTATGAAATACTGGCATCCATGTTCATAATGAGTGTTCCTACCTCAGTTAAATCTGGAACTCTCTTCACAGATGTACCCTAACTTGTGACTTCTAGGTGATTCTAAATATCAACAAGTTGACAAGATTATCATTACTGGGCTGGTTCGAGTGTCTTGAGTTCCTACTCAGACAGCTAGGCTTCAGTTCAGTGACTAGAATAAACTGGAACAAGTGTAACCAATCATAAACCACCAATGTAAACTCTAATTAGGAACTCCTCTTTATTCCATCAAATAGGTGTTCTTCATCTTGCTTATGGGAACACATTATAAGTCTATTCTCCTCAGACTTCCTTGATGCCAACCAATAGTTTGAGTTTGGTCATGCCTGATTCATGCACCACTGTCTGTATGAAGAAACACTTTAAAATGTTAATGCTAATATGTTTATCTTTTAACAAAAGCAAAGCATCACTGAGTGCCATCTACTTGGATTCCATTCAGTGCCTGAGGGTAAAATGCTAAATTGTTGAGAAAAGAGCAACAGAACACCAGCTTTTGAATCAATGCCATTGCTAAGTACCATATCAACAGATTTTCCTGTGACCACAATGGAAGCTTAGCATTTAGAGTTTAAATATGTGTACGGTTTCTCCTTGACATAAACAGTTGCAAGAACCGTTGAAATATTGAACATCAGAGAGTGATTAGAATTGTGAGGAGAGAGACAAAGTGAGAGGTCCTGCAAATGTCTTTTTTTCACTATTATTGGTAAATACACACACACACGCACACACACACACACACACACACACACACACACACACACACACATACAGACAGACAAACACATATACCCTAAAGGGTTCTTCATGTTGTGTTAACATCCAGTCACAAAATTATTTTCATTACTATTTCATGGCTGTAATTTTTCCACTGTTATAAATCGTAATGTAAAAGCCTGCTATTTAGGTGGTTTTAAGTGACCCCTGTAAAAGCGTCATTTGCCCTAGAAGGGGTCCCAACCCAGAGGTTGAGAACTATCTTGCTAAATGGTCATGCTGTTCAGTTGCCTTCTAAATATTTGTGCTTATACCAATACACTTTGTCAAGGAATTTTTGTTTACAGTTGTATGTGTGTATGTGTGTGCACGCGTGTGCATGTGTTGTTCACATGCCAAGGCACATGTTGTGGAGCTCCAAGGATAATGGGAAGAAGGGGAACCCCTCTTTTCACCATGCCTCTTCCCACCATGAGTGTCCTAGAAATGGAACTCAGATTATCAGGCTTGGCAGCAAGGGCCTTCACCTGCTGAGCTATCTTTCTGGGCCCTTTGGATTTTAAATTGTATTTAATTAAAATTTAATTTTACTTAGCAACTTGCGCCTCGGGTCTATTGGATTAGATTAGCACTCTCCTCATTTACAAGGTTTGACAGAGCAACTTTGGAACCATTAGAAGCAAATGACCAAATTAAATTCATTTGTTATAGTAAAACTTTAAGGGGTAAAAATCTAAAGGAAAACGGGAAATAAAATGCTGATGAACTCAGAAATGGGAATTTAAGCATATAGTTCCTGGGCAGTCTGATGGATGCTTTCATCATCATTTACTGGTCTTGGAAGAACGTCCAGCATTCTATTTCTAGGTATCTACAGAATTACAGAGGCTGAAAACATTTGCAGGCTACTGAACCAACATTTGCAGAAGGTAAATGGGATCCTGAGGAGGCCAGGAGACTTCCCTCCTGATCACCTCAGGTAAATGTACATGCTTTCATTTGAAGCTCTTATGGAGCAAGTGACAGATTAAGGGATTATCTTGGCATTTTTCAAACTGCCTCTTTCAATTTCTCTGTGTCCTATTTAGTGTTTACTTCAGATTAATTGCTTCATTAGAGTGCCTGTGCAAGAATGAATTCAATCTTTAAAAACAGAAGATGTCAAAGTGGAGATGATGTGTCTGATTTGGAGACCATTTTACAGCTGGAGTATAATTCCCCCCCCCCCCTCCAAAATACAATAAAATAAACAGAGAAGCCTCTACAATAGTGACACACAGTGATTCCAGGGACTGGAGGCCTGAGTGCAGGAGGGAGGGGAGGGTTGGTGATTCATAGGGCACATGAGGGGAAGTGACTCTGTGGAAGGTAATCAGCCCAATTCAGCCTTAGATGCTGGGGCTTTAGGTTTCATTAGCCCCTGTGGTGATTCAGAAATCCTTTAACCCAGACCCAGCAAGATGCACTTGACATGTATTCACTTATAACTGGATTTTAGCCATATAGTACAGGATAGCTATCCTACAACCAACAGACTGAAAGGAACAGGAACATAGACTTTGTTATCTGTTAGTGGGACACTTTGCAGAACTTTGTGAACTGCCATGTAAGCCCCCAGTGCAAGAGGAAGCTCTTAGCCTTCATATGACTGTTTAACTGAGGGGGGCTAATATGTGGGGGCACCCCACACTAGAGGAAGAGGATAGGTGGTTGGGTGGAAAAGTGGGACAGAGAAGGGTGGAAGGAGGGGGTTGCAAGGGAGGTGTAACTTGAAGTAATAAATAAACACAATTTTTTTTTAAAAAATCCTTTTACAGGAAAGTTTTTGTTCAGCTAAATCTGGGATTAGAGTCATTTGCTTTCCTGTATGATGAACAGTACAGAAAAGACAGGGAAAGGAAAATTGTGAAGTAAGAAACACTTTAACAATAAAAAAATTCTAATATGTATATGTGATGGAAAATATGGTAGTGTAGGCACAAACCCCTTCCCATAACTTCTAAACATTCCCTCAAGAAATGTCATCTCTGGCTCTTGTGGTATTGACTTCATATTCCCACAGTGACTTTCAGTGTCTTTCCAGTTCCTTTAGGGCGGGTTGTGATTTCTTGCTTTCATTAAAGAAAAACCAGCTCCAGTGAAACATAAATTTTAATTAACTTACTTATAAACAGAATATTGAGACTGTATATAGCAAAGGAGATATGGGTCTCTCCTTCCAACTTCCTCTCCTCCCCCCTCTTCACCCTTTCTCCTTTCCTTTCTTTTCCCTTTTCTCTTTTTGCTTACTGGATATGGATGGCAATTATAAGATAACTACCTGAGAAAATGCATCATTGTAATCCTTTGGATTTCAGCACATTTGTGAGCCCTTCAGTCCCCAAGCCAGGCTTTATTTGGAACATTGTGTAGTTCCCAAAGTAAGGGGGCATCATGTGATGAAACCCTCTCCTTTGTCACGCAGACATCACTGTATCTCAGAAACATGAAACAGTTTTCTTCTTTTCGTTCTCAAGTACTTCCTTTATTTATCTTATTAAGTACTTTATTGTTGCATAGAGATGAGGAGATGTTTTACTGTTCCCATCACTGTCACCAGCCAGGCAGCTGATTTATCATATGTGACAAAAGAAAAAAAACACACTAATTTATATTCAAGAAATTCTCATTTGTGCTTTCAAAACAGATATAATACAATCTGTCTAACCTCTCCTGGAAGTTCTACAGCCCTGTCATTTGGGGATATTTTCTCTCTGTTGTAAGAAAAAAACATATAAGAGCTCCTACCCTCCTAAAAACAAATAAAATTAAGCAAATAATTCAAGAGTGAATGAAAAGGAGGAGGAATTGTTAAGTAGTGTTTTGGTCCCTGACCTTAATTTCATAATCCTGAAGATGCAATGAGAATGTGGACCTGAAGTCTAAGAATATCACATGTCCCAGTCAGTATCCATTTTAGTACAAAGTCAAGACAAAACAGAAAACAACCATCACTAATGGGTTAGATAACTCATGCACAGAGGCTGCCCTGTCAGCTCATACCGCACCGAACTGCCTTTTGTTTCCTTTTGAAACATCTGTGAATTTTTATCATATCACCCACCAAATCAACCCAAACTGGAAAAGGATAACATTTGCCTCTTTTATCTTTTTAAAAGACATTCCATACTTTCAACGAACACTTTAGTATTCAAGATCTCAGGGTGACCATCCAAATAGGTTAAGAGTTTTGGAACTGAGTTCAATGCTGACTCTCAAGGGCAAGTCTCCTAGGTTTGTAAGCTTGGCTAAATTCTTCTGAATACTTGTGCTACCCTCCCAGAACTTTCCCTAGCTTCAGGGTAGGCTATTGTCTTGAAACTGGTCTTTCCTGGCCCCTAGTAGACTGAACATCAGGAAAAGGACACTGTTCCAGTCTTCTTTCCCTTGTGACTCAGGAAAAGACCCAAGATCTCTCTGTGATGTTTTCACTACTTGCGCAAAAACCACATTGAGTTCACAAGACAGGGTTTTCTAGGTATTTACATCACTTTAAGTTTTCTTAAGAATTAATTGCTGGATTATGATCTGGAGGGGATAGGACTTTGGGTTTGACTTTGGAGGCTGCATTAATATGTCACAATGTGGTATTCTTTAAGGGTCTCTGTTTTTGCAAATTAAAAATGGAAATGGAAACACAATAATGTGAGAACATTGTATGTATGTAATAATGCCACAGTTAGAGTTACTCTGTGACTAAGCAACATTTTCCTACAGCAGGCATAGCTGAGAAAATGAGCTCTGTCTAACATGGAGATGAAGCCATCACGGACCACAGAGGGAAGAAGGCATAGGAAGCCCCTGTGTTGGAATATAGCACAAGACAATTTCCAGTCTCAGCAGAGCATAGCCAACAAACTGAAAAAAGGCAAGAACCTTTTGTGGAGGGAGAGGCTGGAAAACAGCTTGTTTGTAAACATACCAGCTAAGTCACTGAGGGATTGGGAGTTTTGGAGTATTGAAGGCTGCCTTCCTCACTGCCACTCAAATTCCTGATGGTAAGACAAATCTGAGCATATTGCTAACAGTGTCAAGAAGGGAGGGGCAAAGATACAGTGTTATGAGCTTTTGGGGTCTAGTCTAAGAGTAATATTAGACCTCTTTTGTTTCTCCTTCAGCATTGAGGATTGAACATAGGAATTTATGATGGTTAGGCAAGCACTCTACTACTGAAGTAAATACCCAGCCCTCCAAAAGACCTGATAAGAATCATATAACATTAAATTAATAGGTAGAGCATGAGGTTTTCAAGAGTCTCCATATCGAGACTAAAACTGTCTGCACCCAAGGTCACGGTCCACCTCAGGAAGAGCTCATTATTCCACTGTCCTCACCAACAGCAGTTTGAAAACTCTTGCCTGTGAAGGCAACAGCTGCAGATCACTTCGTTACTCATTTTAGACTTTTTTACCTGTCCACGAGACACTTTTCCCTAGTGGTTTTAGAACATAATCGAGATCTCTGGAAGGTTTTGTTTGTTTGTTTGTTTGTTTATTTATTACTTCAGGTTACATCTCCATCATAGTGTCCTCATTTCAGCCCTCCCAGTCCCTTTACCCTTCCCACCCTTTACCCTTCCCACCCTTTACCCCCATCCCTTCCATCCCCCTCCTCCGGAGTGGAATGTCCCTACATAACAGTCCCCCGCCCCAGTTCAGCAGTCATATGAGGGCCAAGAGCCTCCTCATATCCTGGGGGCCTACAAGGCAGCACCACTAGGGAAAAGTGTCTCGTGGACAGGTAAAAAAGTCTAAAATGAGTAATGAAGTGATCTGCAGCTGTTGCCTTCACAGGCAAGAGTTTTCAAACTGATGTTGGTGAGGACAGTGGAATAATGAGCTCTTCCTGAGGTGGACCGTGACCTTGGGTGCGGACAGTTTTAGATCTGCGTTCCTGTCCTTCACAGCCACGTGCATTTCTTGTAGTTAAAGGGACTGTATAGTGGGAGATAACAGCAGCCTTAGCATGGAACTATAAAAATCAGCATTGAGGGCTGGTGAGAGGTCTCAATGCATAAAGGTGCCTGCTGTGGAATCCTGGTAACCTAAGTTTAATCTCTAGGACCCATGGAAATGTGGAACGTGAGAACTAACTCCACAAAGGCGTTCCTGGACCTCCATATAAATCCTGTGTCTCAAATACACATCACAAACACACACACTACACACAAACACATACACTACACACAAACACACACACAATTGGAGGTGAGGCATGAACACACACACATACATACACTTGCACACACATATACACAAATAGAGGTGAGGCATGCACATACAAACACACACACAGTTGGAGGTGGGCATTCATAGATATACACACTAAATAAATAGATAAATAGAAAAATAAATAAATAAATAAGTCAGCATTGGGATAGAGGTATAATATCCTTCAGCCTTCCTATTTATTCTATAATGAACAAGACAGCCTCTATTTTAAAATGACTATTGGGATTTATGAATTTAACTCCCTTCTGGTCCCTAATGAAATAAATATAGTGTAATACATAGGTGCCTGAGAAAATCAGTGGGAAAAGGCAGATGCCAGACTGATTTGTTTGATTCATTTGCTTAGAGACTTATATAAATATTTGATCAGGTAAGATGTTTTTGATGGGGATGGGTAACATGAATTTAGAATGTTAGCTATCAATATATTATGTATACTAAAATAATACTATAACCAGTAAAAATATTTCTGATATGTTCATAGGGGAAATACTATTAAATAGACAAGCTATAATTCATTTTGTCTTATTATATGCTTGGTTAAAAATGGCCACGCTCATAATCAAATGAATATAAAATGAAGTGAACATTGTGATTCAATTTTAAACATGAAAAATATTTCCAATAAAATACTTATTTAAGTTTTTGGAAAAAGATGTTGCAACTTGACAAAATGCATTAGTATATTAAACAGAATCTTCTCGAAAGAAAGTCAAGGACTTTCCATGGAATGGAATCAATTCTTGAGACTTGGCTGAACAGACAGGAAAAACTTATCAAAAATTTCAAGGATTACAAATCTCCACATGAAGTCAAACCCATAGTGATGCTGTCTTCATTGCTTTCTGGTTTTGTTTTTATTTTTATTTTTTTTGCTATTGGTTTGGTTTTTTTATTATTGAGATAAAAAATTGCTATGTAGCTCACACTGGCCTCAAATTCTCATCCTCCTACCTTGCTATCCCATGTTCAGGGATAACAGGTGTTCAATACTATGTGCACCTTACTATCTTCATAGTTTTCTGTCACTTGGGGAGAAATGGACAATGTAGTATATATTAATCCCAAAGACTCAAGGAGAAAGACTACTGACCCAAATCATCATAGTCAAATTAGTTAAAGCAAGCTCTTTTATTTGTGTACATGAGATGTCTCTCCCTAAAAGTGTGGTTCAAGAAATCAGCAATTGGACATAAGGAAGAGAAGATTTCTTATAGCTCAGTGGTAGGGGGGTTCCAAATGGGAGATTTGGAAAGCAAGATAAGTGGAGTTACAGGAGCAGAACGTAAGCAAAAAAGTTAGTCATTAACGACCTCCTAAAACAACGACATGGTTGCAAGGTGGACATGAAAAGGTAGTCATGATAAGGTAGTCATAAAACCTTTTGAAACAATGGTAGGGTTATAAGATGAGTATAAACAACCTTTTTGAAACAAAGGTATGTGTAGGGGTTAGATAAATTAGATTTAGAAAATATACAGGAGTTTCTGGTACTGTCTCTTAATTTGGGGCATGAAGAGCATTATCAGCATGAAGTCAGGAAAAACAGGAAAGACTTAATAGACTGAAAAACAAGGTTGAAGTCAGGAAAAACAGGAAAGACTCAATAGACTTGAAGAAACAAAGTATCTGGCCTGACATTGTTTCCAGCTGCTAAGTGGGCGGAGCCCAAATTAAGCTGAAACAGAGTTCCTCCTATTTAAGGACAGTGCATGGAGCCCAGAAAAGGAAGAGACCCCTGATGCTAGAGAGCTCCAAGAGTATTGCTGAAAAAAGGGCTGGCCATTGATGGCCAGCTCTCTCCCTGAAGCAGAAAGAAGCCGGTGAGCAAAGAAAGCCTGAGCAAGACACCAAAAGGCCAAGGACTAAACCCTGTGGCTCAGCTTTTGCCTGGAGGGGTTTGATCTGTCCAATCAGTGGCCTAGGGGAAACTGTGCCTGGCTTTAAGGACTGAGGCAGAGCAGCTGAGTTCCTTATTCAAAAGAAGTAAGTTGGCCTGCAGACGGCTGGGGTCTCCCACAGAGAAGAAAGCATGAAGCCTTATTTAAGGTGAGACTGCAATAACCAACCTACCCTGACGAACCTGCATCTGAGAGATCCAGAAAAAGGACTGCTAAGTGCGTTAAAGAATCTACAACAAAGACTGTGTTCCTGACGACTGAGGACCTGCCCCAGAGACTGTATCATTCTAAAAGGTTAGAAAAATAATTATCAATAGGTTTAGTGGATAGGTTAAAGGGGTTGTAGGAATTTATAGGATTAATAGTTAAGAAATTGTTGGTGTTTGATATAAGTGAATTTAGTAATAAATAAATAAGTGTTAAATAATAATTTAAAAGTTCGGTTACAGGTATGGTTGTCATTTCCTGAAAGAGGCAGTTCAGAACCCATTTGTAGATAAGGTTATGGGTGGGGCATAGTCTAATCCTTGAGAAACAGACATGTAAGCATAAAACAGGAACAAGCCTTGTTTGTCTTTATTATAAGATGGCTTTTAAGCCTAAGATGGAGGTAGGTTTGTTCATCAATACTGGTACCATATTTCCATTTTTGGGTCATTACTGGACACCATTCCTCTTGAAGTGATGGAGAAGAATCCATGTAAAGTGTGCATCATTGACACAAAGCCTACAAAGGGCAGGACCTTGCTTTTATACACTATGGGGAGTCAGTAAGATGACAGAAATTGCTGGAGAATGATGATACCCCTCATGATTTGGAAAGAGAGCAGCTGCTTACCACACCAGAATATATGCCCCACAGAGCAGGAGGCTTCAATGTTTGTAGAAACACTCATAGTTCAAATTTCTATATGGCATGTTAGTACTTACAATGTTCTAGTGATCAAAAATAACTCCACTTATCTAACAGGTGAATTTTGACTGAGGGCATCATCTGTGTTTAATATCTAAATTCTAAACACAAAATAGCCAATGAACAACCCAGTTCTTGTCTGGCTCCCTCTTGGAAGCCATTGAAACTGTTTGGTCTTAAAATGAATAGATTCCTAGAAGCAACTTTATCTACCTATCTACCTACCTACGTATCTATCTATCTATCTATCTATCTATCTATCTATCTATCTATCATCTAATTTTTGTGGCTGAGCCTGAGTGGTGATCATTAATGTCACTTTTCTTTAATCCCCTGTTAAACATTAAAAAAAATCCCTGGGATAATAAAAAACCTTAGCACCTAAAATCTGCTGAAACTCATCAGCTGATAGATGATAGAAAGAAAGAAAAGCTCCTGAAAAAAAGAGTATTCTATTGTGTGAAAGAATGCAGATTCCCTGGGTGCATAAAGAGGGCTTGTCTCGACACAGATTGCTGGATCTACTCAGAGTTTCTAATTTAATAGTCTGAAGTGGGACTGAAATTTCCCTTTCTAGTAGGTGATGCTTCTGGTCTTTGGGAACTGCTGCTTTAAGGGAACACAGTACAGGAAGGCTATACAGAGTGAGCCATGGACTCTGGTAAGCCACATAGGAGCTGAGATGGGAGAGACCATGGGATCTTGAT
Organism: Lophiomys imhausi; assembly: GCA_907164525.1. Classification (NCBI taxonomy): domain Eukaryota; kingdom Metazoa; phylum Chordata; class Mammalia; order Rodentia; family Muridae; genus Lophiomys; species Lophiomys imhausi. The sequence goes on along the minus strand of CAJQZJ010033539.1, from coordinate 3,332,356 downwards.
AATGTTTCCTTGCCTCTGTTGAGCGAACCTGACCCTTAAATGTGTTTCAGAATTTCTACCAGTTTGCTCATTCAAAGAATTTATTGACACCTGCCATGTGCCAGCTATTGGGTTAGGCATAGACCCATAAATTAATTAGCTATTAAATCACCACAGAGCCATTTAAACAAATATTTATTGAGCACCTAATAGTGGCCATGCCATGGACTAATGGGAAAAGATTATGGGTGGGAAGAGAGAGGTCTCGGCAGCAGTCAATCAGGTGAACTGTCTTTTGGCTTCTCTAGTGTCATTTCCATTCAGAAGTGGCCTGGGAGAAATCTCGGCCTTTTGTGTGTAGGCTAAAGAACACACAACAGAGCAGGTGGTTGTGCTATCCAGGAGGAGGGGTATGATGCTTTATACAATCCTAAACTCAGCTGCAGAGGTGTCTGTCTCCACTTTACTGACAGCTTGGTCCTTCGGGCCCAGTGGGGTACAATGAGCAGTTCCCTGTTAGTAGATAGCAGGTTGTACCTTTTCCATAGTTGCCTCTACGTTTGGCAGCAGGACTCCAGACATGCTTTTGCTAGAAATGGTGCCTTTCTAGTAAAGACAAAAAAATATATATGTTAGGCAGCCTGTCAAAGCTGCACCAAGGCAGCTCTCCTGCAGTGCTTCATCAAAAATACCCTGTGTGCTCTGCAGAGACCTGCCCTTTTCCTGGGTCTGCAGACAGTGGTTAATAGAGGCCACGGTGTCCCAAACATATCTTGTTGCTCACTCCCCAGAGTGCTCCATATTACACCTGATACAAGTAACTCTGAATTTTGTCTTCTCTCTCTCTCTCTCTCTCTCTCTCTCTCTCTCTCTGTAAAATCTAAGGCTACAGGAGATCTGAAGTCTGCTGATAGTTCTCCATTATTTTCTTGGGTTCTGATCTCTTTTTACAATGTAGTACAATCATACTGAAGACCAAATGGGACTTTTGGTATTTTTGTGGTTTTATTGCCTTGCTTTTCTGACTCTGTCAACTTTTTTTTTTAACCCTATATATGTATTCCCCATTTCAATCTGGACCACAAAGACAGAATACACAAGGAATATTTTCTGTTACATCCTAGTGCAAACCAAAAGAACAGTCACAAACTATTCAAGGTCAATCAGTGGATACAGGAGTCTTTTTTTTTTTTTTAATGTTTTAGAAAACTTGAAGGATTACTATCTAGAACCAGGAGCAGTGGTACACATCTACAATCCCAATACTTAGGAGCCCAAGACACGAAGATTTGAGGCCAGCTCAGTTACATAGTAAGCTCTAGAAATAGTAACTCTCTCTCTCTTTCCCTCTCCCTCTCTCCCTCTCTCTAAAGAAGTATTGACAATTCCGAATGTGCTTAAATGGTTTTAAGGTAAAGGTCATCTTGAGACATTTATGTTTCTTGAGTTAGATTGGGAAAAGATCTTTACCAACCCCACATCTGACAGAGGGCTACTATCCAAAATTTATAAAGAACTCAAGAAATTAAAGAACAAGAAACCAAATAATCCAATCAAAAAATGGGGACCAGAGCTAAACAGAGAATTCACAAAGGAGGAATCCCTAATGCCTGTGAGACACTTGAGGAATTGCTCAGCATCCTTAATCATCAGAGAAATGCAACTCAAGACGACTCTGAGATTCCATCTCACACCTGTCAGAATGACTAAGATCAAAAGCTCAAATGACAGCACATGCTGGCGAGGGTGTGGAGAGTACCCTCCTCCATTGCTGGTGGGAGTGCAGGCTTGTGCAACCACTATGGAGGTCAGTCTGGCGATATCTTAGAAAACTTGGAATAGCTCTGCCTCAGGACCCAGCCATACCACTTCTGGGTATACATCCAAATGATTCCTCACTGAATCTGAAGGACGTTTTCTCATCTATGGCCATAGCATTAATTTTTAAAATAATAATTGTTGAGTTTATAATACTTAAACCTAAAATTCCTTGGAACATGGATATGGCCAGTTCATGTCAGTATTTTTCCAAGGTTTCATATAGCAGAGTCTCTGTGTATATTATAGAATGTGTGATGGAAGAACTTAACATACTGTCTTCATTTCTGGATAAATAAACAATCAGTCTCTGAGCATCTGATGATGTCTTCCAGTTCTTAGTAGAGAAACAATGAGAAATCTTCTCTTACCTTCCAGAACTATGTCCATCACTACACCTGCAGGATCCCACCTGAAGCCTACTGTTGTATACAACAGAGATTAGAAGAGTACAGAAAAAAGTAACCTGATGCCATTGACTAAATATTCCAATAGGCCAAGATGCAATTAAAAATAGCTTTATAAAATTGTAGGTCCTAGGGGACAAATAACAAGATAGAAACTTTACTAGACTCAAACCAAATAAAGTTCTCCATAAAATCTATAAAACCTATTAACCAGTTTCAGGGAAATATATGCACATCTTTTACTGCAGAAATTTTAATGAGATTGATAAATCGAGTTCACCAATGGAAGGTGAATTCTCTGGCTAGAAGGGAGAACATTTAATATTCGTATGTGCTCAGGAAACTATTTAAATTTATATTTCTTATCTTTGATTGCTGACAGTAAAGATTATTTGACATTGGTGAATATAAAAATAAAACGGGTTGCAATATTTCTCAGTGTTTTTCTACCACTTACTGTATCTCACTGAAAAGAAGATTCAGATCTTTGGCTCCCAGGACCTGAGGTGTTTCTGCCTCAATCTCCTCATATCAACCCAATGCTTTTCCTCATTCTTTCTAGCCACACAAAGGTGGTCATCATCCACTCCCTCTTCTTTTCACAGTGCTGTTGGCTCTTATTTTTGTAACATGAGACAGATAGTGTCATTTTTACCAGCGCCTAGGAAGAAAAGTCCTGCACTGAAAGTGAAATGCTCAAAGCCCTTACAGCTTCACGCTACAGACACTTTGAAACTCATCTTTTATTATCCCCCTCTCCAAAAACTCTGTTCTAAACTCTTATCACATGTATGTCCTCTTCACGCATTAGTAAGAAAACAATAGAGTTTAGCTGCTCAGATTAGGGGATAAGGACTCACACCATGTGGTTTAAAAAAAATCCACCTCTCCCCTGAATTCAGTGACTTTTCTGAGTCATAGTTTCCTTGTATGTGTTCTAGAACCCCCCTCATGAGATCAAGAACCTGGTTATCTGACACAGACCCAGGCTTCCAGCATATGCCCTCAGTTGGTCCTGATGCAAGCTCACCACTATTCTCGTTCAGGCCACTGTTCCCCAAGCCACTCTGGAAGTCCAAGGGGTCATGCCCAGTCTAAAAGCTTACCCTTAAGCTTTCCCTTGGAAGCTAACAAGATTATGTTCTGGACTGATGAAGGACTTTGCCTCCATTTTATTTCTATTTGAATTTCTCTTAGGTCTTAGACTGTCTTCGTTTCTCCTTCAAGAAGATGAAACCCTTTGGAGTAGAGGCTGACTCTGACTGCTTTTCCATCTGCTTCATTGGTGCAGGGCTCAGCTCCTGACCTGTGTTCCATATCTACAGAAAAACAAGAAAGAGACCTGTGCATCATTCAGTGGGCTTTATGCTCCAATTCAGGCATCTTGGGAAAGAAGTCTGTATCGAGACATCTACTTTTTCATCCCTATGTAAAAGATAATTTCATTTATTCTATAACTATTTATTAATTGTCTAGCATGTGCAATCATTCTTCCAGGCATGTAGGGCATAGCAATTTAAAAGTGGAAGGAAAAAAATGACCTCCCCCCTGAGTATTGGCTTTCATGGGACCAGAAAGCAATGTGCAAATTTCTAAAGAAGAGAAGAAAGCAGCAGTCTGACCCAGCTGTGATGTTTATGAAGCACAATGGCCAGCATGGGAGGATAACGTGAATGATGCAATAGTGGCAACACATACCTTGGTGGCTAGCAACAGATCCCTAATCCTACTTAAAGCCTTTTCCCTAACCCGACACAAAGGGAAAACTGTTGAGAGGGAAATCGTGCATGATATTAGAAACCTAGCCAGTTACTAGGGTAGTGAAATCATGGGTCTTGTAGGATAAACTACAACCATCACTTTACTTAACCAGCATAATCCTGAACTATACTCAACACAGAGAAGTGGATTCTTCACTCCCATCAAAGAAACTTTTCTTTGCCCCAGGGAGAGACCAATAAGGAAAACCACAGTCAAACAAATTGCAGGGTTGGGGAGCTCAGTTCCAATCAATACATCTCCAAAACAACCCCTACAGTTAAGGCTCAGGGATCATTCTGGATAAGGAGTTGATGAGACCCCGAGGATCAGGGAATTTGTTTTAAAACTGTGTCTCCTGGTAACCTCAGAAGTTACACCCATAAAGTCTCACCAGTGAGTGCCTGAACATGAGCTGGACAAGGACATCAACAGATGTCCAAAGTAGACAGGAGAAAGCCGACGAGGCCTCAACCTTACACAAAGAACTATAGGCAACTGAGGGATATTCAGAGTAGGAGAAATAGTCTTCTCCAGGAAAGAGTACACCAATTGGTTACCTGATACCAAATGCCTAGCCCTGAAAACATACATATGAGTAACATAATACATACTGAAAAGGATGAATTTGAAGAGAGGAAGGAGGAGTATATGTGAGGGCTTGAGGAAGGAAAAGGAAGGAGGAAATGATATACTTATATTGTAATCTCAAAAATAAGAAGGAAGAGAAAATGGAAAAAGGATATACATCTAACCATCAAAGAACTATTCTTATGGATGTGAAGAATTTATAAAGATTAAGATGATAAATTCTAGGAGGTTAAAAACAGGGGGGAGGTAGGTAGATGAAAGGGTGCTTTGTTAACTCCCATTTTGAAGGTAGACTTCACTGAGGAGGACACATTAGCCAAGATTTGATGGAAATTTACAATTATCCAGAAATTACAAATCTTCCTGGGAAGAGGAGCAGCTATGCAGAAGCATATTCCAGGAGAGTCTAGGGCACAGCAATGTAGCCAGTGGCTGGAGCAGTGGGACACAAGGCCAAGCAGCAGAGAGAGGTCAGAGGTGACTGGAGTCAGATCTTATAGAGACAGTGGAGTTCATGCCATTTGACTGTGTAGCTTCCCTGGAGTCAGATCTTATAGAGACAGTGGAGTTCATGCCATTTGAGTGAGTAGCTTCCCTCTACCACAAGCTATTCCTAGGATCAGTTTCTTCTTCATTATCAAAGAAAATTTGGGGTCTTACTTTATGTCAGTCTCTGCTCTCTATGTTTTGTTAATGGTTCTGGATGTTTCTATTTGTGTCAACAAAATATCCACAGGTATATCAACACTTCTCCTTGTCTCCTTGCCTCAGAAGGCATCTATCTGTTCTTCAGTTAGCCATTCTCAGTCAGAGCCATAGCACATCTTGGAAACTGCTCCATCAGATACCCTTTACCATTCTATGTGGACACTGCCAGACTCACTCCCATGGAAGCAGTCTGGTAGTATTCCTGAGGTGCTGATGGTGACTTCGATCTCATTCATCTATACCTTTGGCATGTCTCCTTTGGCTGCTCAAACCAGACCCCAAACTATAGCCTTCTGAGCTCTCACCATATCTCTATTCCCAATTTATTACCATTTAATCATTTTGCTTTTTATACACTTCAAAATTTGGATCTTATTTTGAATGCAGGGAAAAAGTCTACCTTTTTTATTGTTAATTGCAAGATTCCTTAAAGTTTCTGAAAGACAAAAAGGCCATCTAATCATTCTGGGTGACATTTCTCCAAATTTGTAGTCTCCAAATTTGAGGGAATCATTGAACCTGTTTACAAATTACCTTTAATTTTTTTCATTTTTTATTTTCTACATATGACAAGGATAGCCTTCAATCAAAGTAAGAAGTCCATAGTGATATGTGTATTTTAATTAAAAAATTAAAACATTATCAAGTCAGTAGATACATGATATCAAAACTCAAAATACAACAAGGATATATAGTGCAAAGGTCTTTTGGACCATTCTTTTCAGTAAGCAGATTCCTTTCAGAATATAATCTTTCTTAATTTTCTTACATATTCATACAGAGATGTATTATAAAATATAGACACATATTTCTCTATATGCCTATAAACACAATGCATAATTATGTGTATTTAAATATCATAGTAGTTATGTTTAGTTGCTGTGATAAACACCAGACCAAAAGCAATCTAGGGAAGAAAAAGTTTACTTTGACTTATGGTTCCACGAGGGGAGTCTATACAATAGTGGAGGAGGCAGCAGGGGCAGAAAACTAATGAATTGTGTCTTCAACTATAAACATGCAGCAGAGAGAGCAAACTGCAAGTGATGGCAAGACTCTTTCTCCTAAAGGTTCTACCATCTTTCCAAATGGAACCACCAACTGGAGACTAAGAGTTCAAATATGTGAACCTATTAAAGACATTTCTCAAATTGCCATGTGTACATACATTTGGGAGGATATTATAGATGCAACCTTTACCTTTCACTACATTTTTCGTATTATACTATAATTTGTATCTCTCTCTCTCCATTCCCCCATTTCTCCAATGGTTGTATATACTTTTTAATAATCTTTTGTTTAATCACTTGTAAGGTACTGGAACTTTGGCTATCACATACAAACTCTCCATGTAAAAATTTGTATGCTATTCTTCACAAGTATTAGTTGCCTATTCGATATTTCTATAAGTAGTGTCACTGATGTGAAATCATAAACACTAAGATATTGAAAACAGCTTTAAATTCATATTGTCCACACAGGTAAAACCCACATATACTATTATGAACCATTACATACAAGGGTCTCTATTATCCTCTACATGGAAAGTGACAACTCAGTGTAACTTTCCTTTGCATTCCTCTGATTTTTAGAAAGTTTGCCTGTCTTTCCCTATGTTTTTGAGCTATTTGTATTTCTTTTACTATGAGCAATCTGTTCATATTGGAATCTATTTTGGAGTCTGCTTAATTGTCAGATGTTTAGAGTCAAAACTGTTCTAGTTAATATTTCTTCCCCATTATGTTCCCAAAGTAAACAGTGTCACAGCCTCTGCCATTCTGGAGCTTATCTGCTAAATAACAGCCCCATCTAAGTATTTTACTTCATCTGTTGCCTAGTCAGTCCTTGTATATCAAATGTGGGTGGAAGGAGCCAGTACTGTCATCCTGGGAGAGCTGGGAAGGTGGAGCTAGGATCCTCAGTTCAGTAGCCTCTTACATCTCAAAGCCAGCCTTCCTTTGTGTTCTCTAACATGTGACTCAGGGGAATCCTACATTCTTATGACTGTCTACCTCTGCCCCCTGTTTCCAGTGTAATGTGTGTTTCTACTCATTTTTTTCTGACAGGCGACTGATTCACACCCCTTAAATCTCTTTCAAGTTATTCCATATCAATATTTCTTGACATTGGCTGGATCTATTAAAGCTGTTAAGGAGAACTGATCATATTTCCATGTGTCTTTTGTTCCTTTTTCTGACTCCCTCTCATAATCTCTCTACACTGAATTTTTTGTCTCGATTCCTTTCTCCAGAATTTAAACAAGACTTCCAGGTCAAGGAAGTCTCCTTGTGGCACAGTGGACTAAAGGAGTCAGAGTAACTAAAATATATACTAAATTTCAAAGGTGATCATTGGGAGTGTCTTGTACCTCCTAAACAAGGTGGTCAGGCAGCTGAATCTTGCAGAGAAACATGGGACAGGAGTAATAAGGAAGAATGGGAAAAGTTCTACTCCATCCTATCTCACTGGTGGTAGCAGGGAGGGCAAGCAAAAGCTTCCTTGAATAAGAAAAGTAAGTGATCCTGGTGAGAGGATACTGGTGGTCTTGCCTACAAGACAGGCCCTTAGTTTTCATAGCTTTGTATCTAATGACATAGGTGTGTAATATATTGATTTCTGTTTAGAAAATGGTCAGCATCAGAGAGGAGATTTATTCTGTTCCTTGTCTCAGAGTAGTATGTCCAGGTGTCATCATTGGGAAGAGGTCCAGTGTTTAAGAGAGAGATTGTATAGGGATCTGAAAACCAGGAGTAATCACAAGTCAGGGAATCTGAGGGGCGATCTACCATAGCCTCTGCTTGGGAGATGACCACAGAACAGTTATAAGACAGGTTATGTTTAGACACTGACACACTAAAAAATTCAAGCAACAGGAGGCTCACGTTGGACAGTGATCAGTAGTCACAATCTTGGTGACTAGGAACTGAACCCATCACTTAAGGATAACTCAAGAAGAATCTGATAGCCTCAAGTTTGGGGCCAGAAGCTGACCTACCCTCTGCAGTCATTTATCTTCTCTGAGGCTCACTGCTAATAGGACTGAGAACTCTAAAGCTCCAGTTAGTTGCTTGTGTCTACAGCCTCACCTCATTGGCAATATTAAATACTGAGAGAAAGCAGGGCCTCCAGCCTCCCCATTCGCATCCCAATGTTTTTTTTTTCCTCTCCTCTAACATACCCAGAGAACAACCCTCATCTAGAACATTAGCCGCACCAGAGTGCACAAACTGGCATGTTTCTGGAGCATGAAAAAACGTGCCCCATTCACTGCCTCCAAAACTTCAATGTGTCTAGTATGGCTTCTTTTAGGCAAAGAAAAGTATTCTTAAGCTGAAGACATATGTGCTAGATATTAGACAATCAATTGCAATGAAAAATTAGCAGAACTTTCTCCAATCAAAAATTTTTTAAAGAAATCTAAGGACAAGAGGCATTTGAAAACACATAGAGTAGTCCCAGGGAAGAACTCCATGACACATTGGAGTCGATGTTCTGGCTACAGAACAAAGACATAGTACTCAAATCTGCTGGAGAACAATACCAACTGTAAAAAAAAAAAATCATCAGAACATCATGAGACTTCTCAAAAGAAACTCCAAAAAACCAGAAAGGAAGAAATGATATGCTTCAAGCCCTGAAAGTAACTACCAATCATGATTTCCATATATGACAAAGTGATCTTCTAGAGTAGAGGGAGAGATAAAATATTTCAAATATTGAATAAACATAAAAAAATACAACATCCTCAGCCAAAGGTTAATCCAAACATGAACTACATTGAGATCTCATTCACTCAAGTCAGAATAGCTATCATCGAGAAAACGAGTGATTTCAAATACTGGTGAGAATGTAGAAAAGAGAACCTCTTACACATTGCTGATAGAATTTTAACTCATTAGCCTTTGTGAAAGTCAGTACAGAGTTTCCTCAATATATTAAAAACAGAACTACCATATGGTTCAGCTATCCACTCCTGGATATATATAAATACAGAGGGTCTCAAGTCAACATCACACAGAGATTCCCTGTTTATTGTTACACCATCCACAATAGCCAGGAAGTTCATATAAACCATGGAGTTTTATTCAGACTTAAAGAAGACAGGAATTTTTCTTTTCAAGACTGACTTTCTCTGTGTAGCTCTGGCTATCCTGGAACTCACTCTAGACCAGACTGGCTTCAAACTCAGAGATCCACCTGCCTCCGCCTCCCAGTGCTGGGATTAAAGGTGTGCAACACCACTACATGGCTAAGACAGGGATTTTTTTTTTTAAATTAGCTTTCTTTTTCCTTGTACCATCTTTCCTATATGTTATAATGTTCCTTATTGTATAGCTTTGTTACATCTCTTCTAAGGAAAAGGCTTTTCCATCCTTCAACTCCTAATTGGTAAGGTGTTCAGTGAAAGCCATGTATTTCTTAGTTTCTAAAAATTCAGCCACATCTTCAGGAAGATTTCTCCATGTATCTTGACTATGTCTAGTTCTAACCTAACACTTTGCTTTTGATTAGCCATTCTGTTTCAGTTATCTGTTTTCACAACCAGTAACAATCAATTCGGATACCTCAAAAGGAAGCTGTTCTTTGTACACTTTGTGTTTGTTTCTACTGACTCTCATGTTTTTATTATGTAGTATACACTTAATGTCATTCAAAGTATGTGTGACTTAATGGTTTGGACTACGGAATGGATGTCACTCATCAGTAAACTTTAGTCTGCTTTCTGTTGCTATGATAAGCACCATGACCAAAAGCAACTTTGAGAGGAATGAGTTTATTTTAGCTGACATGTCACAGAGGGAAGCCAGGGAAGGAGCTCAAGAAATGAAGGAACCTAGAAAAGGAGCTACAACAGAGACCATGGAGGGACTATGCTTCTGGCTTGCTCAGCTACTTTCTTTATACAGCCCACACCAATCCTTCCGGGGATGGCACTGCCAAAGTAGGTTGGTCCATCCTGCATCAATTTGCAATTTGCAATCAGTTAAATGCTGCTTTCTTACCTCCCACATGCCCATAGGCCAATCTGATGAAGATGATTCCTCATATGAGGCTCCCTCTTCCCAGATATGTGAAGTTGACAACCAAGGCTATACATCACAATACTGATTGCACTTTCCTAAGTTTTGATTCTTTCTTTTATAAAATTTTATAAAATGATAGCAATTTAGGAAATATTAAATGAGTTAAGATGCCTAGACCCCATAATAGGATCTGATTAAAGTAATGGCCTACTAAATATAACCATGTCACACTATATAGTAAGTGCTCCCCATTAACAGTTAGCTTTAGGGAGTAGTAATCCACTTGGTTAGCATTGTCAGGAGAGCCATCCACAAAGTCTGCCCCCCCCCCACTATTGTTAGTCATAACAGTGAGGAAATTGGCCTTGAGGTGGCTCATTTTCTCAATAAATAAGCTTAAAGGATCATGCTGGCTTTATTACTGTTTTTTAATTACAACACTATTTCACTCATTTTCTCATTCAGAAAATAGAATGGAACATCTCATAGCAAATACACTGTCCAAATAAACCACCATTATCACAATGATATGCTCCCCTCGGCCACATCTCTAGAAGACAGAGACTCCAAGTCTTGAGGCAAGTGTCTCTTCAGAACAATGGGAATTTACTACTTGCTCTGGCAATGAAGATTTCAGCAACACCTCATAGTGAAATGCCTTGATTTTTCACACAGTGTTATACTTTCTCAGGATGTTGTTATTGTTTTAGCAACAGCCATATGTTCTCCCTCTCTGGGAGGGAACACCTGCCACTCCTAAAAGTTTGTCACAAACACACTAATTACACCCAGATATTAAACAATAGCATGGTGTTTAGTGAGTCAGCTACACTCAATGTTGAGGGAAAAAATGAATTACTCATTTACTAATTCTTTAATTAATCCAGTATTTATGCCCTGTCTGGCCTTTTGGTACTAGACATTGTCCTGGACGCCAATTAAACTGTGATTAAATTAAGACAACATGGGTATTGACACCAGTACACCCCAGCTAATCAGGATGCCCATATGTAAGAGGAAGGTAATCAAATGATTACATTTTAGGATTGTGATAAGCAATTGGGAAGAATAACATATATCATCAACATAGACTTCGTTTTGAGGGAATGAACTGAGAGAGTTCCATTTTAATAATTAAAGGAGTGGTCTTTGAGAAAGTGATGGTTCAATCAAGAACTAATAGAATGAAAGTATCAGCCATGCAGTAAAGGAGTCAAAGAGTGTTCTCGATTGGAGGTTACAAAAAACTAGTTTTCTGGGAGTGATTGAAAGATGACCAGTTTGCAGACATCTGGGGGTAAGCACAAAAATGAGAAACCGAGGTAAGTTTGGCCAAGCCAGACCCCATTTCATAAGGCCTTGTCAGCCATGAAACAGGGTTTGGTTGTTTCCGGAATGACTGTGCACAAGCTCCTACTTCTCCCTGAGGTGGCCTGTTCTAGACTATTGCTGTAATCATTATCTGTCGAGCACACCTGTGCATAATGTCTCCTTGGAGCCTTTGTGTGCACTCTATTCTTCTCGTCTGGTATGAAAATAGTATCAACTTGAATTAGAATGTCTGCTCAGAGACCTGCAAGCAATACAATCCTGTGCAATTCAAAAATTCTGCTGGGCCTCATAGTCTATAAAATTATGAAAAGATTTTGATGTAAGAAATAAATGAAATATTATGTATGAAATCCCTAACATTGGGCCTTATCAAAGGCAGTTGCTCAGTGAATATTAGCTTCCCTGTATCTTCCCTGTATCCTCCACATACAGTATTTCTATTTATCCCTTTCCAATACTGTTTGTTCTTTTAAGCTCTGAAGCTCAAACTCAAGGCCTTACATATAGTAGTAGGCAAGTACTCTACCAACTGAGCTACATACCTAGCACTTCACTGTTGTTTTCTATGCCAAAAAAAAATTTTTTTTCGGATTTGTACCACTCCTATGACTGTATCCAATAATACACTGTAAGTTCATTGTGGTGGTTTGAATAGGAATGGCCCCTATAGATTTCTGTGTATAGATGCTTGGCCCACAGGGAGTGGCACTGTTAGAAGGTGTTGCCTTATTGGAGTAGGTGTGGGCTTTAAAGTCCAATATGCTCATGCTATGCATAGTATGGCAGTCTCCTTCTACTGCCTGTGGATCAAGATTTAGAACTCTCAGCTCCTTCTCAGCACCATGATGATAAATCAACTAAACCTCTGAAACGATAAACCAGCCCAATTAAATGTTTTTCACTTTGTAAGAGTTTCCATGGTCCTGGTGTCTCTTCACAGCAATAGAAACCCTCCAACATTCATTATTTGCATGTCTGTAGTCTGGATCTTATTTCTCGTTTCAACTATTAGTCATCCTTGTCCACATTAGTGTAGTGCTGGATGTCCCTGCCTGTCATCTTAACCATTAGATTAGGGGACAGACCACCTGTGAGCCTTCTAGAAATAGGTAAAGTAGATCACAGAGATAAAACAAGTAACAATGTAGTGTTTTCTCTACTATAATCTAATAACGGGGAGTTTTGACTGGTAAAGCCATATAATGTTGCCAAGTGACAAAACTGAAAACAAGATTGAATCCCATGATTGCAGGGAAGTTTAAGAAAAACCTGCCTACAGTCTAGGCTGGAGTGAATACCATTACAGAAATACAAATATACCTATGTTTTTACCCATAACATTGAATTGTGTGCCAGTCTCCCTGTAACATTAAATTGTGTGCCAGTCTCAAAGGTGGGCTAAACCAGTTATTTGGATTTTACACTAACTAAATCAATATATATTTGATATTTTTATGTGTAATGTTGTGCCTTGAGCTAGAAAGTAGTAATTTTTAAATGAATGAATGAATTTTCACAGACATAGTATTATATTAGTTTATGTGGCTACATTTGTGTGTGATTTTAAAGTAGTAGGTGAGGTACAGAGTTCTTATATTATTCTATATCAACTGTTACTAGATTTAAGTTATTACATTATCAAATATATTGGTTTGTTACACTCTGTGCTAAATTAAGCAATAGAAATTTCAACTGACAAATATGGCTAGATCTGAGATTTCATAAATAAGATAAACAGTACTTGCTCGAAAGACTTTTCTTTGAATATTGCTTTTGCAGTTACATTTCTGAAAGTCTTGATAAAATTTAATAAGCGATATAAACATAATTTATGAAACACAAGTACTTAATTTTCAAGCTAGAGTACAGTTAGAATAGTCTTTCTAAACCTATGCAGCTTCACATTCCATTTTACAATTTCACTATCAAATACATTTTTATGCACTTGTACTTAGAAGATCATGTTTTAGGTATGTCTACCTTTTAACTTTCTAGAGAACTTTTCCTCTTTGTTTAATATTTATCTTAAGTTTTTTCAATGAAAACCCTTAAATAGAGTAATTTATACAGTGTGATAATTCCTTGCATATTTCCTTTGTCCATTTTGGGGGACTATCCCTTTAATCTTTCTTATGATTATTTCATTTCACTTTGCAATAAGAAACATTCTGATATGTGTAATCATTTGATTTAGGGGTTCTTCAATGATGGTTTTATTATGAAGAGAAATAGACTAAAGACCTTCATTATACAATCATGGCATTTCTCCCAAGTATCAAATTTATCTTTAAGCCTGTGGTTCAAGTTCCAAACCATTGCCTATAATTAGATGTAATTACAAGTCATATCAATCAAAATGTGATATTTTGGGTGACAATTCTGCTCCTCCTATCCTCCCTAAAACTTCTATACATTCTTTTCCCATTTATCATTTTAGACCCTCTCTTATGAAGCCTATCAATAAAATGTCTCTAAATTACATCCTATTCTCAAACTGTCTGTGGACCAACTCCCATGAGAACCTATAACCAATTGTACTAACAGGAAGCACAATGCTATTAAAATGTTCATTTTCCAGGAGGAATGAATCTTCTTTAACTTCCAACATCAAAGCTCAGCTTAACAGGCACCTGAAGCTGATCTGAGAGTCCCAGTCTGAAGCCCTTCCCTGCTTCTATATTTTCTGTGGGTCTTGGAGTACCTGATACTTTTTTTTCCCATTAGTTCCTTGGAGAAATCAGAATAATGGAATAGTTTCTTATAGATCTTATAGATGTCAAAGGTACACTTACTGGACTTCCTTTTGTTTTCTCTAGACTTTATCAAATAAAAACGTGCAACTTTGGGGGTGAAAAGATACACCTTAAATTTAAAAGAAAAGAGGATAGGAGGGAGGGGGAAGAAGGTAGAAGGGTGGAATTTGGAGGGGAGGGTGGAGGGGGCTGTGATTGATATGTAACTTGAAGAAATAAATGAAAGTTGAAAAATAAACTCAGTTTCTGGACAGTGGGTAGAGTCTAAGGTTTAAGTAGGTGTCCAGTGTGGGAGGTGTCCTGGAGGTTTGTTTGCATCATACTCTGAGGTCCTGGATTTTTTCAAGGCCTCCTCCTCAGAGATCAATCATGAACAAACAATGGTACTAGAAAACCTAATTGTCATTTTTATACCCTTTTCCCCACAGTTTTTTGTTTCTCATTTCTGATTTCTGATATTGCATTCCTTGCAACATAACTTATCTGATATTTCTTGAATAAGTCAATTAATAAATATTATAATTGGTAGTTTGTTTGTTGATTAACTCGGCCTCTAATTTACAATCTCACACGTATACCTCCTCTCCCAGTTCACTAAGTTGTCTGTAGTTTTACAGAGCAGAGCCAATTTGGTGGCTTCCCAATGTCATAGGAAAGGATGAGCATATATTCTGTTGTCATGGAAACTAATTGCTCAGAGTATTCATCCTGCATGGGCAACACTGAACTAAGTGCTGTAGAATTTCTCATTTATTACAAAACATTTACAGGGAAAATATGATAGATTCCATGATGTTAAAGTGGTTGCAACTTTCCAAGGAGTTAAGGAAAGATTTCTCATTAGAATAAATGTTAAATGGGATGGAAATTATTCAAAAAAATAGAATGTTAGCCACCGAGGTATAACAGATAGTAGGGAGCAGACATTGACCGGGGAGAGTGTACTAATAAGGAATTACTTTCTAGTCTTGGGTGTCTGTGACTGCAAAGTTACATAGCCATTGTGGTTCATCTTGCCTTGCATAATGACAAATTGGTGAAGCCTGTGATGTCTTACAATCTGCACATCATTGTTTATTTATTCCTTTTTGACAAAATGTCCTAATAATCTTTTTCTGCCTTAACTTCCTTCTTTTGGTCAAATTTCCTCATGTACTAATGATACTAACTTCCTTACAGAAGAAAAATAAGCTATTCCTCTTACTGTCTGAAGACAGAATACCTTTCCCAACATATTTTCATTATAGACTACAAAACACTACCTCACATACAATGCATTTTCACTAAAAGTACTTTCTGATAAAGTACCCCTTCACCCTGGTTCCATTCTTTTTATTCTTTTTTTCAATGTTTATTTATTACTTCAGGTTAAATCCCCATCACGGTACCCTCTTTCCACCCCACCCAGTCCCCCCCTCCCACGTCTACCCCCTATCCCTTCCATCTCTTCCAGAATGGAGTGTCCCTACATATCAGTCCCCCATCCCAGTTCAGCCAAGAGCTTCCTCATACACTGAGGGCCTACAAGGTAACACCACTAGGGCAAAGTGTCTCATGGACAGGTAAAAAGTCTATGTTCCTGTTCCTTTTGGTGCATTGGTTGTAGTATAGTTATCCTGTACTATATGGCTAAAACCCGATTATAAGTGAATAGATGCCATGTGCATCCTTCTGAGCCTGGGTTAGCTCATTCAGGATGAGTTTCTCTAGTTCCACCCATCTGGCTGAAAATTGCATGATTTCATTGTTTCTGATGGCTAAGTAGTATTCCATTGGTACCACAGTTTTTTTTTTTTTAATCCATTCCTTAGTTGAGGGACATCTGGGTTGTTTCCAGTTTCTAGCTATTACAAATAAGGCTGCTATGAACATAGATGAGGAAACATCCTTGTGGTTTGGTGAGGAATCATTTGGATATATACCCACAAGTGGTATGGCTGGGTCTTGAGGTACAGCTATTTCAAGTTTTCTAAGGTATCGCCAGACTGATTTCCATAGAGGTTATACAAGCTTGCACTCCCACCAGCAATGGAGGAGTGTTCCCCTTTCTCCACAACCTTGCCAGCAGGTGCTGTCATTTGAAATTTTGAACTTAGCCCTATTCTGACAGGTGTGAGATGGAATCCCAGAGTCATCATGAGTTGCATTTCTCTAATGATTAAGGATGCTGAGCATTTCTTCAAGTGTCTCTCAGTCATTAGGGATTCCTCCTTTGTGAATTCTCTGTTTAGCTCTGTTCCCCATTTTTTTTTGATTGGATTATTTGGTTTCTTGGCATTTAATTTCTCGAGTTCTTTGTAAATTTTGTATATTAGCCCTCTGTCAGATGTAGGGTTGGTGAAGATCTTGGACACACCTTTTCAGCACTGCATGGAACCTTCTCCAAAATTGACCATATAGTTGGACATAAAGCAAGCCTTAACAGATACAAGAAAATTGAAATAAACCCTTGCATCATCTTATCAGACCACCATGGAATAAAGCTGGACTTCAACAACAACAGAAATAATAGAAAGCCTACACATTCATGGAAACTGAACAACTCTCTACTGAATGACCAATGGGTCAGGGAAGAAATAAAGAAGGATATCAAAGATTTCTTAAAATCCAACGGCAATGCAGGCACAACATACTCAAACTTATGGGACACAATGAAAGCAGTGCTACGAGGAAAGTTCATAGCACTAAGTGCCTTCAAAAAGAAAATCGTGACAGCTCATATTAGCAAATTAACAGCAGAACTGGAAAAAAAGAAGCAAACACTCCCAAGAGGAGCGGAAGGGAGGGAATCATCAAATTTAGGGCTGAAATCAACAACTTAGAAACAAAAAGAACATTCTTTTTATTCTTAAGGAGAGTCTAGATTAGTTCTTACTTTCTTGCCCTCAGCTTGTAAGTGGCTTCCTCCTTAGCGTGTCTTTTGGTTTAAATGGATTTTGTTTTCTAATTCTAGGACAATTCTATCCTTATTTTCAGTTTTCTGAAAGGTTGTTATTTACTTTCCAAAACCATACATTTTTTTCTCACCCCGTTTTCACTCATACTTGGTGAGTTTCTCAACTTTCCATTTCTATGACAAAATCCACGAAGGAAATGATATATAAAAAGAAATGATTCATCTTTGTGAGTTTCCAGGACATGCCTGTTTGAGCCCACTCCTGTGGATCTGTTATGATGCAGGGCATCATGGTGGGGCTAACATACTCACCTCATGGCAACTTGGAAGCAAAGGTGAGAAGCCAAACCATATTCCTGGCAACAACTATAAGGCCATACTTGCAAAGACTAAACTTCCTCCTTTAGCCTTGAAGTTTTTAAAGATTTCAAACTTTTTGAAACTATTATGGTCCAAAGAGTAAGCCTTTGGCTTTCTTTCCCATGGGCATTTGGGAAAATTTAAGATTCAAACCATAGTGGCAGTTTGACATTAAGACTCCAGTAGCTGAATTTGAGGACCCTCGGTTTCCCTTTTTCACCTGATCTCCCTGCATTCAGTGACACTAATTTGCCTCATAAGTCATTGAGGAAATACTATTTCTTAGTTAGCTTTTTAGTGCTAAGGCAGATATATTGAGGAAGTGTCTTGAAGAGTAAATATTTGCTTGGGACTCATATTTTCAAAGACTTCAGGCTGGTTGACAGCATTGTTTTTTAAATCTATGGCGAGGATGAAACAGTGAAGAAGGAGGAGTAAGAGGAAGAGAGGAAGGGGAGGAGGAGGAGAAAGAAGAGAAAGAGGAAGAGGAGGAGGAGGAGAAGGAGGAGGAGGAGGAGGAGGAAGAAGAAGAAGAAGAAGAAGAAGAAGAAGAAGAAGAAGAAGTAGAAGAAGAAGAAGAAGAAGAAGAAGAAGAAGAAGAAGAAGAAGAAGAAGAAGAGGAAGCAGCTATGTTGGAGAAACGCTAGTAGCTTCATCTTCACAATGGCCAGGAAACAGAGAGAAAGGAAAAGAGACAATGACCAAGGCATGTCCCTCAAAGTAGCCTCTATTCCCTCCACCTTAGAATTTTATTCCTCTAATCAGGCTATTGCTCCCAGTGCCCTTTCAGTATGCATTCGTCGATGGCTTCATCCATTGATAAAGAAGTACTTTCAGTTCCTTCATGATTTTGTCACCTCTCAGTAGCACAACCAGCTGAGGACCAGGTCTTCAAAACATAGGCCTTTTGAAGTATACTTCATACTCAAGCCATAATACGTTCTCTGACAAGGCTATCTCAGAGCTCTTAAATAGCCTTTTTATAGTATCATCATTGCTCTTGTCATATTTTATTGATGTTAGCCCTCTCTCTGTCTAGGAATCTATCCTACTGTAATGAACTTGAACTCTGGGAGGATGAAATTATTTCCTATTTAGAGTTGTTTGCATATAGTCTAGTATAGGATATAACAGTGATCCTTCAATAAATATTTTCTGAATACTACAGTTGCCAGACTAAGTTTATGTAGTCTTGTTTTATTGTTAAGAGCGTGGTTTTGGCCATGCACTAAAAGAAGATCTCTTGCAAGGAGACATCACAAGCCCTTCACTAATGTCACTGCCACATCCAAATGATGTCAATTCCACCAGGACTAAGGGAGGTTAATGGAGAGTGGTGATGCTTGAACAACCTGATTTAGGGATGTGCTTTTGTTCTTATTTGCATATATTCTTCCTGATGCCAAGTTTGATTGCCTTGCCTGGGTAGATACTATCACTCTCTGTGTTTTCCAAATTTCCAAATGTCAGTTCTTTATTGTGTGGTTAGTTGGATGGCTATTTTTCTTTTAAAGACTACAGGACGAGCCAAATTATGACACTTTTATTTCTTCCTTAGATGTCAATAGAATGTGATTTCAACTTTGTGAAAAATAAATAAAACTAAAATACATGCATGCATCAGAATTATCAATGGGATCTAATAGTAATTTATTTTTGTTGGCATGTGAGTTGGATAAAAACAATCAGTTAGCAATTGTCCTATCAAAATTCAGAGGACAGAGGTTACTAGATACTCCATCATAATTTGATTTGTCCTCAGCATTTAAAGAAGTAAGGTGAAATGTTGCCTCAGGTCTCTGAATTGTTGACAGATAATTTCTGGACCTCCTGCTGAAATCTGTTGGTTAATTTTCTGCCATAAATTTTCCCAACGATTGTCATAGCCTGTAGTAATAAATGACTTTTTCTACCATATGCTACCATGCCTAAATGGAAAGAGAAGACATGAAGGTTGCAGGTTTGTCTGTGAGGTGCAGCTTTGTATGCATTCTTTTTATGTAAGAGGATAGCTTCCACCAGATATTTTCTTTTGCTCAAAATTCTATTGCTCCTCCGAAATAGCAGGCATTCAGTAGTCAGTGGGCTGTGTTCTATTTTGTGCTGTCTGCTGGTAACCTAACCATTGCACATTTTGGGGAAAAAATGGAAGAGATGATGAGGATGGAAGAGTCTGGTGTGATTCTGTACACTGGTAGTCATAGTTAGAGCTCAGGATTGGCCATGGGACCCACAACATGCAAATAAGCTTTAATGATACATCTCATTGTCTATGCCATAAACCAGGAGATTTCGTGGGTCATCCTGCAAGGGACCAGCAGGAACTCAATACACAGCTCTTGTGTCCTCTCTCACTGAGGGCATAAGGAGCTCCTGCAGACAGGAGCCAAGTTTTCTTCATCTCATCAAATAAGTCCAAGACCCGCCAACCTTAGGTTCCCAAAGCCCAAATGTAGTTTTACAGATTAAGCAGAAATACAACAGAGCAGATACAACATTCTGAATTTATGTTAATACTGCAGTTTCCAAGGAAGTTGTGTGGTGAGAAGACAGACTGTTCTGTGTCAGCATAAGACTGATGAAAACCTTGACACAGGTCTTAATTTCCATGTCATTTAAATTGCAAAAGAGCCACAGAGGGTGCTTGAAAAAAAATTTCAATGTCTTTCATTATCACATTGGAAGAGCTTATGGAGGAAGCCAGTCATTATAGTGAATGCTTTACCCGGGAAGGGCCCAAGATGCCAATTTTAAGAAAAGCTGTCTTCACACTCAACAGATCAGATTAGTCAGTTGCTTGAGCTGAAGCCCAGGGAGGCCTTTTAGTTGTAGTTTTCAACTTTTTATCTTGGTCTGAACATCTCAAAATCTAAGTCAGGCAAAATTCTCTCCTGCCTAGGTACCCATTTACCCTAGGTTGAAAGAGAGTATAAAAGATGTATATGTAGGTATCATTCTATAAGTAGATTGAAAAAAATCTCTAAAGTGTATATCTGTATTTTAAAACCTGAATTCTGTTTCACTTATTGTATAATTTAACTTTTTAAATTCAATGGACCCAAACTGAATGTCATTTGAAGTCTTTCACCTCTTTGGAAGGAGTAGCATTCTGTAAATGCTATAACAAGAAATCTAGCCCCATTTAAGGTTAAATATAAAACACCAATTTCTCTAAGACTTTAGTCATGAAATCTGCTGCAGGTTAGTGAAACACCATACCCTAGATGGTGTGCCTTATCAAGATCCAGCACAAGTGGAAGCTCTTGGCCCTTACATGATGCAAGATCTGAGGGAGTATGATATGTGAGAGCTCACCTCATCTGAGGAGAAGGAGAGTACCAAGTAGAGGAATAAGGAGGGAGGGAAGGAGGGTGAGAGGGAGGGAAGGAAGGGCCAGGTGGGGAGGAGGGAGGAAACTATGTTCTAGAAGTAAATAATACTTTTTAAAGAAAAGTGTTAATAAGCTTAAGAAATATAATAAAAATACAATATAAAATTTCAAACTATAATTTACCGAAGGTATACTTGCCTTACTGACATGAAAGGAAAATGGCCTCAATTTCAGTTTAGAATGTTAGACTGCAGATGGCCACATAGATTACACAAACTTGATAGCAGTGTAAATTTTTGTTTGTTTGTTTGTTTGTTTTGTAGATGTATAGGATATTTTCATGGTTTGGCATTAAAAAGAAGGTAACAGGTTTAAAATACTATAAATAAATTAAAGGTTACTACTGTTCAACCTGGTTTTCTGAACCTCCAAGAATTGAAAAAACTTGGAGCTAAGGTAAAAGGCGTAGTGTTAGAAAATGCCTTTAACTCCAGCAGAGACAAGAGGATCACTATAGAGTTAGTTGCCTTATAAATTTTAGAGTTACAAGGAAGAGGGTGGTGATGGTGCACACCCTTAATCCCATCATTTGAGAAGAATACACCCTTAATCCCAACACACTAGAGACAGAAACAGGCAGATCTCAGAGCTCAAGATCAGACTGACACAAAACAAGCTCTAAACAGAGAAAAACTTTGATCCAGGGGTGGAGGAGCACATCTTTAATCCCATCAGTTGGGAACCACATGTCTTTGATCCCAAAACTTAGAATGCAGAGACAGGCACATAGGATTTGGAAGGATTTAAGTTTAAAAGCTACTTACAAAAGGCATGCTGAAATTCAAACAAATTGCCCTTTGAGATCTCAAAATACATACACTAAAGGTTTGTTTGGCTCCAAAATATCAAAATAAATTTTTTCTTTAATCCAAGTTGAAAGATAATACTTTATATATTGTCAAAAAACAAATTTGCTCCAGGAAAAATATTACCTGACCCCCCCCCCAAAAAAAAGGTAGTGTCCCAGAGTTAGGATTAGGGCAGGGCTCTGTTTTTATCTTTCCAGGAGATTTAAAGCATCCATCCAAGGAATCCAGGAACAATTGGACAATGGAAACCTCAGCGGAAAACAGATCAGACACCAAAGAAGACGAGTGGTCCAGACGATCTAGCCTTGCAGACTTCCTCAATAGCTGTTTCCTCAAAAGTCTACAACCACAACAACTCAAAATCAGTAAGATCATTCAGCTCCACAGACTGCTCCAGCCAGAACTCCAGTAAATCCCTGAAGTTCAGCTTCTGTCTAAGAACTTCATAGGACATTTAAATAGCTGAGCACAAAAGGACTGAACATCAAATGATTCTATTAACATTTTTAACCATTTTTCCATTCTTAATTGGGCCCCAAACAGGTATACTACATCCCAAATCATCAGGAAGTCATTTTAAGAGAGCGATGTCCCATCCCCAGAAGGTGGGGTGGTGTTTCCCTCCCCCTTGGTCATTTGATGGATAATAGAAAATCTTCTTATTTAAGGGAAGAGACTACAAGCTGTTAAATGGTCTTGTTAAATGGGTTTTGGAGGTTAGACCCAGGAACTTCTCTCTTTTCCTTTTCTGTATCCTTCTTTCTCTCCTATGTAGGAGTGAACAGACTTGAGAAAAAACTGGACATAGACATAATATAGGAAAGATCAAGAAAAAAGGACAGATTATTGAATATGCCCTTATACCAATGTATATTGTTACAAAATTGATATTATATTTGGCTAAATTGGTATTGAGCTTTGTATATTAATGCAAAATTAGGATTTTATTGGGCGACTTCGGTATTGATCTTTGTATATTGATACAAAATTAAGATTATATTTGGCCACAATGGTATTGACCCTTGTATATTGATGCAAAATTAAGATTGTATTGGGCGACATCGGTATTGATCTTTGTATATTGATACAAAATTAAGAATATATTTGGTCACATTGGTATTGATCTTTGTATATTGATACAAAATTAAGGGTAACACTTTTTAAAGGTATTGTACCTAGTAATGCTTAAAAATGCAATGTGAAGTTTCGGCCTTTTGCTACCAATTGTCATAAACTGTTTAGGATAATTAAGAAATGCAAACTAATAGTCATGCAAGCTTGTCATTTTGTTAGGTACTATGACAGTCTATCACAGTTATTTTCTAAGCTAATCAGAAATCAAGTTGCTAAGACACAAGCAACATTTGCTTATCTAAATATGAGATGGATAGGGCATCTTCAAAAACCTCAAGAGATCTGCAGACCATGGCATTCAAAGATGTTTTCTTAACTTAAGATTTTTTGATATCGAGACATGTCAACTCCTGACAGCAACCCCTATTCTACTCCAAGTAAAAGATGAGCATCGAAGAATCTCCAGTGTGAGATGTTTGAATTAGTGGCAAGCCTATCTCTTGGCAAGAAAAACCCCTTGCTCCAACTGTAGACAGAATGCTATCCAAAAAGGACAAAACTTGGAAGCAGGTAAGTTGACAGCCTAGCTCTGCCAAGACAGGGTAGGCAAGTCCTTCATAATTCCTGCTCTACAATCAATGTGTGTCAGATAAACAGGGCCAAATGGCTGAAGATTGATGCTGTAATGGATGGAGAGAAAATGGGAACTGTCCAGGCAGCCACTGGTATGTCATTTCTTAGTTTTGGAAGCTGCAGGCCCTGAACTTCCTATATAATCAGATATATTTATCCCTCTCAGGTCTCTGAGGTGGTTGAAGAATAGATAGCTAGAGTCTCATAGTTAAATTTTGAGTTGTTTGGGAATCAAAAGGGTGTTCTACATCTAAGAAGATGTTTTTAAAATTGTGATGCAAGTTAGTATGAAAGCAGAGTTGGATATAGAACTTTAAACTCATGGAGATGGTTATATAGTAGAATGTTAAAGTCAGGTGCCAAATACATATGGACTGGACATTGGGAATATATGCTAAGCCACATAACTCTCATAATTGTGGCCTATTTATTTCTGTTGTCTTTTATTTTATTTATTGTTATAAGAGAAAGAACCATTTGTTGGACTGAAAGGGGGAACTCTTGGGGCAAAATATACCTTAAGCTTAAAAAAAGGGGGTGGAAGAGGATGGGGAGGTTGAGGAGGAAGAGGGTGGGAGGGTGGGACTGGAGGGGGGAGTAGGGAGGGGATTGCGATTGAGATGTAACTTGAAGAAATAAAAAATTAAATTTAAAAAAATTTTGATAGCTGAGTAATATTCCATTGTATAGATGTACCACAATTTTTTAATCCATTCTTCAGTTGAGGGACATCTGGGTTGTTTCCAATTTCTAGCTATTACAAATAAGGCTGCTATGAACATAGATGAGGAGACTTTCCTATGTCTCCGTGAGAGGTCCTTTGGTTGTAACCCAGAAGTGGTATTGCTGGGTCCTGAGGCAAGGTTATTCCTAGATTTCTAACATATCGCCAGACAGACCTCCACAGTGGTTGCACAAGCCTGCACTCCCACCAGCAATGGAGTAGGGTACCCCTTTCTCCACACCCTCGCCAGCATGCGCTATCATTTGAGCTCTTTATCTTAGCCATTCTAACAGGTGTTAGGTGGAATCTCAGGGTCGTCTTGAGTTGCATTTCTCTGATGATTAAGGATGTTGAACATTTCTTCAGGTGTCTCTCAGCCCTTAGGGATTCCTCCTTTGTGAATTCTCTATTTAGCTCCATCTCCCATTTTTTGATTGGATTATTTGGTTTCTTGGCATTTAGTTTCTTGAGTTCTTTGTAGATTTTAGATAATAGCCCTCTATCAGATGTGGGGTTGGTGAAGATTTTCTCCCAGTCTGTTGGTTGCCGTTTTGTTCGAATGACAGTATCCTTTGCTTTACAGAAACTTTTCAGTTTCATGAGGTCCCATTTATTGATTGTTGATCTCAGGTCCTGAGCTGTTGGTGTTCTGTTCAGGAAGTTGTCGCCTGTGCCAATGAGTTCAAGGGTTTCTCCTACTTTTTCTTCTAGTATCTTTAGTGTGGCTGGCCTTATGTTAAGGTCTTTGATCCACTTGGAATTAAGTTTTGTACAAGGTGATAGGTATGGGTCTAATTTCATTCTTTTGCAAGTGGACATCCAGTTGGACCAGCACCATTTGTTGAAGATGCTGTCCTTCTTCCATTGTGCGTTTTTGGCTTCTTTGTCAAAGATTAGTTGGCCATAGGTGTGTGGATCCATGTTTGGGTCTTCAATTCGATTCCATTGATCCACTGGTCTGTTTCTATACCAGTACCATGCTGTTTTTATTACTGTTGCTCTGTAGTACAGTTTGAAATCTGGGATGATGATACCTCCAGATGAATAGATCTTTGTATATTGATACAAATTTAAAGATAATGCTTCCCAATGGTATCATACCTAGAGATACTTAAAAATAAAATGTGAAGCTCTGACCTCCTGATACCAACCGTCTAAAACGGTCTAGGATAGTTAAAACAAACTCCTAGTCATGCAAACATGTCTCTTTGTTAGCTACTATGACAGTCTATCACAGATATTCTCTAAACTACCCAGTAATCAAGTTGCTAAGAGACAAGCAACATTTGCTTATCTAAATACAAGAGATGGATAGGGCATCTTCAAAAACCCCTAGAGATCTGCAGAATATGGCATTCAAAGATGTTATCTTAAATCAAGATTTTTTTTTGATATCGAGACATATCAGCGCCTGACAGCACCCCCTATTCTACTCCAAGTAGAAGATAAGCATCGAAGAACCTCCACTGTAAGATGTTGAATTAGTGGCAAGCCTTTCTCTTGGCATGAAAAAACCCCTTGCACCAACTGCAGACAGACTGCTGTCCAAAAAGGACAAAACTTGGTAGCAGGGAAGTCGACAGCCTAACTCTGCCAAGACAGGGTAGGTAAGTCCTTCATAATCCTTGCTCTACAACAAATGTCTGTCAGAGAAACAGGACCCAAAGGCTGAAGATTGATGCTGGAATGTATGGAGAGAAAATGGGAACTGTCCAGGCAGTTATTGGTATGTTCTTTCTTAGTTTTGGAAGCTGCAGGCTCTGCACTTCCTATATAAGCAAATATATTTATCCCTCTCACGTCTCTGAGGTGGTTGAAGAATAGACAGATAGAATCTTATAGTTAAATTTTGAACTGTTTAGGAATCAAGAGGGTGTTATAGATCTAAGAAGATACTCTTAAAAGTGTGTTGCAAGATAGTATGAATGTTGAGTCACATATAGACCTTTAAACTCATGGAGTTGGGTAGATAGTAGAATGTTAAAGTCAGGGGCCAAATAGGTATAAACTGAACATTGGGAAGGTATACTGGGCCAATTTACTCTCATAAATGTGGCATATTTATATCTATTGTTTTGTATAATACTTATTGTTATAAGAGAAGGAACCAGCTGTTGGACTGAAAGGGGAAACTTCTGGAGGGAAGAGGGTGGAAGGGCGGGATAGGAAGGGGGAATAGGGAGGGGTTTGTTACTGAGATGTAACTTGAAGAAAAAAAAATAAAGTATTTGAAAAAAAATTCATGGGTCTGCAAAAAAAAATTTTTTGAAAAGATAAAAATAAAACACCAAATCTCTAAGACTTTCAATCATTCATATTATGAGAGAAAAAATGCAAATTCCCAAGGTGAAACTGTATCATACTTTGCCTCAAAGAGACAAAATTGTATATTGTTTCTTTCTGTGCTGGCATCTCCGGAGAGTGAAGTCTTGTGTTCTCACTATATGCCTTCTGGATTATTTCAAATGGAGAGTAACTTAAATACAGCATCTCTGTGGAGCACTCTCCATTGAAAAAATGTACCCAGTATTTGTGTTTTGAAAAATAAGAAAATAAGATTTTATAAGTTTCTGAGAATAAGGAAATAAATGCAGTGCCCACGTAAGTCAACATTTTAGGCACAGACAAAATAGACAAAACTGATATAAGTTATTTAAAATCATATCTTGGCATTGTGCTTAGTTTTATATTTTTCATAGATTGAGGTACTTTAAGTAGAGGACTCCAGATGCCCTGTGTTGTTATAATTACCTTCAGTGAAAAGCTCAGTTTGTGATTCATTACTGATATAGGTCAAATTATTTGATCTTGGATACTCACTAAAAATTACTAAACTATTATGCATGATAGATATCAAATATAGTATGAGTAGCTTGTGCGATGTCACTACCATTTTTTGTAGTGCAAATCTACATGATAATTTAAAGTTCTATGGTTGAAACTACAAATGACAATTGATTACCATGAATTTTATATATCTGCTTTTACCTGATATGGTAAGTTCCATTTATTAATATTAGTCATCTAATACTTTACCCATTATTCTAATTTTTAAAATGTTCCTATTATTTCTTTAATTTTCTACACTTGGAGACAGCAATTCATACCAAACTTGGCTCCTGTCCAGGCCTTTCAAATCCTCCATTTAAATAGCATTTTCTTTGAATTACTCAGAGGATTGCTCTCTCTAGGATCTGGGATGCAATTTTATTCTGCCAGAGCCCTTGGGAACCTGGACCTCTCCACCAAGCTTCAAGACTCATGTTAGGATCTCCCCCAACTTCTTGTGTTTCTGTTTTAGACTGATGGTTGTACTGTTGAACTCTCGTTTCTGGGCTTTCAAAGATTAAATCAGTCGCACTATGACCATTCCAGGGTCTCCAGTGTGCAGACAGTTTTCCATGGGGTTTCTCATAATCTTCATAATCTTCATAATCTTCATAATCTTCATAATCTTCATGGGGTTTCTCATAATCTTCATAATCTTCATAATCTCGGGGGTCAATTCCTCCATATGTCTACTCTCTCTCCAGAAAACTGGACTAATAAAAACGAGCATAGTTTCATCAAACTTTCTCGAAGTAAGTTGGAGTGGAGGATATGACACATTTTTGAGGTCTTAGGAGGAAACCAATCAGTACAAGAATGTCTTTAAATAAGGCCATAACATCAAATTCTTCAGAAGCCAAATCCCTCCATGAATCAAGCTCATGGCCTTAATAGTATACAAAGATGACTCTTGCTCTTTTAGATGCAGACTCCTGTTCTCTAGGGAAACTCACCAACATGCCTTCCACCTTGATAACCTGTCTTCATAGTCACCAAATGGATTGAGAATTCCTGATATGTTCCAATTTTGTTGATTCATTAAACAAGATATGTGATGGCTGTTAGGTTCTTGGTTTTGAAAGAGGAGACAGGTGGGAATAAAAAAAAAAATGCCTCAAGTAGACCTTATGCATTTGTAAATGTTTCTCCCTTAACCAGCATCTTCCAATCCAGTTCATATGTCTTCACTGGCCATTTGTACTCAAGAGTCTGTGACTCAGCAAACTTCCATGAAAAGATATAATTTTAAGTGTCAAATTCTATTGCAATTAATTTATTAATATATATGGCCCTAATCTGCAAGATGAGTTATATGAGCACCCAACAATTTTCTTAGAACATTAATAAGAGGGTGAGACTTGGAGAAAGAAATGGGTTTGCATAAAAATAGAAATTTCAGATAAGAAAATGCTAAAATAATTCTGATACTAAAGTAATGGTGGTGTTTATATTGCAAAGCAAAATTTGGAAGCACACAAGCACATTTATTTAACTCAGATACACCTAAATATTCATCACCCTCTTAGATTATTTGACTAGGACACACTAAATTTCTAGACACCTAAGAACCACTTGATAGCATTTTTTAAAATTATGACATTACAAAACCTAGTTTATTTCTGTTCAATATGCTCTTTAACTTGGTTCCTATGGTATCAGGGAAAATCACTGTTGTTCAATACTAATAAAATCTAAACATTTCTAGTCATTTTGGTATTTTAGAATGTCCTCAGATGATGAAATAATTGGTGTGTGATAATAATATATTTAAACACAAGCTTTACCACATACACACACACTCATAGTATAAAGCTTTTAGATTTGGGATGCCATGAGTTAAATCACATTTTCTATTCTAAGGCATTATTTTATAGTAGCATTTATTAGTCTGTGGATAATTTGCTGGATAATTTTACATTCAGTCAAAGTTTAATAAAAGTGGACTTGCTGATTTGGAAAAACCTCATGTTCCATACAAAAGATGAATGGTTGAGTAGATGGGAATGCTTAGTATCCTAACTTGATTAGTACACATTATATGCATGTAGTGAATATCCTAATTTGATTAGTGTATATTATGTACATGTATTGAATTACCGTAATGCATACCATAAATATGTACAAATAAATAAAGTAAGTCCTCGTGTTGTCAATGAGAGAAAAAAACACAGATTCAGCTTACCCCAAGTTTCATGTTTCAGTGTGGGAACAATTTGATGAAGCTGTTGTAGTATTAGTCAAAGAAATAAAGTTAAAAAGTAAGATGCTTTTACGGTAAATTGTAAGGTCATCTGATAGGTGAGTTACAGCAGAGTGGAGAAATTTCAGGTTTGCACCTCAGATATTATCTGATAGCATTCTTAGAACTTTGTTTACTGGAATTGGTATTTTGTTACAATTGGAAAGATTTTATATATTTATCACAAGATATTAGACCTAGCCAGACATAAAGGTTATGAGGAAAAAAAATGGACATTTAGTGGACTGAAGACTGCTCTGAACCTGTAACATTCCAACCTCTACATAATCCTTGATGTTCTAATTTATCACAATTTGTAACCCAAGGTTACTTTTCTGAATCTCTATAGACTACCACATCAATATTGGCAGCTCCCCACAGGCTACGGAGAAGATTCATTTCTACCTTGTCTGTTATTTCACAGATTCCCCTCCACCTCCACCTGGATTTGAATAATAAACATAATTGAAATGCATATGCAATCAAATCATTTTTAGACCTAATTTTACTAGTGAATTGCTACCTATTACCCCAGACAGAGTATCCAAAGCTGACTCGTGGTCTTTTAATATCACCAAGCCTGGTCTTGTGGAAAGAGTAGCTGGGTGGAGAAGTGAGAACAGTTTCCGTACCTGTGGACAGTTCTGATCATCTCCCTAGGCTGCCTATGGACAGGACTCTTATAGCAATTTTTGACTTCTTCAGCTTGTAAACCTTCCATATCTGCTGCTGACCGAACATTTCCCCTTCACTGAGTGTCCACGCAAAATGTGTTCCGAGCAGTATTTCGTACCTGAACTGCTTTCTGATTCAGAATCGTTGCATTTTGGATGGGAAGGCTAAGAGAACATTCACTTGGCTCTACCCCATCATATAACAGACAAAAGCAATGGAATTCAAAGGTTAAGTGGCTCTTCCAAAACCAGGAGGATTTTTCCCCCTTTTGTCACGAAGCCTAGGCATTCACAATGATGGATCTGCATCTTTTCATTTCTACTCTGGCATGACTCTTAAATAGCTTATAGCATTAAAATCCATACTAAAAGGCTGATATCACTTACAAAAGCTTTATGAAAAAGTTTTAGCTTTGCAGAGTTTATTTTCCCTAGATAAAATATCCATTGAAAGATAAAACGTGTATAAGCAAGAAGAATTTCAATCAGACTAATGGGTTTGACATGTCAGAGCTGGAGTATTAGGAATCAATTAGGAGTAACAACAGCAACAAATCAAAAACACCTGCTCCATTTCTGACTGGTTGTAAGCCAAAGAAAACAGGAGCTACGTGTGACCATCCTTTATTTTCTGGTGGCTAGCAATGATCTAGCTTCCTTGATCTGTTTGTTGAGTGACTAAAGGAAACATCTGGGAGGTGAAGAGTTAGAGGGTATGAAAAGCATTCTATTTGTGTAGTTTTACTGCAGTCTGTGCTACAAAGCCACAGTGACAAACTTGGGGAAGTCCCCTCATTAGGGGACCATCATCAAAGAACAACTCAGGATAACCCCAAGCTAGCAACACAGACCAGGAAAGGTCTGATTATTGAGGAAACTAGGTCTCACTATATCATATGGTAACTGAGGGAGGAGCATAGAAATTCTAAAGCATAAAGAATTGGTGTTAAACTTGAGAAAGAGGAGGGGCGTGGCTGGAAACTGTCTAAACTGAAGTAAGTAGTTAGGGAGAATTTGTCTTGATGGCAATGAAGCTTTGAGAAGACACTTTCAGGTTGCTCTGCTCCCAAAGCCAGTACCTAAGGCTGCAGTAATAATGAGTTCCTGGGAGAGTCAGTAAGAGAGAAACCTGAGCTCCTGAGGGCTTCTGCTCTGCTGTGGAAATATTATTTTAAATTGCTTTTTTATGGGGCAAGTAATCAAAATGGTTCTTCTTTTCCATCACTTTTTTTTAATAGAAAAATGTGGTTTTCTAGAGACTTGTATTCAACACAAAATTATAGGACAAGCAGAGAGATGAAAGGTCAAAGGACACAGTCATTTTTGAGGAAGCCTCCTGTTAGGAATAAGAACGTTTGTGTGTCATGTGAGCAAGGTCTTACACTTGGGTACACTATTGTGCAGATCTATTATAAAGAGCATGTGGTCTTAGGATATATATATATATATATGTATATATATACGTATATATATATATATATATATAAGCAATCAGTGCTCTCAGGCACAAGGGGTAAGAATTGACGGTAAATTCACAAGGAAGGTGTGAGGCATCGCACTTGACCGTTCTGACTACTTTGAGGATTAAAGGTTTCCAATCTTCCTGTTAGTTCCTAGACCTAGTGTTAACAGGAAAAGGGAACGAATGAAAACCAGGAGTCATATCAGCCCCTGGTGATCATGTGCTAAGACCTGGGGTGGGGGTGCCTTAGAATGCTCAGCTCTGAGACTTTGTTTGAAGCTAGACATTCCCCTCCACTGCAAGGAGCCCCTTCCACAGCTACTGATGCTACAGTGACATTTAGGATTTGCTCCCTTAGCAAATGCTGTGAGGCTGGAGTCTAGAGATCAGCAAAGAAACCAAAACAAACACACAACACTAAGCATTCCCTCACCAATTTATATTCCTTCCTCATTAATGCTGATATACAAAAATTTTCCTAACGAAAATACAAATCCAGGGGAAGTGTGCTAAATTTGAGATCCATGAGACTATTAGATGCTGAGTAGGAAAAGGAGATTAAAAATGGTTAAAATTTTCATGAGATGGAACCACAGAATGCTCCAGAAGGTTTTTGAGACCAGCCATGAGATAAAAATACAAACTTATTAGAACCAAGTTGGAAGGAAGGTCAGAATGCAGGTAGGTCTGAATGGGAAATAGGAAGTGCAGTGAATTGGAATTGATGATTGATGTTGGAGCCAGAGTGAGATCCTCTGCTGCTGCACTTCCATTTTCCTTTTTAGGGAAAAAGCAATAAAATAGCAATGGATGAACCAATATTAGGCCAAATTTTCATATAGCATTATTTCTCCTTAAGGTTCACCATAGGGGAAAATAAAGAGAAAACCAGCTTCACCCTTCACTTATCTAAGGTGAGGAGGCGGTATTTGATACCTTGCCTGAGGAGTACCTTTTTCAGGGTTCAAATTCTGGGGGCTGGGATTTGATCAGTAGGTAAAGTAAGTACTGTGAAAATCGTGAGGAACTGAGCTCAAACCCCAGCCCCCACACGAAAAATGTCAGGTCTAGAAGTACTTATCTGTAACGCACGTTGGATGGAGACAGCCATGTATTCTCTGGCAAGCCAGTTAAACCCAATTGAGGAAATATACCACTGTCACCTCCGGCCCCCACACCCAACAGCACAGTCTGGCTCACATGTACACATGCATGTACACGTGCATATAAATGTACACATATACATGCCCAACACAAATTTCGTCAACAAATAGTTTTATTCTTAGATGCACATGTCCATAACTTGTTTGTGCATTAATGAAGATGGCATTACCCATAAACACATGGGTAGATATCTGAGTATACTTACACACACCAGTAAGCTCCCTCTTTTCTGTCTCTGTCCTTACTTTTCTGCCAGCTGATCTTCTTTTGTAAGTCATTTCAATATGGTTTTGGTTCTGTGTTTGCTAGCTTTTTATTTCTTCCCATGCTCTCTCTTTTTCCCATAGATGTGTGTCTACTTTCCTGGCCTCCTCAAGGATAAAATGTTGCTCTGAGAATTTATAAAGAGACAAATTTTAACGTAATTTTTTTCAGAAGTTATAGACTGTCAAGAGCCATGAAAGAGCTGACATTGTATCCCTCCTGTAATCTAAATGGGATGCCTGCCAGGCTCATGCACCTCATAAAAAGGCAGGAGACTCTTGGATCAGAGACAAAGATGTTTCTACTCACAGCACAGCCTGTCTTGGAGGCTTTGTGTTACCTTACCTTGGCTCTTTGCCTCCTTCAAGAGGCTCAATGCTGGCTGGGAGTCTCCAGAAGAAGACTGAGACCATTCTGAACCTGAAGTGAAGAAACCCATTCTTTATAAGAGCTATTAGCAAATTTGCTTAACCTCTGTGCCAGTAATACTTTTAGTACTGTAGACACTATGAAAAAATTCTGTCTTCCACTCCATGGAAGACACCCTCTCTACCTACCAAAGTTATTAGCTTTACAAATACCTTGAGAAGACAATCTAGGACAAAGAACCATGGCATCTCTCCACAGAAACATGAGGCAGAATTATCCCTCAATACAGATTCGTTTCTAGAGTTTGGGCAGTTTATCCACAGCTCAAGTGGCAAATGCTGTTTGCCTGTCAGTTAGTTTCCCCAGTGTTTTCCTGGGAGACTTTCTCCAGCTTCCTTGTTAACAGACTATTAACGAAACACCTTTACACATGTTCCATTGTGTCCACCATCTCTTTCTTTTGATCTTTCCTCCTCTCTTAGGTTGAGTATCTAGGCTTAGATGAGCATAGCTTCATTCTTTACACAATGCCAATTCTACCTCAACAAGGTGAGTCTGTTGCCCATGTTTTTGATACAGCCTCTGTTTTATCCATGGTGCCCTGCTCTCCTAAGTAGCTAGGAGGGCCCAAGGAACGATGCTTGAATCTCACTCTAAAGGGGAAATAAAATAGATATTTGAAGAGGAGGGAGGGAGGGGATCTGGGATGGGGAGGGTAAAGTTTAGGGGGACAGAAGGTTGGGGGGGGAGGAGTGAGGATCAAGAGAGAGAGAGAGAGAGAGAGAGAGAGAACTGAAATCAGTGGGGGGAATTTCTAAGATGGGGAAGGCTCCCAAGAGTCTGTGGGGGTGATCCTAGATGAGACTCCCAGCAGCAGGGGATGTGTAACCTGAAGTCACCACCTCCTGTAGCCAGGCAGGATTTCCAGCAGAGGGAGGGGGGGCATCAACACACCCATAAAACCTTTGACCCAAAATTTGCTCTGCCTACAAGAAGTATAGCAATAGGCAGGGGGAAGAGGTTGAGGGAATGGCCAATCAATGACTAGCCCAACTTGAGACCCACTCCATGGGAAAGAGCCAACCCTTGACACTATAAATGACACTTTGCTATGCTTGTAGACAGGAGCCTAGCATAACTGTCTTCTGAGAGGCTTATGGAAACAGATGCCGAGACCCACAGCCAAACAACATGAAGAGCTTGGGGAGTATTGCGGAAGAGTGGGAGGAAAAATTGAGGGAGCATAAGTGGTTAAGAACACCATAAGAAGACCTACAGAGAAAACTAACCTAGGCCCATGGGTACTCACAAAGACTGAGCCACCCACCAAAGAGCATGCATGGGCTGAATCTTGGCCCCCTACACATATACTGCAGATGTGCAGCTTGTTCTTTATGTGGGTCCCCTAACAATTGGAGCAGGGGCTGTCTCTGATTCTGTTGCCTGCTTTTGGATCCCTTTCACATATCTGAGCTTTCTTGTCTGGCCTCAGTGAAAGAGGAAGTCTAGTCTTGGTGCATCTTGATGTGCCAGGGTAGGTTGGTACCCTATGGGGACCTCCCTTTCTCTGAGGAGAAGGGGTGGGGGAACGAGAGGAGGGAATGTGAAGGTGAGACTGGGAGGAGAGAAGGGAATGGTCTGTGATCTAGCTGTAAAGTGGTTAAATAAATTAATGGAAAAAAAGTTTTGTCTGAGTATGCCTTCCAATGCATCTCATTTCACACTGACCAATACTATAAAATAAGACATTCCAAAGGCCTCTGGGAAGCAGGTTCGTGTCCATCTTCCTCTTTTAGAAAAAGAAGTGTATTTTTCTTATACTCAGTCTTTCTTAAGGAAATAGCAAGAATAAGAGCCATATCCTGAATTTTCATTGAGAACAGTTTGAGCTGCCCTAAGACAAACTCCTTATAAGCCACTTGTCTCAGGCTTATCTCAGTTTTTCTAACTTTCCCAAGAATGTCTTTGGAGTTCTCTTCTGAATCCAATATACATTTTTGAAAATTTTATTACAATATCCAATATTTATCCTTTAATACTGAATTCTAGTTTTGGAAATACCTTCAAGTTATTTAAAGCCTAACACCTCAAAAAAACATATTATGTAAGTTGAGTTAGAAAAAAACTTGTGAATATATGTAATGAAACAGATACACTTGCATGATTGGTAAATTGGCTTTGGATACAATTCCAATGGAGAAGCTCCAAATATCCCAGGTGTTCACAGCTTTGGAGGATTAAAAGAGCCTTCCTTCCTAAAAGCACAGACACTATATCACTGAAAGGGTGCATGACAAAGATTTGTTGAAGTGTACTCTTTTGTGTCATTTCTTTAGCAGCATCACTTTTTAAGCCACAGAGATTGCAGCAAACTGAAGAGATTCTATCAGTAGACCCTATCTGTGCCTTGCCTAGCCAAAGTGCATGAACTCACTAGAAGATTTTCTCTGTTTCAAAGTGTGGTAGAACTTGACACAGTCTAGAATCACCTGGAAAGAGTCACAGTGAGGGACTGTGACTGATCTAGGAATGTCTGTGGGGAATTGTGTCAAAGAGGTTAATAGAGGTGGGAGGACTTGCCCACTGTGGGTAGCACCATTCTATGTCTTTGAGTCCTGAAGTGTACACAACTAGAGAAAATGAGCTGAGCAATAGGATGTATGTGTATATGTATTCTCTCTCTCTCTCTTTTTTTTTTGACTGTTCCTAGCTGCTTCAAGCTCTGGCTGCCTTACTTCCCTGCAATGAACTGGAATTGTGAGTCAAATCAACACTTGCTCCCCTAAGTTGCCTTTGTCAGGGTGTTTTATCACAGCAAAGTAATACACCATGCAAACAAATCGGTTCATTTTTCCTTCCTTTATGTAATACCTACTCTCCTTTGCCTTTTCATGATTTTTTTTAAGATACCAGGTTTGCTCAGAAATCATTGATATGTGTGAATGAATCTCTGCCATTCGTATAACATTGAGTCCAATTTAGGTTTGTGATGGCTGAGCTACAATATTAAAAATGTAAGCCTACTCATGAGAAAGAGATGTGAGAGAGAAGAAACCTGTTCCTGCTACACTTCCCTGTGGAAGAATGACATCATAACCTGGTACGAATAGAAACTTAACCCACCCCTGATGACTGGGCTGGACTTAATTCCCATGTTAGCCACAGAAATGGTTTTAAAACAATTTCCTACAGTGAAAGGAATAATTTTCAGTGAAGGAATTGTGAAGGAAAACATACAGCCACTCTCAAATGGGGCATGATGAGGAAGGGGGAACTGTGACGACTTCCATGGAAGGACAAAGCATTTCAGATCTACTTCTCCATATGCATAATCTTACTTTTTCACTAGGACAGTAACTGGTAACCTTCAATGTGAGGACAGTAGGGCTCTCAGTTAAGCAGTGTGCATGTTCGGAGAATGTGTGAAGCCAGAGGAATTGAGCTGAAAATTTTCTGTCACTTAGGGACATGGTTGTCATTGTGATGTCTCAGTATGATAAACTCTTGCCATGTTTTGCTGATGATGATGTGAGTGAACCTACCATATTGTCAGTATTGCAATTATACCAGGTACAAATCATGTACAGTATATAATATTTGACAGTGATCATATAATTCTATGTTTCTATTTTATGTATTTAGTTGACTTGATTTTAATTTAGAGACCACTTCTACTCACAAAATTTATGATGCAAGCATCTGAAATGTTACTGTTATTACACATCTGGTGTTAACTTCATTGAGTGATTGACCTAAACTTTTTAGGTTTGTGTAAGTTCCCTCAATGGTGTCTGCATGCAATGAAAT
>CAJQZJ010033539.1:3247791-3290291 GCA_907164525.1 Lophiomys imhausi | reverse complement strand
TATTTCATAATAGTTTTATGTACTGATATAAAAATAAAGAGAAACACAATTTTACCAACAAACCCAGGATGCTCTGCATGTAGGTTCATGAAATAACTTGCTCTTAAATGTTTTTAGCGACTTATGCATTAAGAGCAATTTCTTTGTACCAATAGTACATGAGTTGGTTTAAGAATGTGGACTCGGAATCAGGTGGAGTTGATTACTACACGGTGTTTCTCCCTCACTACACATGTATCCTTGGTCAAAACATCAAACTTTGAGCTTAATTTTCCATGTTTGGAAAGTGAGGATAATTCTAGTTAACTTGGAGACTTGTGGGGGATAAACTTCAGAAAATGTATTTATAACTGTTCCTAGCTGAGATCCTTCCTCAGGCCTCATGCCTTTTCTGGAAGACTTCAGTGGAAAATGAAGCCATGATGACTTTCTGTTTTACTAATTGTCCTTCTCTATCATGGGCACACCATCCAGTGTCTGTGGCCGGATTCTCCCACTGAGGGAAGGGAGAGGGATGGAAGTTACATGTGTAGGAAAGGTCTTGCTTGAAGTAGCTGTTGCCAACTGTGCTGGAGCCAGCAGGCAGATGCTTGCCTTGGCTTCTAAAATGTTCTTTACTTTGCAAACAACCAGCTGGACCCTGTGTCCTCCAACTCTTAGTCCAGGCCTTGGCGAAAGCATGTCTTCTCCTGAGAGGAACTTTGGACTCTTTCAAAGCCCAAGGAATATGGCCTTAGCTTCCAGATTCTCAATTGGTTTCTCTGCCTTTTCTTCAGTCATCTTCAACAGTTTGAAAATAGGCTGATGCACCTCCTATGTTTTCTCTCCATATGGTTCCTATGAACCCTGGAGAAATCCCTCCCGACTGCAATGGAATCTCAGACTTCTCAACACTGAGCACTCTTCTGGCACCTTGACCAATTTTACCAGCAGCAAAGAAATAAAGTTATTATTATCATAAGATGAATAAAATTAATCTTAAGTTACTACCTGCTCATGGCCCCAAAAAGTAAGGGTCAAATTCGGCTCTGCAAAAAAAAAAAAACAAAACAAAAAAAGAACCCCTCTGATTCTATAGACATTTCCATTATCTTTTTTTCTATAAATTCATGGCCAATGCCCAATGAAAATGGATAGAATCTGTCTGTCTATGGTTGGCTATGGAAATGACCATGGGTGTACTGAGAAAACCAAGCAGAATTTATACAGTTAACTAGCAAATGATTTTTCTGAAATATTTAAGAAAGTCAGTTGTAGTTCACCAAATTTATAAACGCAATGAGTTTTCTAAAACTAACTCATATTACCATGGTAATTTTTCTATATTCTTTCCTGCTCTAATACTGAGCACCAACTTGCTACTATTAAACAAATACTCACACTAAATGCAAAAAATGCAAAAAAATTAACATGCTAGGTGCTTAACTCCTGATGATGAAGGACCAACTATAAGTTCCATAACATGCAGACTGCACTTAATCGACTGTGTTAGTTCTGGTTAGAATTGTCACCACCAAGTCAGTACATTATTCTAGTCCCTATTCATGTGAATGTCAGCATTTACGTTCTATGGCTGTTTTTCTCACTGACAATATTTGACCAGAATAGTTGTCCAGTAGTAGAATGGCTTGTGGATTTTATGTTTAACTCTTCCTCAATAATGAATCCTCTCAGAAAGGCATTTGAGAGAAAGATGAGCAGTGGATAGAGCCTTTCATTCATCCTCAATTTTTTTTTTTTTTTTTTGCTGTCCCTAGCTAAGCCTGGCTTATAGTCATGTCCCAGAACCTGGGTGTTATGAGACCACATCTGTTTTTGAATGTTCACAGGCCAGGCAACAATTAGACTTTGCAGTTGCAGATGAAAATTCCTCCCCCCCCCTGCAAAAAAAAACCCTAACAACCAAAACCCATGTTGAAGTCAGTGTAGATAAAATTCCAGAAGCTTTATCTCATGACTCTAGCCTTTATAGAAGCAAAATTGTGAACAACCAGATCTTTTACTGTCCTTGTCTGATCAAGCTATTCATTCTCCTTTTTTCGTTCAGAGAGTGAATTTTCAGTACTTGCTATAGTTGGCAATATTTCAGCGAAAATTTTAAAGGTATTTTCCAAATATATTTAACAGACACAATGAGTATAGAATATATGCATGTCATCTTAAAATGCAGTGTTGCTTTCTGTAAGCTTGGTAGGATGGCTATGGTTCTAAGTATTAGAAAATCAGTGAAAATTGATGGAGAAAATGGAAAATGATGCTAGACAGACATCCTAAAGGCAATATGGACATCAGAATGTTTAAGGGAACAAGACAATATAGAGTATGCTGAGCTTTGTAATGAAGCCCTTGTGAAAATGTGGGTAATCTGCCATAGTCCATTTTATGTGGCTGTAACAGACTGCCACAATGTGGCACACTTATAATGAACAGAAAGTCACAGGTCAAGGATTTGCAAATGGTGAGGGCCTCCTTTTTGTGTCATATCATGGTGTTATAGATGGCATCATGTGACTAGGGGTCATCTGTGTGTGCCCAAGAAAGGAAGCGGCTCATCAACAACTACCCTGCACTAAGGTATTCATGAGGCTTATGGAATCATCCTTTGAAGGTATCCCCTCTCAATCCTGTTGCACTGAGAATGTAATTTGTACTAAAAGACAACTGGAGCACAAATTCAAACCACAGTACCTTTTGTGTGTTGTCTTTTGTTTTGGCTTGTCATAGCAAATATTTTTATTTTCTTCAACTTTGCAGCCCCCACATCTGCATAGTAGAATGTGACTTTGAAAATGTATCCACATTTTATGTCATAATTGTGATTCCATGGACGAATACTAGTCTCTGAATTCCCAAAGCAAGGGTCAGTTTCACCAAAAGAGTGGTGCGGACTGAATTAGCGACAAAAATCATTGTGCAAGTTTATCTGTGGCTTGAGATGGTTTAGTCAACCATCAGAACATTTGAGTTATTTTCCATGAAGTTTTTGTTGTGGAATGGGGAGTTTGAGACAAAAAGTAAAATATTGGCTTCCTGGACTTTGAGCTTTTGAGATAGTTCAAGCTAAATTGCTGAAGTTTTGAGTATGGTTATAAAAAGATGATATTTAAAGATGAATTAATCGATGGATTAAATATGTATAGTATTGCCATTAGTTTAAAATGTTGCTTGGCTTTATTTGAGAAAGATTGCATTTAAACCAAAAAATAGCTAAATGTTGAGTCATTTTTTTTAGTCACAATTTAAAATTTGGCTCTGATTATCCAGCCATGAGGTTTCTCTGTGCCATTTGTATAATAAAAATAATAGTATTATCTATATTGATGAGTTCAGAGATTAAAACAAATTAATTTTATGTATTCTTTTGGATAATGCCATGCATATAAAACCACTAAACAATGTTAATTGCTCTCTTTCATTTTCCTTTGTGGTGGTAAGCATGAGAAATCACTTCTATGCTTAGTTCACTCCCTGAGTCATTGAGTTAACATTTGACTTCTGTATTACCCATTCCTTACATTAATAATACTGGTTTTGACTATATTTGGGGGGATTTAAAAGAATATTAGACATTATCAAACTTAGGCAGCAAAGAATTTAGTAGCCTCCAATGCTCAGCCTAACTTAAATGTATTCTATTTGTTTATTTGTTTGTTAATTGACACAGGGTCTCACTATGTAGCCCTGACTGGCCTAGAACTCACTGTCTATAGAGTAGGATAACCTCAAATTTACAAAGATCCACCTGTCTCTGCCTCACAAGTGCTGGGATTATAGATGCACACCACTACATCTAGTTTTTTAATTCATTTTAGATGGTGACTCTGAGTGAATGTGGAT
Source organism: Lophiomys imhausi (assembly GCA_907164525.1). Taxonomy (NCBI): domain Eukaryota; kingdom Metazoa; phylum Chordata; class Mammalia; order Rodentia; family Muridae; genus Lophiomys; species Lophiomys imhausi. The sequence continues at coordinate 3,286,454 of CAJQZJ010033539.1, read as the reverse complement.
GATACTAGGGTGCTTCTCATATAGCCATTAGATAGAGGACAAACGCAGTGAAAATGTTGCCATTAAAAATTATTGTTATTTTGATGCACACATAAAATGGAGAAGCCTATAGGTTAGGAAGTGATAATATGTCATTGTTATCAGCTTTATAAATATGCATATCTGCACATAGGCCTTAATGATTTTGTAGGCTTGTGGATAAATTCTGGGACATGAACCTAGCACAAGTTTCTAATTTAGTGTTTATATGCTTGTCCTTCTGTTGTGTGATTATTGGATGATAATTAGAGCATTCATGCAGCTAATTATCATCCAAAAAGAAGATCAATTTCCGCTTTCAAATCTGTTCACACAACACACTAGATCCAGTTTTTGGGTTACATATAATAAGGGAGTATGTTTGTGGGAGGATAGGTAACATAGAACAATACGTTTCCTGTCTTTCATAACCTTCCCTTTCATTCATTCACACACACACACACACACACACACTGAGAGAGAGAGAGAGAGAGAGAGAGAGAGAGAGAGAGAGAGAGGAGAGCACACTTCTATTTCTTACACATACATTAGGCAGTCCATGGCTCTCAAGTTATTACTTCAAACTGTAGCAAACAGCCAGCTGGCAGGTTGAAGTAGCTGTTAGGTTGAGCTACCTACAAAGCTACACAGACACATGACAGTTATGTATTCTTTTTTAACAGTCTAGGAGCCATATTTTAAAAAGGAATATTAATAATAAAGATCTTGACCAGTAAGAGAAAACTGTGCTGTTAAGGGATGTGAAAATTGTGTATTTGAAAAATAATAGAATAAAGCAGAGTTACCTTAGGTCCTTGTCACTCAATACAACTCAATGGTAAAACCTCTACACAGCTTTAAAACTTACAAACTACTTGCTACACTTTTCAAGGGAAAAATGTGCTTCAAAAATTAGTTTTGTTAAAATGATACATAGTTTTTCAAACTTAACTCCTCATATATATTTCATTGGATATATTGTGTGTGAAAAAAAAGTAGGCTTAGCATTGAATAAAAAGCATTTGAAGGATTGTCTGGATAATTATTATAATAAAAATTAGGCATATTCTGTTTTGAATTTTAATGAGAAGTCAAACCAAAAGTGAATACATAGTGATGTAAATCACATAGAAGTTAAGATTAATGAAATCACTATAGTGATTGAAACAAGGGCTGGGAATAGAACTGGGACATTGAGCTTGCTTTTCTTTTAATGGGAGCTAAATCTTCCCCTTTGCTCTCTTTGCTCCATTGATTCAGTCTATGCCTACTAGCCAGTTATTCCATCATCTTCAGCTAGTAGGTACAGTACCAGCTTTGGTATGCACACACACAAAGGTGCGCATACACACGTGTACATGTGTATGCCCAAGAGATTTTCTCTTAATGGATAGCTCTTAAAATAGGGAAAAGTACAAGTTACAGCCTGAACCACAAAACCAGATTGTTGCCATTGGCCAAAGGTGAAGGAAACTGCAAAAGCAGAAAGGGATCAGCAATATCAGAAGGTATAGAGAGGAAGATGACAACATAAGACGTGATTGGCTGGGATAATGAGTTCACTGAGGCCATCCTTTAAAATGTACAACAGAGGGTAAAGTGGAGGCTGTTTTCCAAGTAAAGGGAACTGGAGAGCAGAGGCTGTTACAAGATGAAGTGTTTATATCCAGCCTATTACTTTAAGAAGTTCTCCACTAATAGAGAGAGATGGAAGCTTGATTCAGAGGCAGGATCAAAGGAGAGATTTGTTTTAGGATAGAGAATATAGAAACTTGTTTGTAGTCCAAAGGGAAGACACAGTGAAGAGTAATGAATTGTGGATGAAGGGGGAGGCATGATTGATGGGGATATGAGTTCCAGAGGATATAAGGATAAAGGCACCAAGATAACAAGTAGATAATCATTTTACTTAAAGAAAAGTAATTATTCCTTGCGATGGAACTAACATGGTGAAGCGTGGGTATTGATTCAGTGAAAATCTGACGTGCAGAAGAGGATAATTAAAGTGGCTGACTCAAAGAAATGCACTGTGGGAGTGTGTGATGCTTGGCAATGAGCCAAAACACAGGAAGATATTGGCCAAAGACTCAGGGAGGTGTGGGTTGAGTATAAACTATATCCTGAGACATGTCAGCCCAAAGTTACATTTTAAGCAGTGGTGGTGTTTCCCAGCAAGACTTAACAACTAGGTCAAAGTCAGGGTCTCGTAACCTGGCTAGGTCAGCACAGAGGCATATTCCCTTTGCTGCCCCTGAATTGCAGGGCTCAGCCTTTCCACACTCATGGCTGCTCTTACTGACTTTTTGAAGCACCTTTGACCAAGTTCTTCTGAGTAATGTTTGCTTTTTAAGAGGCAAAAAATCCTTGGAACACTTTAAAAAGGTTGTCTGAATAAGTGTGCATGCAGCCTGGTATGCGTTTTCACTTATGCTTTGGTGTTATTTCATACCAAAGCACAACTGTAGCAAGCTGCACTTGACACTGACTGCTATTTCAATGATGAAATTAAAGAAAGTACAGCTATTATCTAAATAAAAGAGATAGACAGGGCGTCTTCAAAAACCTCAAGAGATCTGCAGAGTGTGGCATTCAAAGATGTTTTCTTAACTTAAGATTTTTTGATATCGAGACATGTCAGCTCCTCACAGCACCCCCTATTCTACTCCAAGTAGAAGACGAGCATCGAAGAATCTCCAGTGGGATATGATTGAATTGGTGGTAAGCCATTCTCTTGGCAAGAAAAACCCCTTGCTTCAAATGTAGACAGACTTCTGTCCAAAAAGGACAAAACTTGGAAGCAGGTAAGTCGACAGCCTAGCTCTGCCAAGACAGGGTTGGCAAGTCCTTCATAACCCCTGCTCTACAATCAATGTCTGTCAGAGAAACGGGGCCAAACCACTGAAGATCGCTGCTGTAATGTATGGAGAGAAAATGGGAACTGTCCAGGCAGCCACTGGTATGTCATTTCTTAGTTTTGGAAGCTGCGGGCCATGCACTTCCTACATAATCAGATATATTTATCCCTCTCAGGTCTCTGAGGTGGTTGAAGACTAGATAGCTAGAGTCTCATAGTTAAATTTTGAGTTGTTTAGGAATCAAGAGGATGTTCTGGATCTAAGAAGATGTTTTTAAAGTTATAACTATAAATACAATACAAAACAACAGAAATAAATAGGCCACAATTATAAGATTTATATGGCTTAGCATACATTCCCAATGTCCAGTCCATATGTATTTGGCACCTGACTTTAACATTCTACTATCTAACCATCTCCATGAGTTTAAAGTTCTATATCTAACTCAGCTTTCATACTAACTTGAAATTAGTTAGAACACCCTCTTGATTCCTAAACAACTCAAAATTTAACTATGAGACTCTAGCTATCTATTCTTCAACCACCTCAGAGACCTGAGAGGGATAAATATATCTGATTATATAGGAAGTGCAGGGCCTGCAGCTTCCAAAACTAAGAAATGACATACTTTTATTGAGAAAGATCTGAAATTAGAGCTATGAAAGAGTTTGTATGGAGCTAATTAGGATTGGTTAATTTTGGAGGAAAAGAGAATGAGTCAATATCTATTACCATATTCTACTATAAACAGCTTATGGAGTCAACAGATAAATATGAAATGCTTAACAACTTTAGTAAAATAAGCTATAACTCATATTGATTAATAGCCTATCTAATAAAAAGTACATTTTTCTTCAAAAAAAAAAAGAAAGAAAGTACAGCTATAGTGCACTATCTGGTGTATACTGGGTAAATTTGAATAAGTTAGTCACTCTCATTTACATCAAAACTTGGAGAAGTCAAGTCAAATAAATTCTGAGACACTTGTGTGTAATGAGTTAGTTTTCTTTAGTGAATTAGTAAAGACTCTTAAGCGAAATGCAGATCAGTCTGGCACCTCGCAGCATAGTCCTGGTTTGTAGCTTGATGTTGCTTGGATGCTAGAAAGATCTGAGCCGAGGAGGGCAGAGACCAGATTGAAGTGAGACCTGTGGAAGGTGCCTCTGTTGAGCAATTCTACTGTGACCGTTACTGAAGCTCAGCCTCCACTCCTCTCATGCCTACCACTTGAGGAAAAAGGGTATGAAAGTCACATTAATTACCTTCCACTTATTTGTGTTTTAAGGAAGATTGTTGAAGGATGCAACTGTTCAACCAACTGCCAACATTTGGTGAAAACAAAGAAGGGAGGATTAGGCATTAAATGGACAAAAGTCATTGGTTTGGAGTCGAAATTGATTCCAAATTTTCTATGTATTTTTTACAATAATAGTCTTTTGAACTATTTTTCATTTTCTAGACACCTCTATTTTTTTTTTTAATGAGGGATAGTAGTAATATAGTCTCAAGTATTTACAGAACATAAGAGGATAAGGCACCCATGATGAAATCCCTGTAGTTTGTTTCAGGATGACCACCTGCCTCATTAACAAAAGTGGTCTGGTGTAGTAATGCCCAAACTTCTTTAGGGGCCAGTGAGGAAGTGTCCTTGTGTTGTTTCCACTTATTCACATTCTTTGTTGTGAAGCAACCTAATTGAGTGATTCACAGAATTCAAATAAAGCTAAGAGTTCACTTTAATTAGGCAGAATTTAGGATTTGCCTCTATTCACAGTTCTTTTGTAGATTAAGTGTGAATCTATCTGGTTACTTTTCAGCAATTCATGGCTCCCCCTCATTCTATCACAACTGTCATGGCAAACAGTTATATTTTAAAACATCTACACCAGAGATAGAATGTGGCTATCCATATTTTAATTTGAAAGCTCTCTGGGTAACTCCGATGAGTTATCACGTTGGAGAATGTCTGCCCTGGCTTACTAGTTGACCTAACTTGACTGCATGTGGGTTGGTCTGGATTCGGGTTTTCTGATTTCATCCTGGTTTGTTGTTGGTGGTGTTTTGTTTTAAGATGTTAGCCTGAGAAAAGAAACTTAGAGATCACAGACTAAGCAAAGTAATAGTGGGGTCAAATTTGAAAGATCATTTGTCCAAGGAAGTTAGATAATGAAAACAAGCCTGATACACATTAACTGCCCCAGCACTGAGAGATGTTTATTGTAGATATTCACATGGGATTTGGATCAAATGTGTTTATTTGGAGACTTTACCTGTGAAAGACTACAGAGAATAGATTGTAGTGTAAACTGCAATGGTTGTGTTGTTGGAGGGTGGGTGAGTGTTCATATCTGGGAGAGGCAAGATCAGGCTGCTTACTGGCTGGAGTGGGAGTGGCCCACATTTGCTTCTTGGGAGAAACCAGGAAGGCAGGTGGGGCCATGCCCACGCTGAGGATATTAGGATCATGCTGGCTGTTATTCAAATCCCTGGGAACCTATGCTCTGGTCTGCAGCAAGCATGGAGGGTCCAGGAAAGTGCAGGGGCAGTTGGAGAAAGATTTTTCCAGCAGTAGTGGTAAAATCATAACAGCTCTGAGAGAGCATATTTGGTGATCTTTTATTACAGCCTATGTCATGATGGTCTTGTCTTCTCCATGGACCCCTAAAATCTACCAAGATCTCTTGCTTGCTCTCTCAGATGGGTGAGGGCCTTCCTTTGAACCATGGGAATGTGGGTGGGACCTTTGGGTGAAGATGCACTTTATTGGCTGAGATTGAGATGCTGGCAGTGGTACATGGGGAAAAAGGTGAGCTTACCTGTGACTACTTGTGACTATTGCCACAGTAAAGGATCTGCACCCTCACTCTGGGAGGCCCACATAGACCCACAGAACCTCCAGTAGGGCCAGATGGGCACAAAGCCAGGATACTCCAAGGATACCCCACAGTACATGAGGTCCTGAGTGAATGTGTACTGTTGACATGAACATTACTCTGTCAATGATGCCACTGCCTCAGATCAGCAGCAGGACCTTCCCTGGGTCAGGCTCAGGAGAATGGCAAGTACTTTCCCTGAACAGAGATGCTAACAATGTGTTCATACAGAACCAATCACAGCTTGCTCCTTCTAGATGACTAGCCTGAATCAGCTTCCCTGCGTATACCCCCTATGGATATTAGACAGATTGCATCCATGTTCTGCTGGATTTAATTAATGCCATGAGTTTCCTGGCTGCTGGTGCATCTCCATGAAAGTGAACTGCTCATCTGTGTCCCTGTGCTTTTCTATGTGTGTCTTGTTTCTTCATTCCAGGTTATCTCAGTCAAGTCAACCCCAAAGCTGTGCAGGTTACCTGGGAAAAGACAGAATAAAAGAAACTCAGCAGAGATACTGTACCTGAAGAATCTTTGAATGAATATTTCCTGGTAGGGTTATGCTATGTGGAGTAGAAAGGGCTGCACCTTCAGACTCTCACCTTGTCGGCACTAGATTGGGTCGTCCCAGGGAAGCTCAGTGTCTTATGTAAGGAAGCTCTGGAGAACAGCCTGAAAATACCGAGCGCTGGAACCTCATTGCTGATGACTCCATGTGCTCTGCAGCAAAGCACATGGAAGGAGGGTTGGCACCTTTCCACAGCTACTACAGGGTTCCCATACATTCTCATTGTCAAGGAAAATGTGTATATGTGTGTCATGCACTGAGCCCGGTGAGGTCACTCTTTCCCATTTTGCTTGCATTTAGATATAATGTGTTCTCTAAGATTCCCTGTTGTCTTAGTCCATTCAGAAGGCTTGGGCAGAATGCTGTGTGTGGCAGAGATTACCATCTGCAGACATTTATCACAGTTCAGGAGCTGGAAGTTCATGCTCAAGATCCTGGCAGATTTGAGGGCCAGTTTTCTGATTCACAGATGGTGCATCTTATGTGATACAAAGACCAAGGCAGATCTTGGAGCCCTTTTTGATAAGGGTGCTAATCTCATTCATGAATCTTCCTTCTCATGGCCTAAGCACCTAATATTCTCACCTTAGAGGTTAGCATTTCAAAATATAAACTGGAGCAGAGGTCATAGTGCCATGCTATCAGTTAATATCAAACATTTGGATAAGCAAGTCACTCAGGAAGCCAAAACAAGCTATTGTTTGTTAGTCATAAATAAAGAGAGAGAGAGAGAGAGAGAGAGAGAGAGAGAGAGAGAGAGAGAATAAGCATTAAGGTGGGGAGGAGGTAATTTGGGATGTATTTTAGTCTCCAGGTGTTTTCTTTAGGTTATTCCAGAGGTTTTGCTGACACGGTTCAGGAACAAACTGCGTTTTTACATTGAGCCCAAGGGACTATATTTTTGAAACTCACTCAAGCAATCACATTATTTATAAAGAGCCCAGGTTTCATAACCTATAATAAATTTTTGGAAGAACAGCCTAAACACTTATTTCTTGCAGCTAATTTTCCTGGGTAACAAAACTGTACCCTTCATTACGTTGCCTTTGTCAGGCATAATGAATGTCTAATTTGTCAGATGCTGTGGTCTCTTTGTCTTTATTATTTACTTTGAATCCTGCAGGAGTTGGATTAATTCATGAAATAAAATAAACCAAGATGAGTTTTCAGTAGGCTTGAATGAATATTTGCTGAGTCTTTTGACCTGGACATTTGAAAATATACAGAACAAACAGATCTCTACGGTATACATAGGACATTGGACTTGGTCCAGCAATCCCAAGAAAATGATCCCTGAGGATGTCTATGGTAGTGCCTCAGTGCATTCAGAAGCCACATGATTATACAGGAAGTACAATTTTACTATCAACGCATTTTCCAAAAAGTGGAAAGATAACCACACTGTTACTCAAAGGGAGCATAGCTTGTCAATGAGGAATTCACATATAAGAAGGAACAGAGAGCTGGGCTTGAATTCTGCTGCTGTAAGAATGGCTGCCTGTGGGTCTTTATGCAAAGCCCTTGTTTTTCTATCTAAAGAAAAAGCAATAATAATTTCTGACTATGGACTTCAGTGTTTATTGTCACGGTCTGATCAATAAACTGTCAGCATTATACTTGGCAGCATCTTTCTTTTCATTCACACCTGCAATGTTGAAAAGAAGAATCTGTTTTATCCTTAAGGAGTTTCATGTTTTGGTCTTTAGAGTCCCTGTTTGTCTTCTCTGTTATGTCAGTGACATCCCTGCCATTCCCACTCTAGTGTCTTGTTCTCTAGTCTTTCACTTATGGGAGTAGTGTGGTGTAGAGTAGCTCATGGAGTAAGAGTGACGATCATGGCCTGTCCTGGTCTTGCATTACATTTCTTCACATTCCTTATCCACAGCTCTTGCTCTGCCTCTGTGTGTTTTATGTTTAGCTTGAAGTAGACTAGATGTGTCAATGACTATGAGGTAGGCTTGTGATAACTAGTTCCTGAACATGGGTCAAACTAGTGTGTCAGCTACATACAATGACCGCAGGATTCTTCTGATGCTCCGAACACTTCAATTATTACACTCTTGCTCTTACTACTTTTATATTCATTACTTTGTTCTCTTTGCTCCTCTGTTATTGTTGTCCATTGTCCAATTCAAACTAGCCTTCAGAAAGATTTATCTATGGAGGAGAAATGCTTACTGCTTAAGCATGGGGGCCTGAGTTTGGATTCACAGTATTCATGTAAGAACCTGATATATGAGTATACACCTATAACCCCAGTGATAGGAGAGCAGGGAACGGAACTGGGATAAGGAGGTTCCTTGCAGGCTCAGTGGCCAGCCAGTGCAGCAAATATGGTGAGCCCAAGGTTCATGAGAGGCCATGTCTCAAAATATAAGGTAGAGAGAGATAGGTAAAGACAACTGGTCAACATCTGGCCTTCACATGTTCAGGAAAGTGTACATGCATAGAGAAGAACAGAGAGAGAGAGAGAGAGAGAGAGAGAGAGAGAGAGAGAGAGAGAGAAACAAGACATACTTTAAAATCCTTTTGCTACTTTAATCTCTAAAAATGGGAGCATTATACCTATTCCATTACAATGGTTCCTGTAATATACTTAGGATATTGCCTGGCATAATCAATATTGGCTTTTGACATCTTATGATATAACCACATGTAACATCTCCCTAAGATCAAAATACATAGTAGAAATGGGGTCTGATTTCTTTTTAGTCACCAAATTGATCTATGAACAATCAACCTCCAATGCACACAAGGATAGATTTTACCACAATAAAAATATGACAGAGCTCAAGGTCACCCATAGTGCTATGAAACATGTAGAAATTAAATCACTTTCAGATGTAGAATCCCCACTAATTCCCTTAACCACCATTAAAGGATCTTAATGCTATAATAATTCAGAGGACCAAGCCTATTAGAGAGCATGAGACCATGTTAAAGAAAACAACAAAATGAGATATTTGCACTTTGGTGAGTCTATATGAAGAATTGGTGAGGTCACTATTAACTGTTACTCTGCTAGATAAATGACAAAGTTGTCCTGAGGTCACTTGTCATCTAAGGTGATCTCATTTGCTTTAAAAATTTCTATCACCTAAAGAGACTTTGGAGGGAATAAATATGTAACTAAAATGTAATAGAAAAAGCTTTACTAATAATACTGATGTACTCTCTAACATTTTGACTAATTAGTTTAATTACATACTCAATCTGTATTAAAACAAAAGGAATAAAATGATCCAGGATGTCTACAATTATAAAATGTGCATTTTACCTCAATGACCAAGCTATTTATGAATAAAGGAGTTATAATAGGAGCTGGGTACAATGCATGTCATCTGATGGGAGGTAAAGACCAGTGGCTGTTGTGGTTTTTGGTCATTTCATTCTAGCGTGAACATATCATTTCTTTCTCTTCTGTCATAGCAGTGTATGAAACTATATCATGATTTATATTATTGGTGAAATTCCCTAAATCTGCTTCTTTCACACCCCAAACTAATTAAAATAAATTCCCATTATGCCTAGAAATGTGCTTAAAGTATCTTAGTGGGATAAAGTTGAGGAACAACATATGAAGTACTGCACCACTTAATTCAGCATATTGCCTCCATTTTGGGATACCTATGTAGAGACACATAATAATGCAAACTGTAGTATAATTCTCCGAATTCACAGAAGATGGAGTGATCATTACTATGAAGGTGTACATAAGTTACATGGAATCAGCTCCCATTGGCATTAAGTAAAGATTTTTTTTTCCAAAAAGGTGTGCAAAACTTCCAGAAAAAGGAAAGAGAATTCCATCTTAAAGAGCTTCAAAAATACTACAGAATACTACTAACATTCCATAGACATTGCAGTAATAACTGGCTTCTTCCCCCAATAAATGGGATGGATATACAAAGATCTCACACTTGGGTATTTTCATAATGACAGTTAAGAGGAGTTATATATGACACTCTTAGTGGATAAACAAATGACCTTGAGACACATTATTCTATGGGCTACAGAAATATGCCCCAAGGCAACTTAATAGGATAAGCTTGAAAAATAAAGTGTGGAAAACTCTATAAACATAAACTTGTCACTGGAAGGCATGAATATTTTCTCCCTCATTTGCTTTTCCTTTTCAGTACCATTCATCTGTGATTTTTATACCATACCATATATTCTACTCTAGCTAATAATTAACTTATTTGGGGTAATGTAGCCCATGAAATGACAGCATGGAGCTCCTAACAATACCTCAGAGAGATATGGCAATGATTTCTTTCAGATGTTTGTCAGAAGAAAAAAGAACAAGGACAAAGTGAATCTGATAAGCAGCCAACATCAGTGTTATTTTTCAGAAGGAAAAAAATGAATAATTTACCAGATCCATCAGAGAATATATCTATCTGTTCCCTGTGAAGGGGAGTGCCCAGGCCTCCCAACCCTCATGTTTCACTGGAGCTCAGACCCATTTTATCACCAGTCTTTCTAAGAGATATTTTCAAGGAAATGTGACAATGCTTTTTTTTTCTAACACAGTAGCTAAAAAAATAAAAGAAGAAAAAAGAAAAAGACTTTGTTAACTGAATTTACAGACACTTTATTCAAGAGAGACAAATTATTCCATTATAAAGATAGTCCATAAAGAAGGTATATGGTGGAGTGTTATGCCCCAAGCACCACTGTATCAACCTCACCCCACCAGAGGTTACAAAACTTCATACACCCGGAGCACCCAGCACCATCTTCCTGACCCTGCTACACCTTGGGTCTCTAGGCCTGCAATCTCAGGAACATCCAGGTTAGATTCCCTCCTTTCTCCTTCCCCCACAAACCTCCACTCAACCCAGAGCTTTGGAACACTCCCAGCTGCCCTGAGCTGAGTACTGTCCCCCCATGCTCCATCTTCCAGACCTGTGCTACCTGGGATCCCCAAGCCAGAAACTTCATGAATATCCAGGCCTGCAATGTCAGGAACACCTACGCCTGATATACCAGGAGCATCTAGTCCCCTCTTCTGGACCAGCCCCACCTGGGCTCACTAGGCCTTTAACTTCAAGAACATCTAAGAGCATCCATCACCAGCATTCAAATGAGCTCAACCTGGGGTCATCAGGCCTGTAACTTCAGAAATATCTAGAGGTCACCAGGCCTGATACACCACAAACACCCAAGCCTGATACAGCAAGAACCTCCACCTTAATTATAGGACCACAGCTCCACCAACTGCCACAAGGCAAGATGTACCAGAAATATCCAGGCTGACACTAGGCCTGCTATCCCAGCAACATCCAGGCCTCCAGCACCAGGAAAATTCAGAGTGTCCTGGAGTACCCCCAGATGCCCTGATCTTGGTGCTGTCCCTCTGAGCTCTGTTGTCTAGACATTGCTCCACTGGCCTACATCAGTCCTGCAATACCAAGAACACTGAGATTTGCACCACAGGAGCATCCAAGCCTTCTATACAAAGAACAGCCAGGAAGAACCAGGCATGATCAGATGGCTAAAGGCCAGCATAAGAACACAACCAACAATAGCCAGGGCAATATGGCACCTTCAGAACAAAACTATCCTACTACAGCAAACCATGGTTATCCTAACAAAACGATGCACAAGAAAATGACCTTGTAATTAAACCCTATAATGATGATAGAGGCTTTAAAAGAGGAAATGAATGAATCTCTTAAAGAAATAAAGGGAAATTCAACCAAACAGAAGAACTAAATGAATAAATCCTTTAAAGAAATGCAGGAAAATACAAGCAGGTGAATGAAATGAGTAATTCCTTTAAAGAATTCCAGGAAAATGCAATCAAAGAGGTAAAGGAAATGAATTAAACAGTACAAGATTTGAAAATGGAAATAGAAGCAATAAAGAAAAAATAGTATGAGGGAATCCTGGAGGTAGAAAACCCAGGGAAGAGAACAGGAACTACAGACACAAGCATCATCAACAGATTATAAGAGACACAAGAGAGAATCTCAGGCCTAAAATATACAACTGAAGAAATCAATAGATTGGTCAAAGAAAATGTTAAATCTAAAAAGTTCCTGACACAAAACATTTAAGAAATCTGTGACACTATGAAAAGACCAAACCTAATAATAATAGCAGTTGAAGAAGGAGAAGACTCACAGATACAAGGCCCAGAAAATATTTTCAAAAAAAAAAATCATAGAAGAAAACATCCCCAACCTAAACAAAGAGATGCTGATACACATAAAAAGTTTATAGAATACCAAATTGATTGGACCAGAAAAGAAATTCCTCTCGCCACATAATAATCAAAACATTGAACATACAGAACAAAGAAATAATATTAAAAGCTGCAAGGAAGAAGGGCCAAGTAATATATATATAGGCAAGTGTATCAGAATTACACCATACTTCTCAACAGAAACTGATAAAGCCAGAAGGGCCTAGCCAGATAACTTGCAGACCCTACTAGACCACAGATGTCAGCCCAAACTACTATGCCTAGCAAAACTTTAATCACCATAGATGGAAAAAACAAGATATTCAAAGAAAAAGCCAAATTTAAATAATATCTATGTATAAACCCAGCCCTACAGAAGGTACTAGAAGGAAAAACTCCAACCCAAGTAGGCTAACTACACCCAGGAAAGCACAAGAAATAAATAACCTCAAAAACAAAAGGAGGTAAGCACACACACACACACACACACACACACACACACACACACACACAAACTCTACAACAACCAACATCAAAATAACAGGAAGCAACAATCACTGGTCACTAATATCTATCAACATCAATGTACTCATTTCACAATAAAAAGACACAGACTAACAGAATGGATTCAAAAATGGAATCCATCATTCTGCTGCATACAAGAAACACACCTCAGCAACATAGATACACATTATTTCAAGGTAAAGGGCTAGAAGAAGACTTTCCAAGCAAATAGACCCAAAAAGCAAGCAGAAGTAGCCATTCTTGTATCCAACAAAATTGATTTTCAACTAAAATTAACCAAAAGAGATGGGAAAGGACATGTCATACTTATTAAAGAAAAAATCTGTCATGATGACATCCCAATTCTGAACACTTACATCCCAAATTCAAGGACATTCTCATTTGTAAAACAATCTGTACTAAAGCTTAAATCATACATTGATCCCCACACATTAATAGTGGGAGATTTCAACACCTCAGAATCACCAGTGGACAAATCATCTAGACAGAAACTAACCAGAGAAATAATGAAACTAAGAGACTTCATGAATCAAATGGACTTAAAAGGTATCTACAGAACATTTCATCCAAACACAAAAGAATATACATTCTTCTCTGCACCTCATGGAACCTTCTCTAAAATTGACCATATAGTCAGACACAAAGCAAGCCTCAACAGATACAAGAAAGTTAATTAACCCCTTGTATCTTATCAGATCACTATGGTTTAAAGCTCAGCTTCAACAACAGAAAAAACAGAAAGCCTGCAAACTAATGGAAACTGAATATCTCTCTACTCAATGACCACTGGATCACGGAAGAAATAAAGACACTTAAAACCTTCTAGAATTCAGTGAAAATAAAGGCGCAACTTTATTTTCTAAACAGAATGAATTCAAATTTATGGAACACAATGAAAGCAGTGCTAAGAAGAAAGTTCATAGCACTAAGTACTTTCATAAAGAAATTGGGGAGATCTCATACTAGCAAATTAAAAGTATATCTGAAAGCCATATACAAAAAGAAGCAAACACACACAGGAGGAGTGAGTAGATAGCAGGAAACAATCAAACTCAAGGCTGAAATCAATATATTGGAAACAAAGAGAAAAATAGAAAGAATCAATGAAACCAAGAGCTGGTTCTTTGAGAAAATCAACAAGATAGATTAAACCCTTAGCCAAATTAAATAAAAGGCAGAGAGACATTAACCAAATTAACAAAACCAGAAATGAAAATGGGGACAGAACAACAGACACTGAGGAAATCCAAAGAATCATAAGGTCTTACTTCAAAAGCCTATACTTCACCAAATTGGAAAATCTAAAGGAAATGGATAATTTTCTTGATAGTTTCCACCTATCAAAGTTAAATCAGGATCAGATAAACAAATTAAGTATTCCCATGACTCCTAAGGAAATAGAAGCAGTTATCAAAATTCTCCTAGCCAAGAAAAGCCCTAGGCCAGATAGTTTTAGTGCAGAATTCTATCAGACATTCAAAGAAGAGATAATACCAATACTTTTCAAATTATTCCATGAAATAGAAACAGAAGGAACTTTGTGAAGCTCATTTTTGAAGCTACAATCACCTTGATACCTAAACCATCTATTCACTTATAGTAGGATTTTAACTATATCGTACAGGATATCTGTACTACAACTAACACATCAAAAGGAACAAGGACATAAATTTTTTTATCTTTTTCTTTTTCCTTTTCCCTTCTCTTTTTCCTCTCTTTTTTTGTTGATATTCTTTGTTTTTTTGGTTTGTGTGTTTGTTGGTCTTTTTTTTTTAGTATTCCCCCAGTAGCAATGAGACAACATTCACTAGCAGTACTGCCTTGTAGGCCCCCGGTGAATGAAGAGGCTCTTGGGCCTCATATGACTCCTGATATGTGGTGAGAGAATGTTAGGCAGGGACACTCAACCCCAGAGGATCAAGACGGAAGGGTCAGGGGGTGGAGCATGGGAGGGTGGGGCTGGGAAGCGAGAAAAGAGGACAATATGATAAGGATGTAACCTGAAGCAACAAACAAATAAATTTATTAACTAAAAAAAAAAAAAAAAAAAGGCAGGGGGCAGGGCTGAAACACTGTGAATGGAGCAGAGGATACAGCCATTCGGCCAGTTTTGCAGACCTCCAGGTGTAGAGAAGACGTGGAGCTAAGGTAAAATACAAGAGAATTGTGGTATTGGCCCATGCCTTTGACTTCAGCGGAGACGGGGGGGGGGGGGAGCACCGTAGAGTTGGTGGTCTTATATATTCTGGAGACATACGGAGCGGGGTGGTGAGGGTGCATACTCTTGGTCCCACCATTCAAGAAGAATACACCCTTGGTCCCAGCTCCCAGCACACTGGAGACAGAAACGGGCAGATCCCGGAGCTCAGGGTCAGCCTGATGCAGGGAAAACTCTAAATAGAGAAAGACTTTGATCCAGGAGTGGTGGAACACATCTTTGATCCCTTCAGATGGGAACAACAGGTCCCTGATCCCAATAATCAGAGTTCAGTGACACACACATGGGATTTGGAGGGACCTAGGTTTGGAGGCTACTTACAAAAGGCCTTCTCGATGCAGGCAGATTGTCCTTTGGGATCTCAAAATATATACACTAGAGCTGGTTTAGTTCCAACGTGACAGAATGATTTCTTCTTTAACCCGGATTGAAAGATAACGCTTTGTATGTTGTCAGAAGGCCAAATTAGCTTCAGGAGAAGTACTACCTAGCCCCCCCATCCCCCTCCAAAAAAAAAAAAAAAAAAGAGGGCAATTGTCCTAGGGTTGGGATTGGGGCAGGGCTCTATTCTTATCGTTCCAGGAGAATCGAAGTGTCCATTAGGGGAGCCCGGGGACGGCTGGACAGCAGAATCCTCAGAAGAGAGCAGAATCAGGCACCAAGGAGGACGAGTGACCCAGCTGATTCTGCCTGGCAGACTTCCTCAATAGCTCTCTCCTTTGGGGGCCTGCAACCACCACAGCAATCCAATGTCACTGGGACCGCTCAGCTCTACACAATGCCCCGGCAGGAACCTCAGTGAAGTCTGCAAGATCAGCTTCTGCCTACAAACCCCTTAGGTCATCTAAACAGCTGAGAACAGAAGGACTGAACATAAAAGGAGAGTACTAACATTTTTAATCATTTTTCCCATTTGGGTTCGGACCCAAACGGGTCTACTACGACCCAAATCAGCAGGAAGTCACTTTAAGAGAGAGACGTCGTCCCATGCCCAGAGGGTGGGGAGGGTGTTTCTCCGTCCTTCTTTTTGGTTATTTGAAGGATAACTGAAAACTCAGTTACGTAGGGGAAGAGACTACAAGCTGATAAATGGTCCTGTCTTAATGGGTTTTGGAGGTTAGCCCCAGGGAATTCCTACTTTTCCTTTTCTGTATCCTTCTTCCTCTCCTATGTAGGAGTGCATGGGCTTGAGAAAAATGAGTTATAAACATAGCACAGGAAGGTCCAAGAAGAAGGGGCAGATTATTGAATATGCCCTTGTACCTTTGTATATTGATACAAAATTAGTAGTTTATTTGGCTAAAGTGGTATTGACCATTGTTTATTGTGCAAAAATAAGATTGTATTGGATTACATCGGTATTGATCTTTGTATATTGATACAAAATTAAGATTATAGTTGGCCACAATGGTATTGACCCTTGCATATGGACGTAATATTAAGATTATATTAGGCTACATAGGCATTGATCTTGGTATATTGATACTTAATTAAGAGTATATTTAACCACAATTGAATAGATCTTTGTATATTGATACAAATTTAAAGATAACGCTTCCTAATGGTATCATACCTAGAGATACTTAAAAATAAAATGTGAAGCTCTGACCTCTTGATACCAACCGTCTAAAACGGTCTAGGATAGTTAAAACAAACTCCTAGTCATGCAAACACGTCACTTTGTTAGCTACTATGACAGTCTATCACAGATATTCTCTAAACTACCCAGTAATCAAGTTGCCAAGAGACAAGCAACATTTGCTTATCTAAATACAAGAGATGGATAGGGCATCTTCAAAAACCCCTAGAGATCTGCAGAATATGGCATTCAAAGATGTTATCTTAAATCAAGATTTTTTTTTGATATCGAGACATATCAGCGCCTGACAGCACCCCCTATTCTACTCCAAGTAGAAGATAAGCATCGAAGAACCTCCACTGTAAGATGGTTGAATTAGTGGCAAGCCTTTCTCTTGACATGAAAAAACCCCCTGCACCAACTGCAGACAGACTGCTGTCCAAAAAGGACAAAACTTGGTAACAGGGAAGTCGACAGCCTAACTCTGCCAAGACAGGGTAGGTAAGTCCTTCATAATCCCTGCTCTACAACAAATGTCTGTCAGAGAAACAGGACCCAAAGGCTGAAGATTGATGCTGGAATGTATGGAGAGAAAATGGGAACTGTCCAGGCAGTCATTGGTATGTTTTTTCTTAGTTTTGGAAGCTGCAGGCCCTGCACTTCCTATATAAGCAGATATATTTATCCCTCTCAGGTCTCTGAGGTGGTTGAGGAATAGACAGCTAGAGTCTCATAGTTAAATTTTGAACTGTTTAGGAATCAAGAGGGTGTTATAGATCTAAGAAGATACTCTTAAAAGTGTGTTGCAAGATAGTATGAATGTTGAGTCACATATAGACCTTTAAACTCATGGAGTTGGTTAGATAGTAGAATGTTAAAGTCAGGGGCCAAATATGTATAAACTGGACATTGGGAAGGTATACTGGGCCATTTAACTCTCATAAATGTGGCATATTTATAAAAAAAAGAAAGAAAGAAAGAGAATTTCATACCAATCTCTCACATGAATATTGATGAAAAAGTACTCAATAAAATACAGGCAAAATGAATGGAAGAGCATATCAGAAATATCCACCATGACCAAGTAGGCTTCATGCCAGGGCTGCAGGGATGGTTCAACATATGAAAATCCATTCATGTAATCCACCATATAAAGAAGATGAACGAAAAAAAAAAAAACCACATGATCATCTCATTAGATCCTGAAAATTTTTGACAATATACAACACCCTTTCATGATAAAAATCTTGGATAGCTCTCATTTATTGATTGTTAGTTTTAGAGCCTGAGCTGTTGCTGTTCTGTTCAGGAAGTTGTCACCTGTGCTGATGAGTTCGAGGGTTTCCCCCACTTTCTCTCTCTTTTGATAGATTTATTATGTCCAGCCTTATATTAAGGTCTTTGATCCACTTGGACTTAAGTTTCTTTCAAGGTGATAAATATGGATCTAATTTCATTCTTTTACATGTCAACATCCAGTTAGACCCACACCATTTGTTGAAGATGCTGTCCTTTTTCCATTGTACGGTTTTGACTTCTTTGTAAAAAATTAAGAGACCATAGGTGTGTGGGTTCATTTCTGGGTCTTCAATTCGATTCCACTGATCCAGTGGTCTGTTTCTATGCTAGTACCATACTGTTTTTATTACTATTGCTCTGTAGTAGAGCTTGAAATCTGGGATGGTTATGCCTCCAGATGTTTTTTCAGAATGGCTAAGATCAAAAATTTAAATGACAGCACATGATAGTGAGGTTGTGAGGAAAGGGGAACATTCCTCCATTGCTGGTGGGAGTCCAAGCTTTTACAAGCACTATGGAAATCAGTCTGGCGGTATCTTAGAAAACTTGGAATAGCTCTACCTCAAGACCCAGCCATACCACTTCTGGGTATACATCCATGATTCCTAACCAAACCACAAGAATATTTCCTCATCTATGTTCATAGCAGCCTTATTTGTAACAGCTAGAAACTGGAAACAATCCAGATGTCCCTCAACCGAAGAATGGATGAAAAAACTGTGGTATATCTACACAATGGAATACTACTCAGCCTTCAGAAACAATGAAATCATGCAATTTGCATCCAAATGGATGGAACTAGAGAAGCTCATCCTGAGTGAGCTAACCCAGACTCAGAAGGATGCACATGGTATCTATTTACTTAAAATTGGATTTTAGCCATATAGTACAGGATAACTATACTACAGCCAATCCACCAAAGGGAACAGGAACATAGACTTTGATACCTGTCAATGAGACACTTTGCCCTAGTAGTGCTGCCTTAAAGGCCCCCAGTGTGTGAGGAGGCTCTTGGCCCTCATATGACTGATGAACTGGGGCAGGGGACTATATGTAGGGACACTCTACTCTGGAGGAGTGGGATGGAAGGGATAGGGGGTAGAGGGCAGGAGGACAGGACTGGGAAGGGTGAAAAGAGGACATTGTGATTGAGATGTAATCTGAAGTAATAAATAAACATAATAAAATAAGGTGAAAAAATGAGGTACAGAGCTAAGTCGAGAATTCACTACAGAAGAATCTGTAATGGCTGAGAAGCACTTAAAGAAAAACTCTACATCCTTAGTCATAACAGAAATTCAAATCAAAATGACTCAGATTCCATTTTACACCTCTCAGAATGGCTAAGATCAAAAGCTCAAGTGACTGCACATGCTGGTGAGGATGTGGAGAAAGGGGAACACTCCTCCATTGCTTGTCAGAGAGCAAACTTGTACAATCACAATGGAAATCAATCTGGTACTCTCTAAGAAAACTGGAAGTAGTTCTACCTCAAGACTCAATTATTGCAAATATTCAAAATATCCAAATATGCATCACCAAATCACAAGGACATTTCCTCAACTATATTCATAGCAGCTTTATTCGTAATAGCCAGAAACTAGAAACAACACAGATGTCCCTCAATTGAGGAATGGGCAAAGAAATTGTGGATACTACACAGCCACTAGAAATAAGGATATCATGAAATTTGCAGGCAAATGAATGGAACCAGAAAAGATCATCCTGAGTGAGCTACTACAGACCCAAAAAGACACACATGGTATTTACTCACTCATAAGCAATTATTAGCCAATACATACAGGATCACCATGTTATAATCCACAAACTCAAAGGAACTAAAATAGCAAGGAGAGGTCAAGGGATGATGCTTGAATCCCTATAAGTAGAGAACATAAAATAGATATCAGAAGTCAGAGGAGAGAGGGAACTGGACAAGAACCCAACATTACTGTCATCCAAAAAGCCTTATCTAGCAGATAATAGAAACGGATGCAGAGACCAACAGCCAAACATTAGACAAAAATCAGGGAGTCTTGAGGAAAAGTTAGGGAAGGTTTGAGGAAGCTGGAGGGATCAATGACACTACAAGGAGAACCACATAGCCAATTAACTCGGACACAAGGGGCTCATAGAGACTGAACCACCAACCAGAGAACTTGCATGGACTAGTCCTAGGCCCACTACACATATGAAGTTGATGGGCTGCTTGGTCCTTAAGTTGATCCCCTAAAATTTGGAATGGGGTCTATCTCAGACTTAGACTATGTTTCTTCCCTCTGGAGCTCATTATCTTTTCAGAGCTGCCTTGTCTTGCCTCAGTGGAAGAGGAGGCACTAAGTAATGACACAATTTGATATGCCAGAGTGGGTTGGTACTGAGTGGGGATGTGAGTATGGGGGAAGTGGGTGATCAGGTTGGACTGGGAGGAGGGGAGGAAGTGGATGGTGGTTTGAATGTAAAATAAACAAAAATAAAAATAAAAAATGAATTGTATAACTACCACTTATGGTCAGCTCTCATCCCTCAGTATCCATGAGGAGTTGGTCTCAGTATTTTCAACTGGATACTGAGTTCTGAAGATTTTCAAATCCTTTACACAAAGTCATGCAGTATTTTTATATAGCTTACACATATCCTACCATATACTTTAAAGAATATTCTAGCCAGGCATGGTGGCATATGCCTTTAATTTCAGCACTAAGGAGGCAAAGGCAGGTAGATTGCTGTGAGTTCAAGGCTAGCCTGGTCTACCAAGTGAGTCCAGTACACTAAGACTAGACAGAGAATCCCTGTCTCAAAAAGACAAAGAATATTCTTATAGTTTTGATGACTAATATATACTATGTACTGTGAAAATAAACGTTGTATGGTACTGCTTAGGGATTAATGACATGGTCCATATAGATATAACTTTTTCAAGGCATTTTTTTTTTATTCCTGGTGGGTTGGAATATAATTTAGTACAGCCACTATAGTAATCAGTGCATAAAAAATGGGTTATTTTTTCTGGTTTATTTCCTGCAAGTTAGTTGATGGTGTGTATAAAAGTTAATGGTTTTATATATTCTGTGTCCTGCTACTTTAATGAAAGTGTTTATACATTCAAAAAGAAAGATAGTATATTGCACTCCTAAAGACTGTTTCCTCCATGATGGAACCTTGCTGGAACTATCTCTGTGTTCTGTGAGTCTTCACTGTCCTTTCAGAAACCTCTTGCTGGTTGGTCTCTCTAGTGTTTGTTCAGGAAGTGCCAATAATTCGAAGAGCTGAAATGTACTGTCAGCTGTGTCATTGGGCTACATTGTGTATTCAAATGGTTTGTAGAAGACCTAATCGAAATTACCCAAGAATATGATCTTATTTGTATTGTCTTAGCTGATGTATTTAAGGTAAGAACAAGAGACTGGATGCTAATCCAATATGACCAGTGCCTTTATAAGGAGAAAAGAGACACATTCAGCACAGGGAGATGGCCATGTAAGAATGAAGTTGGCTTACAGTGATGTTTTACAATCCAAGGGATACCAAGGATTGCTAGCAATTCAGGCTAAGAGAAATGCAGGGAACATTCATTCTTAGCTATACCCTTCAGAGGGAATGGCCTGACTTTATGTCTTCAAATCATGCCTCTAGCCTCCAGAACTATAAAACCATGGCATTTTATGGGTTAAAGCTATCTGATCCGATTTATGTCATTTTCTTATAGTAGCCTAGAAAACTAATTTATGGTTTAAATCAAAATTTCTAGGGTGTAGGGAACCTCCTCGGTGAACAGACCATGAAAAGCTGCTAATGAATGATGCAGATTATTTTGACGCAAGTGTAGATGTTGCAACACTCTTATTAGCTGGAGGGTATATTATAGTGATTGTCACACATAGAGAGGTACAAGTTGACCAGGTTTGTCCAATCTGTGAGGACGTATTTATCTTTACTTTGGAGGCATAAAAACTAAGATCCCTTTCATACTTTCAAAATTCCCAATCTAGTTCCATTTCTGTTGCTGTGATAAGATATCCTGACTAAAATCAACCTAGGGAAGAAACTTAGATTACTTGCCTTACACTATTCCAGATTGTAGTCCATCAGAGCAGGGATATCAGAGTGGCAGGAACTTGAAGCAGCCAGTCTCGTCTATCAACAAGAGCAGAGAGAATAAACTCATGTATTCTTGTTTGATTGGTTCATCTAAATTTCTCCCTTATTACATAGTTCAGGATTCCCTATCTATGTAATGGTACCATTCATGATGGGCTGGATCTTTTTACATCACTTCATATTTAAGACAATTCCTCATAGACCTGCTCCACAGACAAACCTGATCTTGACAATTCCTCTATTAAAACTCTCTTCTTAAGTGATTTAGGTAGTGACAAGTTGATATTATAACTAACCTCCACAATACCCTAATTTATTGAATGATAAAAAAAGAATGACAATTTTACTTATATGTGTAAGTACATAGGAAAATGAGGAATTTTCATTTTGGTGCTTATAAGTTGGGAATAAAAAGAAAAAAAAACATCTCTAACATTGCACTCAACATCTCTTCAAGGCTGCAATTAATTAAAGCTTTGAGATTCCAAGGGCTTACGTAGCTTTAGATTTAGTTATCTTTAGTACCGCATATCTGCACCTCTCTTGCCAGTATACTCAGGAAATGTAGTTGACATGAATACAACTATTGCTACATGGAGTGGGGAAAAAGTGAAGGGAATAGCACTGAGTTCAGTAGTACTGGGACACTCAGTTCTTCACTCCTGGAAGGTGATTAAGACTGTCAATATGGAAGAAGGGAAAAAGAAAAAGAATCAGAGTTGTGGACATATTCCTTTCCATATCAATCCTTCCCAGACTTTGAATTAAGATTTATCTGCCTTCAATTTTCCCTTTTGAAAAGTGAGGGTTAATAATTGATCTTATTTTCTAGATGTGTATCAACTAAAGAATGTTCCTGAAATGCCCTTATGCAGCCTAGAAACCTATGACCCGTGCCTCCATGGTGAACCTATTCAGAACTTCATGAGACAGTGTCAAGATTAATTCTCAGTTCTTGTCAGCTGCATCTTTGTTATACTGACATGCTATCCTACTGCTGACCTGAGGAGTATGGGAACAACAGCTTTTCACAGTGTCAATGAATCCTTTCTGTATACCATACTGAACTAGAAATAAAGCAGAGTTGCTACAGTCTTTTTGTGAGTGTTTTTACTTCAGCTCTGGCTTCTAAAGATGAACTTACTTTTCTTTCTAAGGTTATGATCATCCATATAATGCCTTTATATGTTGGCAAGGCTGTTGCTATCTGTTAGAAGATTGGAAGTGGTTAGTATTTGGGAGGTGTAGCATGTCCCAGGATATTTGTAGGCAAACTGGTCCACTGAAACTGCTGACAACAATCCTCCACATCCTTATCACTTTGTGTGTCTATGACATGTCAGGAATAGCAATATCACAGCAATGCCATCACAGTTTTATATTAGTAAAGTTTATCCCTCCCACTAAATAGTGACTTTCTGACATTCACGACTGCATTTGCCCATTGTATGTTCAGTACTTTCCCAGGTATTGAACAGTAAGTTACACTAAACTCACATTTGTCGAATAAAAAATAATAATCATTAATTTTTCTGTGTGTAGTGAATGCACATGAGTGTATGGGTGTGCACATCCATGAATGTGTGTGTAGAAACCAGAGTGGGATATTGACATTGTCTTTTATTCTTTACTGCTAGATTGCCTCGAGTTAGAGCCTCTCACTTATCTAGAAGCTTATCTTTTTTAATAGACTGGTTACTCACTGAGCTCTCTGGGTCCTGCCTAGCTCTGTCTCTCAATGTTGGGATTACAAGTAGCACAGTAATCCCCATTTTATGTGAATGTCCAAGTGTATTCACAAATGTGCAAGTATGAGTTTGTACATATAACTTGGAGACTGACTGATAGTGTGTAAATATACAAGTGTGCAGGTTAGTGCATGTATTTAATAGTGTGAATATGAATCCATGTGTCAGTATAATATTGAGAGTATTTTAATTGCTGGTAACTGTGTGGGGAATGTTTGATTGTGTGAGATTATGAATATGTGAGTTTGTGAGTGTGTCTGTATGTGAAAACATGCATGCAAAAGTGGCTGAATGTGTGAGCATTAGAGTGTGTTTGAGTGCATAAGGATTGGACTGTGAGTGCATTCATGTGCAAATTTGTGAGAGAGTGAATATGGGAGTGTGTTAATACGAAAGAGTGTGTGTGAATATGTGACTACATACTATATGTGAGGGTGTGCAAGGGTCTATTTTCCATCATGTTTCAGTATGTGGATGTGAAAATGCATGAATATGTGAGAGTATGTTTGTGTGTGCATGTGTCAGTACTTGAATATATAGTAGTGTGTGAGTGTCTAAAGGTCTGCCTTGTGACAGTGTGTGAGGTGTCCATATGTGTAAATGTGTTACAGTGTGTGAGAATGTCAGTGTGTGTGTGAATGTGTGGGTGTGTAAATGTATGTCTGTGTGGCAGTAGGTGAGAATATTTTTAGTGTGTGTGTGTGTGTGTGTGTGTGTGTGTAAATGTGACTGTATGAGAATGTGATCAGTGGGTGTGAGTGGGAGTGTTCGAGGACTTCTTGTTTAGAAACACAGAAAGAGGAGACTTGGCCATCATCAAGAATTGGCTTCCAGGGTCTTCCTGAACAAGAACTTTCCAGCAGCAGAGAGATAATAGAGAGGTGAGAATGTACCTACCTACTTCCCTGCCTCTTCATTTTAGAGCTGACTAACACTGTGCTCTCCCAATCCACTGGTGAGAACTGACTCCACTATATCCCTTAGAAGACTATGGAGGCACTGGAAAATGGGAACATGGAATGATTATTTTCTAATTTCAGCAGCAATGTGGAAGAGGGGCTTAAATCTTGGGGGAACTGCTGGCTACCACTTACCTGTGGAACTGTAGGGTTAAAGACATTACTTCAGAAAGCACCTTTGATCTTGCTGTTGAATTTCCCCATGTTTTCCAACTTGCTTGAACACTGATTGGCCTGGGATGATGTTGAGTTCCAGCAGAGAAATGGAAGACAACACAGCATAGAGCCACCTCAGAGAATCTGGCCCATACAGAGCAAATAAAAACGGAAATAAACATTTGAAAATTCAATACCAACTACCAACATCTTTAGTATTCAAGTTTCATTTGATTAGGTCTTGTCCTGAGCTGCTGGATGAAACGGCTTCACTCAATCCCCTTGTCTGGAGCTGGCAGAAAAAAGTATCACTGGTCCGGAATGATCGGTTTTGATCCTGGATTGGGTATGCATTTTGATATAAATTGGTTGGGTGAGTTTATGGGCATCTTCCTGTCCCTCTAGATTTGGCAGAATCTATGTGGAAGGTCACAGCAACTTCAAAAATCTTACTCTGTACTCATTAAAAACGACTGATAGTAAGTATTTCGGATTCCTGCAAAAAAGTAATCATAGATTTGCAATATGAAAAGAAAACATCTAATTAGAAATCACATATGTTTACTTTTTCTCCACTTACTCATTTGTGTATAAAATTGTTTTTCATTTAATTTGCTTCTATTTTGATTTTCAATTTTGGCATTTTCTTCTTATGTTTATTTCATTAGCTAAAAGTTTGGGATCTACATTAACTCAAAAAAAACTATCAAAAAGGGATGATTAACTAAGAGCTATGATGAATTCAGCAAAACATACATTTGATGAGAATCTCTTCTAAGGGAAGACTGACTTAAATTAATAATGAGATATAAGTTTAATATAAAATTCTGCATTTTAGCTAAATCCACTATACCTTAAAAGTACTATTTAACAGCTGGAAAATATCTTAAGTTTTCTGTCTGTAAATTCAATATATAAAGGCAGAGAAGGTTTTCAAAATAACCAATTTAAATTGGGTTTAAATTTAAACAGACTTAAGAAATAATCCCTTATTTTGTTTTTTAATGTGTACAGGGTATTATTTCTTATGGAAATATCTGAGGAATTCATGACAAAAGCTATCTGGGAATTTTGTTGTATTGTTTTTAATCACATCTTTACTTTATCAGACATATATCTGTAGGTATTTTCTGATATGCTGGTTTAAGAAATGTTTCAATGTTTCACAGACACACCTGTTTGAACACAGCAGCGTTCTCTCTAGGCTTAGAGAGGGCTTCAGCTACTATACCTCCAAAAGACCAGAGATAAGTTTGAAGTTTTATGAAATTACCTTGGGGCCACTTTAGTGAATTTCTAAGATACTGAGAATCCAAGGAAGAAAGAGTGGACACCTTGAGGTAAACTCACTAGTGTCACCCACTCATGTTGTGACCTAATGCAAACTGGTGCAGAAGAGTCGATAAAGAAAAGGTCTGAGAGGGGAGAGTCCGGGATGGGGAGGGTAAGCCGGGTGCAAGTCCCCAAGGGCTATTCACAGAATAGTCAGAGCTTTATGGAGTAAGAGATCAAGAGATTTAGAGAGAGAGGGAAGGGATGAATCTGCTAACAGGTTCACCTGATTAAAGAGGCTGGATGACACTATTGTGTCTGCAAGTGTAATAAGGAGGCAGAAAGCCTTAATTTCTCAGACCTAGGAGCCTGACTCTTGCTTTAGTGCAAGGAAGTGTCAACTGAAGTGTACAAGTCTGCAAACGACACTCAGAGCCCTGCTTCCAAGAACAGAGCCTGCCCACACTTCACTGCATTGCTCCAATTGATCTTTCCATGTATGACACTCAGGCCCTCTAAAGGAACATAGGTGACAGGGATTTAAATTCAAAATAATATAATTTTGAAACATATGTAATAGAGAAAAATAGTAAAACCAAGTGTCACTTCTTTGAAAAGTTTAATAAAAATAGAAAAACAATCAGAAATTGACCAATGAAAGAAAGAAATGAAAACTTATAAACACAGAAACATAGATAATATATATGCTAAAATAATAAAATACACTATAACCAATGTTATAGCAACAGATTTGAAACTTTTAGTAAAATGGAAACATTTCTTAAACACAGCATATCATAAAATACCTACAGATATGTGTCCGATAAAGTAAAGATGTGATTAAAAACAATACAACACAATTCTCAGATGGCTTTTGTCATGAATTCCTCAGATATTTCCATAAGAAATAACACCCTGTACACATTAGAGAACAAAATAAGGAAAAATTTCTCAAGTCTATTTTAGTAGGACATAATATATACCAAGACCTAGAGATATAACAAGGAAGAAAAAAAACACAAATGCAAAAATCCTAAACAAAATATTAGAAAATCAAATTCAGGAATATGCAAAATGCATCTTTTATCATAAAAATTGGGTTCGTTCCCAGAACTTGAATTTGGCTTCACATTAAAAAATCAGTTGACATAATTTAGCACAATTATGAAACAAAGGAAAGAACTATGTGATCAGCTACATTTGAAAATGTAACTGATCAATTACAACAACTTTTCCTTATGCATTGTTGCATAACAATGTGACCTGCGTTTAAAGGACATTATGTCTGGAGAAGAGCTAGGGTAGACTGTATCAGTGAAACGTAGTGTCTGCAGAGGCCATCCATTCTTCACTACTTCAGTGACACCCATTCCATGTTGTAGGAACACATGTATGATGAAATGTTACAAATCTACTCTGTCTCTCCATCAGACAAAGTTTGATGTTTGCCCCTTGGCCATCCTCTTTGTGGAAAGATGTGTGTCCCAGAGTGCTACACTTTCCTGCATTTGTGTCTTTTGAGATGGGAATGGAGAAAGGCTAATCTTTAAGTGCCTGCTGTTGATCTAACCAGGTGGATGAATCTTTGGAAGTAGAGATGTTTGGAGCTATGCAAATGTTGTTGACTAAATGTACCCTTTTAAGATGCATGTGTAGAGATATCAGACATGGCAGCAATAGAGGCAAGCATTTTCTTGTGAGACAAGTCAGGCAGCAATGAAGGAGCAATTAAAGGAAAATCTAAAAACAAAATAAAAAGGGAATCTGTACATGAAGAGATCTCAAAGAACACCTTCAGTGAATTGGGGAAACAACCTTAGGGCTCAAACAGCAATATGGTCTCAGCTGCAGAATTAAAAGAAGGTAATTTACTTTCTACAGGAGTGTTGTCTTGCAATAAAACAGCAACCATATACCATTTTACACCTGTGTTTCATGCAGTTTAACTAGTTTATCTAGCCTGCAGAGACATATGAGACTATAATGCCTACTTTTGAAAGAATGAAATGAAGCAACTGAGAGCATGTTTGAACATACATGGAGTACTTTTATTAATGACTGCAAAACCAAGGCAACTGAGTATTTTGTTATGTTAAAGAGGATAATATGACAGGAGCAGTCAGAGCTCTCTTCTTTTCACAGGAATAGTAACATCTTATTACTGGGGTTTTCCTGATGTGTAAATAATGAGCAATGAATGATAGGAATGTTTTATTAGTCAATATTCTGAGATGGGACAGAAGTTTGGTTTTGCTAAATACTTTTGGACACATACAGTAGACATCAATCAATCATACTAACAACAATGAGACAGAGGAAGAGGTGAAGAACAGCCAAAGCTTGGCTGTATCTTTAAAGGAATCTATGAGCTTTCCAGGCCTGTGAAACACACACATTTAGAACAACTAACAGGCACTTCATTCACTGTCGTGGGAGCACAGGTGTCACACTGTCCACTGTCTTTGTTGTGATTGTTATGAATACTAATTTGTTGTGATGCTAATGTGAATACTAATGTGTTATGAATACAAATGTATTAAACAGGCTGCTTTGCCTTCCAGTTATAAGCTCAGTAGTAAGCTAGGAAGATGGCTTTAACATTAAGGGATTCAAGAGCAATGGCAGACAGTGGGCTAGAGAGGTTGTTTCTGCCAGGTGTCTGTGACACAATGGTGTCATTAGCTAATTAAAGGGCACACTCAGGTGACTTAACCAAAGGAACACTTCCCAAATTATTCACAGCAAAGAATGTTGGAGAAATCCAAGTTGGATTTAGAGTAAATGGGAAAAGGGCCAAGAGGAATCCCACCTCCATATTTAATGGAAGATTGCTAGTTTCTCAGAACCATATATTGAAATATTTGAGCTCATCCGAGACTTGCAAACTGTGAATAATGAGCTGCAAAAAGTTGTTGAAAGAGTTTGATATGTAGGGATGAAAATAACTGAAGTTGGGGTGATTTCATCAGATGGCCCAGGGATATAATAAAAATCATATAAGATATGATCATTGATAAAATATTAGACAAAATTAGATAAAAAGGAAACAGTGAGTTCACAGACCAACAGTAAGTCTTTTTTTTTTTTAATACTTTATTTTTTTTTCTTCAAGTTACATCTCAGTAACAAACCCCTCCCTATTCCCCCTTCCTATCCCGCAACAGTAAGTCTTAATGCAGATGTATAGATACTATAGAGCCTGGTAACAAATGAAATTTCTAAATGTTGAAAGAAAAAGCTAACGATTATTAAATAGGAAGATATAAGTAACAAGTTCCTGTTCTACAGAGCACTTTGATGACTACAGTCTATAGCCATATATGCATATATAAAATAAAAAGCTACATGATAGAAATTTAAAGGTTTCCAGCAAAAGAAGTGATAACTGTCTAAGGAAGTAGAAATGCTAATTATTTTTATTTGACCATTACATGCCGTACACTTATTTTAAATTGCCACACTGTCCTACATATGGTTAGTTATAATGGTCACCTTGACACAATCTAGAATCAGCCGGAAAGAGAGCTTCACACATATAATGGATTAATAAAATAAACCCAGGACTATTCAAGTAGCAGTTTGTAACCAGTTAGGGATGCTGTAATACGGCTCTACCATTTTACATCAGTTGAATAATCCCTGCCTGGATATGACATGGAGAGTAAGTAAAATTATTGCTGCTACTTTCCAATTCTCTGTGCATCCCTCTCAAATCATACCCTACCCTTCCCCCAACTGGTACTACTCATTTGAATTATTCCCTCTATAATTTCCTTGCTTTACTTCATAAACTGGGTATGGTTAAATACAGTATTTTGTTGTTTAAGTTTTAACACTTTACATAAAAGGAAGCATGCTGTATGTTCATCTTCAATTTTTCTTCTCTGTTTAATATTATATTCCTGGCATTTTCTGTATTTCTGTAAGTAGCTGAAGTGCTGTAGTCTCCTGGTATGCAGAAACCAATCATATTATTTCTTGTTCTTTGCCGTTCTGTGGTAGATGGATATCTGAACAAGTCCAAATGTGTCTCCAGGGTGTGCATGCAGGGTAGAATGTCTGAGTTGCTCTCACAGCACAAGATCAACTTACCCAAGAATGCGGTGCTGTTTTCTGCAGAGGATTATACATTAATGGTCATACATAGGTACACGAGCTGTTCCATATGCTTGGCAACACCTATGCTTTGCAAATCTGTTGTGAGAAATGGATTGTGGTTAATTTTCATGCAGTTTGCTAATGAGACTGAGCGTGTTTTCATAAGATCCGTTCTGTGCTGCAGAACCTCCTTCTGTGAAATAAATGTGTCCTTGAGGCTCCTGTCGATATTTTAGTGCCATTTTTTCTCTTTTATTGATCTGTAGGAGTTTTTTTTCAATTAACATTTTCAAGAAATTTCATTTTTTAAAAAGTCATTGAAACCTGACCTTTAATTTAAATTGTAGTTTTCAGCTTGGCTCATGTATTGATAAGTAATACACCTTTTTTATATAAATAAATTTATGTTTTTGTTGCTTCAGGTTACATCTCCACCATTTTGTCCTCTTCCCATCCCCCCCGCCCCGTCCCAGCCCCACCCTCCCACCCTCTGCCCCCTAACCCTTCCATCCCACTCCTCTGGAGTGGAGTGTCCCTACATTACAGTCCCTCGCCCCAGTTCAGAGGTCATATGAGGGCCAAGAGCCTCCTCATATACTGGGGGCCTACAAGGCAGTACCACCAGTGAAAAGTGTCTCATTGCCAGGGAGAGAAAAATAAAAAACAAACAAAAGTCTATGTCCATGTTCCCTTTGGTGCGTTGGTTGTAGTATAGATATCCTGTACTATATAGCTAACATGGCATCTATTCACTTATAGTCGGATTTTAGCTATATAGTACAAGTAATAAACCTTTAATAACATATTTTGTATTCAACAAATTTACTAAATTCCTATATTCCTTAAATGTGTACATGTTTTGATTTTCCATATTCTATTATGTTGTATGTAAATGATGGAGTTTTTTTTTTCATCAATTTACAATTGTCATTTTCCTTGTGCTATTCAGCTTTACTGATCATGTAGCTTAATCAAGACTGCTGAACTGGGGCAGGGGACTGTTAGGTAGGGACACTCCACTCCAGAGGAGTGGGATGGAAGGGTTAGAGGGTAGAGGGTGGGAGGGCGGGACTGGGAGGGGTGGAAAGAGGACACTATGATGGAGATGTAACCTGAAGCAATAAATAAATTTAAAAAATAGTGAGGGCCAATGCCTTTTTTCTTTTTCTAGATCTTAAAGGGAAGATGATCCCACATTTCAAAACACTGTGAATCTGTCACAGTATATTTTAGACTTTAGTTTTGAGATCTATTTATTTTTGTTTTATGTGTTGGGGCATTTTTCCTGCAAGTCTATGTAACACATGTGTTGCCGTACCCACAGAAACCAGAGGGCATTGGATCACCTGATACTGGAGTTATAGATGATTGTTAGTCACCATGTCTGTGGTGGGAGTTGAACTTGGGTCCTCTGGAAGAACAGTGCTCTGAACTACTGAGCCCTCTCTTCAACTCCTAGTTCAGACCTGTAACATGTCAAGAAGTTTTAGTTTGCTCCCAGTTTGCAAAGAGTTATTGGAAATTTACAATAAATGAAACAATAATTCTCATCCATTTCAGCATAGCTTGCTGTTTTCTTCTTTATACTTCCTTTGTGGTGAATCACAGTAATATATTTTTTAATTTTATGACACCTTTGTCATTCTGAGGAAAAACTAACATTTAAAAACTACAGGACACTGTAATTTTGTGTCTGAAAGGTCATGCCCCCTTCTTCACCAGTCAAAAGTTTTCTGACCTATGGTGCTTTTGGGAGGAAGAAGAACTTTGAAGAGAAAGGCCCAATGTAAAGAAGCTAAATCATAAGGAAGGGGCTACCTTGGAGTTGCTGTGATAAAATTCATCAGCTCCTAAGATTTATTTGGGCTCATGGTTTTAGACCATAGCCATCTGACCCCATTACTATGAGCCTGTGGCAAGGCAGAGCTCCATGATGGTGACACTTTGTACAACAGAATTGTTCATCTCATAGTGGATAAGGAGAGAGAGAGAGAGAGAGAGAGAGAGAGAGAGAGAGAGAGAGATCCCTGCATACATTCCTTAACAGAGAGAGCATATAAACAAAGAAATAGCTCTCACAGTTCTAGAGGATAATAAGTCCAAGAATAAGAAAGCAGTAGGTTTGCTATTTGGCGAGGGCCTCTTTATGGTTCACGAAGGATCCTTTCTCACATTCTCATTAATTGGTAGGAGAAAAAAGTGGTGCCTTCAGGAATCTTTTATAAGGCTATTAACCCTACTTGTATACCAAGGACCCCCTAAAAGTCCACTTTGTAAAATGGCACTCTGACAGTAAGATTTTAACATGGATTTTAATAGAATACAAATATATAGTTTTGATCAAACCCTCTAACCTTTATGTCTTGTTTGCATTAGAGATATCTGTTATATCCCAATAGTCTCAAAAATTCTAAATATATCCCAACATTAACTTTAAAGTCTAGGTCAAAAACCTCATACAGATGCCACTAAATCAGGTCTGTGTGAGACTCAAGGTACAGTGTACTCCAAGGCACACTGCTTTCTAGTTGGGAAAGAAGAAAATCAAAGTGACTAATTCCAAAATACCACAGTGAGATGGGCGAGTGTACGTCAGATATTACCACCCCAGTGAGGGAAATGAGGATTAAGAAAGGGATCCAGGCTCCAAGTAAATCTGAAACCAGTAAAGCAAATATCATTCAACCACAAAGATCAGGCTCAATTGTCTTACCTGTCCTCGAGGCCAGAGATCCTCCCTTTAAGACACTCTGGAGTGGAGGTCCTGCCTCTTGTAAACATTGAGACAGTTGCCCTGCCACCACAGCTCTGAGCAGCCTTGTCACTAGGGTAGTTTTATGCCTGTGTCATACCATCATGTCTTCCACAGGCCAAAATTGCACATCAGTGTTGTTGCTGATCTGAGTTTTCAAAAGTAGCCTTTAAATTCTAGGTGGATGAAGCCTCTGATATGTGTTCTCTCTGTGTTGGTAGACTACACGGATGCTGTGAAGACCTCCTCTAAAAGGGCAGTTACCATAGTTACCATAGCTCAAGCCACACTTGTGCCCACTAGAATTTGTAGCAAGAACTTGTAGCAAGGAGCATGTGACAAAAATAAAATATGGGAATTAAAATCTTGAAATTGTTGTGTGTCCAGGTCCCTGTATTGTGGACCCAATGTGGGAAGGACATCTAGTGTGGCCTCCAAAATGCTTTTGGTGTCATTTTCTGTCATCTCGATGCACTACAACTGGCTCCTATCAAGCTGGTCTGTCCATAGCAATCTCATCTCAGAATTATTTGGCCAAAGTTGTATTTGTTTCTATCAGGTGTTCTCATTTTATACACTGAAGATGGGCTAAGGCCTTTTTATCTTTTCCAGTCATGCTTCTCTTTTGATTAACAATTCAATCTTAAGTTGAATTTCCCTTCTTGAATTTTATGATAGATACTCAGGAGAGAGCAAATAAGATTTTCAACATTTGGCTTTAAATTTTCATCAGTCAAATACCCAATTTCATAGTTCACAATTTCCATTTTTTCAAAAAAGACTAGGGACTGGGAATAACTGAATCAAGGTGTGTCACTTTATAATCAATATGATGTTTCCCTAAGCTGTTTATACTATGTTCCTCATTCCCATCTAAGACCATATCAGAATGACAATTGTGGTCAGTATTTCTTCCAAATTTTGTCCAAACCACTTAGACATTCTCTAAGAAGACTGAACATTTCTCTCCACCTCTCCTTTTCTTCCCTCTCAGATCTCATCAAAATTGCCTTTAATAGCCTCTATTGCTATAATAAAACACTTGATTCTAAGTACTGAATAGATAAAAGATTTACCATTTGCCTTCTCGGTGGTTTAAGAGCATGGAGACACTATCAGATTAGCTCTGACTGATGGTAGCATTATTGCATAGACAGTATCATGTCATGAAAGGATATATGTGCTGTTTAGTTATGTTAATTTGTCACAAACTAGTCACTTTGGAATAAGAACCCTCAACTAAGAATTGCCCAGATTAAATCTATGTTATACCTTATAATTTTCATACTTGTTGCTTAATTGCTCATATTGTTTTTTATTGTATTTATTGTCATAAGAAAAAGAGCCTTTTATTGGAATAAAAGGGGGAGTTGTTGGGGGGAAAGATACACTTTAAATTAAAAAGAGAGCAGATACGAGGGTGAAGGGGAAGAAGGTAGGAGGGTGGGACCGGGAGGGGGAGGAGGGAGTAGAATGTGATTGAGATGTAACTTGAAGAAATAAATAAATATTAGAAAAAAAAAGAATTTCCCAGATTAGATTGGCCTGTAGCCATGTCTATAAGGCATTTTCTTAATTGCTAGTTGATGTGTGAAGGTCTAGCTCTCTGTGGGAGGTGCGGCCCCTGGGGGTATGGCCCTGGGGTATATAAGAAAGGGAGCTGAGCAAATCAAGAAAGCAAATAAATAAGATGTATCAGTTTGCAGCCTCTGCTTCAAGCTTCTGCCTTGAGGTCACATCTTGGCTTCTGTTTATGGTAGACAATAATGTGGAGCTAAAGTAAGCCCAGTTCTCTCCTCAAGATGCCTTTTGTCATGGTGCTTATCCCAGCAATGTAAAGCAAATTAGAGCAGTATGCAAAAATGAAATACCACATGTAAAAACGGAAAAAAGACAGTGGTAAGAGGCTAACCTTACTCTATAACAGTCTCCTCTCACTGGAATTAATTGACCTCTGCAAGATGCAACCCATTTGCAGGACAAAGATGAATCCCTTCCTGATGGCAATCATGACCCAATAATCTTATAACAAACTCTATATGTTAATGGTCTTATAACCATTCAGAACTATTATATTTTGAAATTAAACCTAGTAGGAGTTTTGGTGGGCAAACCACAAACAAGCTATAGTAGTCCACTTATTGGAATGTGGACTTTTCTGGAACATTTTCCTTTAAACTCTAAGTTTCCAATCACTACATAGTTCCAACTCCTCCATACGTATGCATTTGTTACATGATTGTATGTGTATGACATGTGTATGTATAAGTGTTCACATGTGTGTTGCCATCTGTTTGTTTTGTGGGTGTGAGAGTGTTGATGCTCTGTGTCTCCCTTATTACTGGCTCCCTTTCATACTGAGGCAGTCTCTCACTTGAACCCAGTGTTCCATTTTTAATGAGTCTAGGCAACCAGCTTCTTTTAGTGGATCTCTGTATCCACCTCCCAAGTGCTGGGATTACAGATGGATGGGTCACTATGCCTGCTAGATATATGGGCACCAGGGGTCCAAACTCTTTTCCTCACTCTTTCATGGCAAGCACTTTACCCACTGAGCTATCTCCCCAGCCCCATGTACATGGTTAAGGAGGTGCCCTGGTCTCAGTGCTTTCCTCCAGCTGAATTCCTATAGCATACTACCAGAAGTCAGGTGGCATAGAACCAAAAAGAGATCCATTTCTCACAGTTCTGAAAGCTGGAAGGTATAAGATCAACACACTAAGGAGGACTGAGTCTTCATTTCAAAATGCTACTCTCTCTTACTACAGCTCATGCAGAAGGGTAAGAGGAACTTCTATGGTTTAAGTGTTTCTTTCTTCCAAAACTTGTGATGAACTTTGGTTTTCTTTTAACACTAGCTGCAACCTTTAAAAGGTGAATAGACCATGAAGATTCTATCCTCATGAATGGGCATGAGGATAGAATGAAAGATAGAAGTAAAGATGGATTACTTTACTAAAGGGGTTTTGTGGGTAGATTTTCTCTGTCTCATTCTCTGTCTGTCTCTCTCTTCCTGTCCCAGCTCCCTTTCCCCTTTTCTCCTCTCCCCCTCTCCCTATTCTCTTTCCCTCCTTTACCTGCTGTGATGAAATGATGGAGTCCAAATGTCTTTGGTAGATGCCCAGCTCTTGATATTGTTTTTCCAAGCTTTCTGAACTGTATGCCAATAAATTTCTATTATACCATAAGAACTGGAGGAAGATCTCAAATTGATCCTAAGGAGTATAGCTAATTCAATATGAAATGCAAATGAAGATGTGGAAGGAGGTCTAGCTAGGCTGTGAGTAGATGCTAAAAATATTTTAAAGGACAGGACAAGCTAGGAACAACCTGGATGGCCATAGTTGGAGCACTGATGGGGATTTTGGCGAGGCTCCGTAAGGAAGATCATGCAAAGCCATGATCAGAATGCTCCAAGACTTTCTACAGTAAAACAATTTAGGTGAGATGTTCATTGAACATGAGAAAAAGGGAATCAGAAACCAGGCAGAAGGTCATCCTTGTTCCGAAGTGGTAAAGATGTTGGCTGAATTGAGTCTCTCTGTCCTAGGCCTTCATGGAAGACAGAACTTAAGAGTGATGAACTAGGATTTCCTGAGAAGAAACACTTAAGCAGCAAAGTGTTTGAAGTGCTGCATGGCTTCTTTTAACTGTGTGTAATAAAATGCAAGAACAGAGAAGCGATTTAAATATAGAATTCATCATTAAAAGACAAGCAGAAGATGAAGATGTGTATCCTCTCAGCCTAGTCATATAACAAATAAGCAAGTGTCTGTGGGAGAAAATCAGGGGTGCTTCCAGGAGACAGTCTGATAAGGAGATTAATATTTGTGGAAGGAAATGTGGCACTGCTCACTGAGATACTGGAAGAAGGACCCTGACTCAGAAACACTTCAGAGATACTAAGCTTACATTTCTATCAAAGGCCCAAAACAGAACCTTTAGGATAAAACCTAAGGTTCTCACAGGTCATGCTGCCCTGTATAATCTCAGTAGTTCACTCTCCAAATTCTGTCTTAATGCTTCTCTCCTCCCAACTATGACTCACATGTCCCAGGTGCTACCCGAGCTCTGCTCAGGAAAGTACATGCTGTGACTCTTGGCGACATCCATATTTCAATGACCTTGCCAAAGAGCACAGTGCATGGGGAGCTTTCACCTAGCTCCAAATGATATTCAGGCCAACCTGAGATCCCAGGAAAACTCTGCTGCTATGGCTGAGCCTGGTGAAGCTGTGGAACATAGCCACCAACAGGACCTCAGAACTGGACTACTACCTGTATACAATGGCAACCTGGGAGAGCTGGGGACCTGAGCCTTCAACCCAGGAAAATGACTGTGTAGGCTAATCCTAGAAAAGCTTCTGGGATTGAGACTTCTGGAAACACAGTGTATCATGTAGTTAAGAAAGGATGATTTCTCTGGAACCATGACTTGGTGTCATTTGCTTTGTTGAGTTTCGGATCTTCCTCTGATCTTCTTCTTAACATGACTAATGCAAGTTGTAACAATTTCAGCCTCATGACCTAGTCCCTTGCCCAGAATTCTGCATCCTGATAACATGTCCCTGGAGATGAGGACTTCAGTGGATAGATTTGGAGGACTCTGATATTAAGAACATCATATGTCTTGGTTCATTATGCCATGAGTCTGTATGTCAGCTTCTAATGTTACTT
This sequence comes from Lophiomys imhausi, assembly GCA_907164525.1. Taxonomy (NCBI): domain Eukaryota; kingdom Metazoa; phylum Chordata; class Mammalia; order Rodentia; family Muridae; genus Lophiomys; species Lophiomys imhausi. The sequence goes on along the minus strand of CAJQZJ010033539.1, from coordinate 3,248,564 downwards.
GATGTATGAAGTCAGAGTTAGGAGGGAGGGAAGTTATAAACAAAAGATTTTTTTTAATTCTGTAGCATATTTGCAAACTAGCGAGACTTTCAATCAAATTACTTCTGTTTGAATAGGTCACATGCTGATGTGACAAATAAGAAAGTGGATGATTCTTTTTTCTTGTTTCTCTCAGCTGAGTCCCTAAATTTGACTTCCTTCCCTGGTAAGGCTACGTTTTCTTCAGCTATTTGTCTTTTTCACCTTCTATATTCCTGTCTCATTATACTTATTATAATTCATTACTGTCTAGGTGGTTATTCATAAGTCACGTTTGTCCTCTAAACTATAAGCCTCATGAGACTAGAGACTCTTTAGTACCTATCAGCTACATTTCCAGTTCTCACCACAATGCCCAGTATAGGGTATGCTCTAGAGAAATCTATGACAAATGAACACTAGATGGCAATGGCCAGAATATTCTTACTAACAATTGTAAAGGAAGAAAACTCAAGTCTATGTACAGTATTCAGGGAATATGTAACCTCTGGACAAGGTAACACAGTACTGGAACAAAGGATGACTCAGATGCTAGGAATAATGGTCAAAACTGAAATGCTGAGTGGTGTGACTGGAGTTTATTTGATTTGTAAAACCTCCTGTAGGCTTGCAGCTTTCTCTCTCTCTTCATTCTCTCCATCTATATCTACATCTATCTTTATCTCTGTCTCTATCTCTATCTATCACCTATCTATCTATCTATCTATCTATCTATCTATCTATCTATCTATCTA
>CAJQZJ010033539.1:3223056-3239731 GCA_907164525.1 Lophiomys imhausi | reverse complement strand
AAGAAGAAGAAGAAGAAGAAGAAGAAGAAGAAGAAGAAGAAGAAGAAATCTGAGGGACTGGAAGTAATTAGACAGTAACTCCTTACACAAGAAGAAAGCATACGATCAAGGGGCAGTCAGAGGCAGCCCCACAGTGTTGTCTTGGGAAACTCCAACTCCTTAGAGGTTTCGGCTGTGTGTACATTCACTTTCAACCACTAGTTTTGTTTACAAGCTAAATTGCCATGTCTGGAGTGTTTCTGCCATCACCTCCGTCCACACGACTGTTATTGTATTTTCTAAAGGACAGTGGCAACATAGATTGCCATTACTAGAGGTCAGAACTGTCAGAACTGACCTGACCTTTGGGTAATATAGTTTTGCTGTAATCATTAGTTGTGTGTAGCTAAATTTAGCAGAGACTGATTATGGCTGCCGTGAGTTTTCCTATCAAGATGTAGCAGGCTGTTTATCCTTAAATTTAAAGCATCATTGCATGATTATTCATGCATGCAGTTTGATAGCAGCAAATTAGCATGGAAACATTATCCGACACTCAGTCCTATGAGTGGTATGAGAAGGCAGCAGGGGCTTCTACTTTTTCCACCCATGGCAATGCTCAACAGCAACAAAAGAACTGACCCTGATGAATCTGAGGGAACTCGTAGGTCAATAACTTGAATAGTTGTGATTTTAGCTCATCTACTCTTTGTTTAAAGATGTATTTTTATTTGTGTGTGTGTTTGTGTTTGTGTAAATGTATGCCATGTGTGTGTGTTGATGTCCCAGAGGCCAGACAAAGATATTGGATCTCCTATAGCTGGAGTTACAGCAACTGTGAATCTCCTAACATGAGTACTGGGAACCAAATAATTCCTCTAGAAGAACAGCGAATGCTCTTAACCACTGAGCAATCTCTCCAGCCCAATTAGTTGTCCTACTTTTTCTTCCCTCTAGAAAGCAGCCCAAGATCAGTTACTGCCACCTCTGTACAGTGTCTCCCACTAACCCATGTTCCTCTTAACACACTTGGAGTATGAACATACATTACCTCTGTGTAAATGTTGTGCTTAGCAAGAGACTCAGTTGAGTCATGATTTGAAATACGAGGGTATAATTATGTTAATGCATTATAGTGGAATCAAAAAATGGTCAGAATCATCCCATGGAAGAGGGATTGAAAGACAGGAAGGCTATGGGAAGAATTTAGATGAAGTATTTCTGGACTTCTGCAGCTTAGCACTACAAATTCCTTTCTCAGAATTATCTTTCCAGCCACAAGTCTAGAATGTTCTTCCTGTTGTTCTAATTATTCAGCATGAATGAAGCATAGTTCCTCCCTTATAGCTGGTGGGAGATGTGCAGGGCTTACAACTTCTGGGTCCCTTCATCAGAGAAGGTAGAACTGATGTGGAGCTAGTGTGAGGTCTTTCCTTAAGGAAGAAGAACGGGTGTTCACTGGCCTCGTCATTCACCCCAGCTCACCAAAGTGCAGGGAAATGGGGAGGGTTCCTTTAGAATCCTCTATCAAACAGAACATGATTCTGTATTAGCATATTGATGGGCTTAAATTCGTGTATGTATCAGAGATTCGGTGAAGGTTACATAAAGCAACAAATATTTGGAGATTTAAAAAAAATACAGAAAAAAATTTCCGGAGCTTTGAAAGTATATATTTAGAATTAATTTGATGCTACCTTTCCACTGTAAGTAGTATTCTTAAGTGAAATAGGATCTTTAGGGATTGTTTTCCTTTTGTGAGTGCAGAACACAATGGAAAGAATAATAGCAAGAAGACCTCGAGAATGCATCATGTTTTAGCTGCCTTTGTTCTCTCTACTCTCATATACAGCAATGCACAGTCTAAGAACGGATTTATTTGCTATATATTCAGAGCAGACTCTATCCTGTAGGGAATTTTATTTCTACTCAGGCATATGAATGACAGACAACATTTATTGTTGCAAAATATTCTGAGATTTTATATAAAATTTTTAAACTCCTTTCTCCCTAGGCTCCAAACATCTCTGGCTGAGGAATGAGAACCCTTGTTGGTGATTTTTTTTTTGTTTTCACATAACCACCATGATAGCAACAAATGTTGATGATTCAGAAAACACAAGGATGCCAATAAATCCCCAACACTGCTTAATTTTCTCTGTCCATTCTCCTCAATTTGTGTGTGTGTGTGTGTGTGTTATGCAAGATATATGCTATTCGAGCAACAAATAATGTTATCTGAGAATATGTAACTAGAATTTCATAGTGAGAGAAAGGAAAATGAAAACTTGTAACAAAGAGACTGCTACCTTGATGGCAAATACAAGAATTGGGTTGCATATAACACAGTCTGCACTGTATGACAGTATTTGCTCAACCATAGACCACATAGGCAACAGTGGTCCCCTAAGATGACATCCCTTAAAACATAGCCATCTTGGTTTTTGCAGGTGCACTCATAACATTCATATAGTGGCAAAGTTACTTAGTGACACAATTCTCAGAATGTCTGGATACTGAAATTTAATTGGGGATATCCAGGGCAGGGATGTGAGTCCATATGATATTTTTCAGGAAAAAAGAAAATCAGAGAATAGACTTTTATTTTTTAAAATAATATTTTGTTTATTCTCTCACAATTTATACATGTGTGCAATGCATTTTAATGTTATCTATGCCCACTACATTCCCTTCCTCTAGAAACACCCCCAGGATTCTCTTAACCCATCTTCCTTCCAAATTCATGTCTTCTCTCTCTTTCTCTTTCTCTCTCTCTCCCTCCTCTCTCTGAATCTGTTATTTTATTATTTTTTCAATAAATTCTTTATTCCTGAGAATTTCACACATGTATACAATGAAATATGATCATATTTATCCCCCATTTTTTCCTCCAACTCTCATTGGATGGATTCCTCCAACATGGCCCTCTATCCACATGATGTCTCCTTTTTTTCCTGTGAAAATTCACTAAGTCCTATTAGTATTGCTCACATATCCATGCATATGGGAAACCTGTCAGTGCTATACTCTCAAAAAAAAAGAGTGATTATCCCTTCACTACCAGCTATTACTTGCCAACAGCTCCTCAGTAAGGATTGGGATCTATGTGTCATCCACTTGTAATTTTCTGTGCCTCATTCCTTAACACAGACACCTGGTGTAATGACTCCTGTTAGCCTGGTTAGCAAATGTTGCCTCTTTACTGCAAAGTACTCAGTAGAAGAAAGACTCTTTGAGTTCTTCCCTTATCTGTTGAAACACAAACCCAGATCTGCTTTTAACCCCAAGTTTAGCATTTAAAAAAATTGTTCTAAGGCTTATGAGATCCAAGGAGTGAAATGTAGTGGTTTGAATGAAACTGTCCCACAAAGGTTCAGGTATTTGAAACTTAGTCCCTCCTGTTTCAGGAGGTTCAGGAGGTTCAGACTTGTTGGAGAAAGTACATCACCGGGGGTGGATTTTGAAAGCTAGAACATCTCAGCTGCTACTACTTTGTTCTTGCTGCTTTATCATCATGATGTATCAGTTCTGAGCCCTGTGAATCTTACACAATTTTGTTGTCTTTAAAATGTCAGCACTGTGATAATCAGTCTGGCGATATCTTAGAAAACTTGGAATAGTTTTACCTCAAGACCCAGCCATACCACTTCTGGTTATACATCCAAATGGTTCCTCATAAAACCACAAAGATGTTTCCTCATGTATGTTCATAGTAGCCTTATTTGTAATAGCCAGAAACTGGAAACAACCCATATGTCCCTCAACCAAGGAATGGATTAAAAAACTGTGGTACATCTACACAATGAAATACTACTCAGCCATCAAAAACAACAAAATCATGCAATTTGCAGCCAAATGGATGGAACTAGAGAAGCTCAACCTGAGTGAGCTAACCCAGACTCAGAAGGATGCATATGACATCTAGTCACTTATAATCGGATTTTAGCCATATAGTACAGGATAACTATATTACAACCAATGCACCAAAGGGAACAGGAACATAGACTTTGTTACCTGTCAATGAGATACTTTGACCTAGTGGTGCTGCCTTGTAGGCCGCCAGTGTATGAGGAGGCTCTTGGCCCTCATATGACTGCTGAACTGGGGTGGGGGACCATTAGGGAGGGACACTCCACTCCAGAAGAGTGGGATGGAAGGGATGGGGGGGGTAGAGGGTGAGAGGATGGAAAGAGGGCAATGTGATGGAGATGTAACTTGAAGTAATAAATGAGCATAAAAAATAAAAAATAAAATAAAATATCAGCACTAATGCAATAGAATTTTTGGAGAAGCAAGCAAGAAGAGAAAAGCATGAGGTAAACCTAGAAAGATATATTGCATAAATAATGAACACGTGCTCATACGTGACTATATGTTGCAAATTCAAATGAGGAGCTGGGGAAAGGGTTCAGCAGCTAAAAGAGCTTGCTGCTTTTCTAGAAGACCAAAGTTCTATTCTCAGCACCAAAGTTGGGCAACTCAAAACTATATGTAACTCCACCTCCAGAGGATCCAATACCCCCTTCCGGCTACCTGCACTCACATGCATAAAACAATACACATATTACACATATATGTACCTAATAATAAATAACAACAAAAAATTCTTTATAAAAATGACACAAAGTGAACACTGCATTATGAATGAACCATAACTTAATGAGCTAGTTCCTTACTAATAGACACTTAAATTGCTTCCAATGTTTTTCTATTACAAAAATGTAAAGTATATGAATATTTAAAATGAATACTATGCATACAAAATTTTTACACATAAAGGATTGTATCAGAATGATGGAATTCTGTTTGAAATTGCTACATGAGCAAAAGAGTACATATCTTTAGGTTTTTCTAGATATTTATCTTCCAATCACTCTATTTGTAAGTTATATCAGTTCTCTGGGAGATTAATGGGCTTGTTTATCCACACTTTTTAAAATGTGATATATCCATAAATTTAATAACCATTTATACATTTTTACATAAGACCTCTCAATGTCTGCCTATCCAATACACAAAATTTGACACTTTAGTGATATATAAAAGATGGTATTTTTGTTTTTAGGAATTTTTTTAGATTACTTATTTTGTGTCTCTGTGTGTCTTGATACTGTTAGAGTTAGAAGTGGTGAAATAGTATTCTCTACAAAATTTTGCAAATAGAATTGCATTTCTTGGGGCCTATCTAGAAGAGATGAGCCAGTAGAACGCATATATGTATGTATGTGTATGATGTATATGATGAATATAATGTAGATGATGTATATGTAAATATGTTAATATCTAGCCATTATTAAAATTATTAATTACTGAATTCTTATAAAGTCTGAGCTCAATCTCTGGTCATAGGTGGCAGTTGTAATAGTCTTCTAGTGTTTCTGGAAACCCAAACAAGGCACCAAGAAGTTTTAGAACCTTCACCATGGAGATGTTGTAGCAGAAATAGCTCTGTTCCAGATTTCCTTGGGGCAAATTTACACGACTCATATGACAGAACTTGGTTATAGGCTAGTGGGAACTATGTTTAACATTCTTATTTTGGGCATGATCTCAAAAATAGAGTCCCATCTTTTGTAGAATATAAATGGTTGGAAAGGTGTTCTTGATTACATATTAATCTGGAAGCAGAGAGTCTTGATGCTGTTAGAGTTAGAGCTGGTGAAAGTATTCTCCATAAAATTTTGCAAATAGAATTGCATTTCTTGGGGCCTATCTAGAAGAGCTGAGCCAGTAGAATGTATATATGTATGTGTGTGTGTATATGTATGTATATGATATAGATGATGAATATGATATGAATGATATATATGTATATGATGTGTGTGTGTGTATGTGTGTATGTATTGGCTTGCATTTCTGGTGGCTGAATCATCCAAAAATGGCCATTTTATACACCAAGAATCCTGAGAACCTGGAAACTGATGAGTTCAACAAACTGCAAATGTCAGTACAAGAGGAACTGATGATCCACAACTAGTTCAGGCCTTAAGGCCTGGGAACACTGTGCAGGGCCACTGGTGTGAGTGCATGCAGAAAGGTGGAAGAAACTGGAGTCTGATGCCCATGAGGGTGGCAGCTATAGTAGATGCGCTGGCCTATGGAACTTGCATGTGCTGGCAGGCTTCCTTCCTCCCTCTATTTCTGCGAAGTCTTGATCCCAGGCCATTGGCTTATGCTCCCACTAAGAGCAGGTCTCTCTTTGTCTCTGTATGTCTGTCTCTCTATCTATTTCTCTCTCTCTCTCTCTCTCTCTCTCTCTCAGTTTCTGTACCACATGTTCTCTGGAAGGGCCCTCACAGTCACACACAGAAGCACACCTTATTAAACTCGATGTCTTTCAATCCAAATTGACAAATCAAAATGAACCATTACTAACTCGAGTAAAACCAATTTCCTATCTCATTTTCAAGTGGTCCTTCAGCTAAACGACCCCACATGTATCTCTCATCTTCTTAAATTATACCCAGAACAAAAGCTTTGATAATTTTTCTCAGTATCAAACTGTAGAGAGCAAAAAAAAAAAAAGACCATGACTTTCTTTTGGTTACTATAACATTTCTTTTTGTTTCAGTTTTTTTTCCCTCCTTTGTGGAAATGAAAACTTACTAATCATTATCTGTGCTTTGTATTCAAGAAAAAACTAATGATTGATTGTATCATACTTATTCTTTTCTTATGAAAATATCAGTTCCATTAATGTCCTCCCAAAATGTTTATTAAGGTTATTCAGTTAGGAAAGAATGAGAGAATTAGAATCAATTATGATAATAAAACATGAGGTAGGTTAATCACGGCAAAGCAAAGATGAATAATAAATGAGGTTGGTGCATGCACTTCATAGGAAATTCAATATCCAGACTTTCTAATTACTCTAGGCACTGACTTTTGATAAAATTCAACACTTATGGATAAGCCAGTAGATGTTTCATGGTAACTGCATAACATGATTTGGTGGATGGTAGATTTTAAAGTTCGAATATAAGAATTAATGATGAAAGGAAAATATCTTTCTATTTTGATATTTAATTTCCATTTTATGTTGAGAAAAATTCAATGTGGATGGAAATATGACTGGCATATAATCATAATATCACAGATTTGAGTCCTGGCATAAATGTAATTTATTATTAAATTATCTAATTAGATTAATACAACTGCCTGGTTTTGTACATGGAGAACCTAAAACTCAGCTGCCTATTGCCCCAGTTGTGCTGATGACCATTTTGAGAGAAGAACCAACCCTTGTAGGAGGAATGAGGTCTGCCATTGAGCAGAAACAAGGCCTGCTGTTAAATAGCGCATGCTTGGCTGGGCTTCCACGTGGAGCTGACCTGAGTGACCACACAGGGTAATGAGACAGGAGCCAATAAGGAAGAGCAGCAGCAGCCTTCAGTTCGGGAGCCAATGGGGCTCTGGGTGGAGGTTATAAAGGGAATTCCCTCTTTTTGAAATAAACAAGTCTGCTTTTGCCTCTTATCTGACTCCTGGGATCTGGGTCTTATCTCCTCCCCCAAGAGTCCTGGGCATGGGCTCCTGACAACAAACCCTGACCTTTCACCTCATGTCTATTTCGTATTATAGAGTTATTAAAGCAACTGTTCTGATCACACTGTTATTGGGCACTTAGCTCCACAAGCCTTGTTTTTGCTGTATTTAGAAGAAATCAGTAAACAGAACTTGGTAAAGGAAAATTTACTTTGTTTTTCTCCACCTTCCCTATAACAGTGTTTCAAATATTTAGAAAAGTGCAAACATAAGCCAAGGAACATGAATGACTTCATTTACCTCCAAGGTAAGATGGTAGAAGTGTGTGGGACTATTGGAGACCACTGGAACCTGGTCTGTACTTTGGAGCTCTGTACCACGGACTTTTCAGTGTTTCCCTTTCCCCAGTATAGGATTCCCGAGGAAGCTTTAGTTTGGGGTCTATTGTTTTGTAGTCCTTCTTTCAAATGTCTGTAAATCACAGGAGGGTTCTCTTTAGAATTTCGCCTACTTCCACCAGGACTTCAGCATAGTACCACAGTGACAATAATGATGGTACATAGACTACACACATTTTTAAAAATGTTTTTGCTCCTTTACTTAGGACAACAATTGAAGAGTTGTCTCTGGCATCTAGTGTGCATATGCAAAGATCATACCACCTAGATAGTTCAAGATACTTTCACTTCCAATTCTCTGTTCTACTTGAGTCCAAGTAAAGCTTGGGTATAAATTCAGCCTTTCTGTCCCCTTACCTAGAGTAGGCAACCCAGAAACTTCTCCAGACTGATGTCACAATGTGGCTGACTACTGATAGCCACCAATTTCCCCCATAATAAGCCAAATCAGAGAAGTGACCCATACATGGTTTAAGTTTGGGATTCTTATAAGTAAGCAGAAGTCCTGTGTTGAAACACACGTTCTGCAAATAGCAAGCCTTGTTCTAAATGTGTACCTAGAATACCCACCACAAAAAGTATTTAAACACATCCCTCAAATCATATGGGAGTTTTCTTTTGACACTGAGTCCAAGCTATTGTTCCAGATGGGAGTGTATTCTGCTGAGAGCAGAACATAGACCCCCCCAAGTGGGAGGCAATTTTACATACTGAGGTATTCAAAACAAATGCACATCCTGCTTCTTCTTGGGTCCCAGCAAAGCTTTATTTTCCTTCATTAATTCTGGAGAATTAATTATTTAGAGGCCTAATACATGAGTTAAAAGTTCCAGAAAAAAATACTCTTTTCTGGTAAGCAGAGTAAGAAGAGTCTTGGGTGAACTGAGTGGTAGATGCTGGTGTTATTATTGATCTGTTTGGAATGGTTCCCTGCCTATAGTCCTATCTCTTCCCAGATGGACACCAGACTTTCTTTAAAGTGATCTCTGCTGTCTCTCTGGGAGGAGATGGACATAGAAGTCTTATTGTAGTTATCATCAATCTAATTTTCAGCCAATTCAGTAATTTCATTATAAACTGGTCTGTTCTCTGTACTACTCCAAACCGGAGTGGAGGAGGGGAGGATGACTCATCAGGAATGTGTTCATCTCTGTCCCCTGTTTCAAAGGCACACTTGTCAGTGAGGATGAGGAGTTTGTGAGACATCCCAAGGATATTTTGTGGGAGAAAATTTCTCAGTGTTAGCTAATTACAGACTAAAAAAATGTGTCCTGATTCAATGCCTCTGTAAAATTTCAGCATGGTGTAGAGGAAGGTACAGTTTATCACTCATTAATCATTCATTAGAAAATACTTTATTTGAGACTCTGATTATAAGGTACCTGGCTCCAGAACCTCCTACTTTTCTTGGCAATCCTCCTGTGACTAAAGCTCCTGAAAGAACCCTGGGAGCCACATTCTTGAAGGCCAAAGTTAGGTTTTGACTGGCAGAAGGTACCTGTCTGTCTCTGATGTACAAAGATGGAAGGTAGTCATTCATAAGCCTCTCTCATTCACTCATTCCATCACACATCTGTATACATACACACAGATGAGGAAGGCATCAGGATACATAATGTCTAAAGCAACAGATAATAAGTTTCTTTAATATAAGAAAATAATGTGTAGAGCATTCCAAGTCCGTAGATTCTAATTATGTTCTTCCCAATTTTCTGTGCACATGTCTTCTCCAGAACATTGGGTTAAATGAAACAGAATGGTGATTTGTGAAGGCAGAATCTGGAAGTTTCCACAACCATATTTGAAGAATATATATATATATATAAGGAGCTTTTTATAGGTGGGTGGAGGATCTCATATATCTCTGTGTCTTTCCCTTCTTGACATTCATGGGGAAGAATTCAAGTGTCGGGAGCAAAATTTCTGGCTAAATAATAAAATTATGTATAATATATAGGGGGAAAATCCAACTTTTCTTTCCCTGACCTATTGACTTTACTTGTTCGAAAGGGTTTCTATTCAGAATAACCTCCTTACAATTTGAAGAGAAGAGACAAAAGAAAGGATTTTTTCCTGATGACCCAAATGAACTCAAACCAGAAATAATTTTATATTGCTGAAAGTGTTTCTTATTAAAAAGAATAAAAACCCTCAAACTCCAGGCTAGCATGGGTCTAGAAGGAAATTCCTTTTTTTTTTTTTTTGAGCAATGATTAGGAAGAACTACCCCCTCCTATCAGTCTGGGCGGCATAGGTAATAGACTAAAAGCCAACATCAAAAACTGCCTCAAATGATTTTCCCAGGTGCTGGGTAACACCATCTTTATCTCTTAAAGCAGAATACTTTTGAGTGGTCAGATGTGTGCAAATTGCCTTTTGTTCAAGGCATAGTATGATAAGTGGACTAACTAGAGGTCTAACAGTCGAATGAACAGCTGGACAGTCCAGCTTCAGGCAAGACTGTGTCAATTACTTTTGTCTTGCTGTGACCAAACTATGTCACAGAAATACTTAGAGACGAAGGGGGGTTATTTTTGACTCACTGTTTCAGAGAGATTTTAGTGGGAACATGTAGCAGAGAGGACTTACGTCATGGCAGACTCGGAAGAAGAAAACACGAGAAGGAGGAATGGTGATAGCACCTACAGCCCTCCCTTAGTGGCCTCTTTCTGGCATCCACGACTAACATTCTCAACATGTTACAGCTTTCAAAATAGAGACACACCCTGGGGATAGAGCATTGAAAATATAAGCCCATAGGATACACTTCAGTTTTAAAATGACAGTTTACCTGCTTTGGGGTAGGTTTATGCACAATCAAGTGGGCCGGGGGGGCTGTCCCTTCCTAACGTTACCATGTACCAGTGTCCTGAACTCAGTGGAACCACTGATGTCTAGCGTGTAGCAAGCGAGAGTAAATGGTGGTTTTTTTTGTTTTGTTTTGTTTTTTTGGCTAATGAGGACAGCCTTGCAGATGCTGTAAACAATACACAGACACACTGTACACATAGAATCGGTAGCTGAAGTATGCCTGGATCTATCCCCCAAAGTCTGTGAGTTAAAATTTTAGAAATCAATCACTTATGCTTCTTCCATTTTCTCAACTGAAATGGCAAAGCACAAATAGGATAAATATAGCCTACATGGTGACTTTCATGGACATAAACTGTGCATGAGGCAAGTGGCCAGTAAGTCTATTCACTCTCCTTTATAGTGGGAAGTGCTCTCCTTCTAAGGGTCTCTGTCCTCATCCACCTTCCTCACTCACCCCAGGGTCACTGAGAGATGCAGATCACATCCAGTTTTCAATTTCTCCTTTCACTTTTAATGTCTTTTTTAGTGTGACAAGGTGTGTGACTGTTGTCAAAATCAATACATCATAACTCCGTGTCCTACAACATGTAGTGCCCTGTGTCTGCCTCCTGTTGCTTCTTGTTTCTATGACAATGACAGTGCTGACTGCCTATATGGCCTGCCCTGCTTCTTTATTATATTAGTCAGGGTGCATGTAAGTCTATATTTCTCACTGGCTAATCAGAGTTGTATTGCTGTGTTTTGATCATTCAGTGGGTATGTAGCAGTTGGTGTTTCTGTGAGCAGGCCAGAATAAAAGCCCTGATGGTCCAGAGGACTCAGGCTTTTCTCAGGCTTTCCAGTTCAGGCTCCATCTCTCCAGGTTCCTGTTTTGTTTTCTGTACACCTTTCATCCAAAATTCAAAATTTTGTAATGAGAATTCTTTTATATCCATAAAAGAATAAAACTACTTAAAGGTATATTAAAAAAAAAACCCAGAACACAGCATCTAGAATGCATAAGAAGAAGAGGAAACTCAGCTCTTGACTGTATGCTCTCTCTCACGGCCACCAGGCCAGAGAAGATACTGAACTTGGGAGAAAGGGTAGAAGTGATGGATTGAAAATTTCAGGCCAAGCTTTGGGCTGAGTGAAGGCAGGATGAGGCCAGACCATGTTGGAGCAAATGGTGGATGACTGGTTCAGAAATCTCACCCTCCATCGCCTTTGCCCTTCCAGACCATGCAGCATCTCTCTCTACTCTTCATCTCCCCCTCTCCCTTTCACCTTTGTGCTTTCCTGGTGAATTCCAACCAAGAATTCCTTCCACAGTTGACCTTGTCTTTACATTTCCCATTTTATGAGAGCCTTTCTCTCATGGATATGATTCCCAACAGACGATCAGATAGAGTTTCTTATCTTAATCACTTTCTTTCTCTAGCATGGACCCTATTCCTCTCTCAGTTCCAGCCTCAGTTTCCATCATGCTTTCATTTCCATCAATGCTCGAGGATGGTGACAACTCACACCTGTGTGCATACCCCATGACTCCTGCTTCTCCTATCAAGAGTGAACACTTATTTCCCCATGGTTTGAGTCTAGCCTGCACTTGTGACTTGTTTTTTTTTTGGATAATGGAATATGGCAGAACCAGCATCATAAGAATTCTGAGGTTGAAACCACCACATCAATAAGCCTAGAGAGGCCATACTGCCCAGCTACCCTGCCTGATAGACACTAATTGACAGAGACATGAAAAGCCCATTATTCAGCTGCCAGGTGACGGCAATGGGTGAATGATCCTTCAAAGATGGTGAATCACGGAAGCATGAGCAAGTAACAGCAGCTATTTTAGGCAACCATGTTTGAGGTGGTGTGTTAATGCCAGGAGCGAAAACTGACGCTAGTTCTCTGATTGCATGTGACTTTGGAACGATCTCCTTTGTTTGTAGCTAGGTGAATTCACCAATGGCCAGGTGGTAGTCACAATTAAGGGAGAAAATAGCAGCTGAGTGGGTAGAACCCCTGGGCCTGCCCCTGCTAGAGCACTTCCTCCCCAGAAATAGCAGCTAATTGGCAGCAGCAGTTCTCCTGTAGGAGACAGGATAATTTTTTTCCCACTTACAGAACAAATATATTTAGCAGCAGTCCCAATTTATTTCTATCTGTAATTGGTAATTAATAACAAAATTAGTGTGCAAGCTGCTCCCACCTTCTAGGTTTCTTCTGTGGAACTTGGGTATCACAAAGGTTATATTGCCTACCTTTTAGGTCTGCAAAATCCAAATGTGCCATCTTGAGGTAGAAGAGGAGAGAGAGATGAGTCCTATAAACAGACTTACAAATGAGTCAGGAGGCTTAGTTAGCAGAGGTGGTATCGGACTAAATGGCCTATAAGTCTGCAACCGAACAGTTCCCAGCAGTGGGATTTGAGATTAATATGGAACCAGCCAGAGAAAAGTCAAGATCCCATAGAGGTAAGGCTAGGAAGGTTCAAAGGCTCAAAGGCTCCAGTCTATCAGTGGACAGTAAGAAAGGTGGCATTGCTGGGCTGAGAGCCCTTACATTGTCTGAAGTGAGAATTGCTGCTCTGCTCACACTGTTAGCTTTTGGAAATGAAGGCCTAGTGTTCCTAGGACCCCCGATTCAAGTGATGCTGAAATTTTTATTACTACAATAAGTAATTGAGTTTCCAATGCTACCTGATAATTCAAGGAAAATTTAAAGTCTTGGGATGGCTTCACACAAGTCTAAAGGAGACTAGTTTGTGACTCAGAAGTTATTGTCAAAATGAGACTCACTGGATTGACAGCTGGTAGAGCCACTACAGGCACCAGCTGCCAGCTATAGCCACAGTGCTGAGCCTGGCTTGACTAGAAAACTGTTCACGTTTATCTGTTACTGTACTGTTTGCTTTTTCATTTCTGTGACCACAGAGGGGAAGGGGGAGGGAGAGAGAAATACCAAAAGAAAGAGGCACAGAAAAGGACAAGAGCCAATCCTCCCAGGACTCAAACCTCCATTGTTTGCATTTTCAAGATAGGTCTCCCCTCCTAAAGTTTGGAGAACCTTGTAAGATAATACCATGTTTTAGGATCAAGTGTTCATTATATGAGCCTGTGAGGAGATTTATATTCAAACCAAAATGGCTGGATTAAGAGAGGATCTGGAAGGTACAAGACTTGAGATGAGGTAACTGAGGCAACAGACTAGAATAATGGGACAGTCCTTGGGTCAATGACTATTTCCCAACCAGTGTGTAATCATTTCAAAATCCTAAAAGGTTATGGAGCTTTATTATAAATCAGATGACTATCAACCCTGAACCAAAGAGAGTAGATCCACAAGGTCCAATATGTATATATGTATTTTATTTTTATATTTTATTGAAAGCAGAAAAAGATTAATGCAAACTGTTGCTGTTGTCTAACACATCAACTCTCGCTGCTATTCTTAGATGTCTCCTCTAGTACCCAGCAATTGTCTCCACAGCAACTACCTATGTTTTTTGTAAGTCTCAGGTTCCAAGGATGTAGGGAGGAAATAAGAGTAATAGTGAAATTTTACAAACCAAGATTTTCTCTTAAATGTAAAAAAAGTTTCTAATTAAAAACACAGATCCTCTGCTTTCTAATGTATAGAGAATCTTGCGTGTGTGTGCTCTAGTTCATTACCTATGCATGGTAGATGAGTAGTTTGATCATATATTTACTGGACATTCACTCTGCAGCCAGCACTCTCCTGGCTGCTGTCACATGTATGAAATAAAAACTAAGTGCCCAAAGATATAACTCCATTTAAAAACAAAAACAAAAAACCACAGGGTTTGCTGAAGAAAAACTGACCCCAAGCCTGAAAGCAGAGTGGATTGATGTGAACAGAGATGCTTGTTGAGGAACAGTGACAGGTAAGCTGAGGAAGGTGGAAACATTAGGACTGTGTACCGCTGAGGCTAACTGATGCCAACAACCTCCCTTTCCTGAAGGCACAGCCAGGGACATTTCCCACAGTGTTTCCTTGTGGTGCTTAGAAAAGTGAGCTCCTGAGTACTCTCTTTTCAGTACTACTGAGTATATTTTCTAACAACCCAAACTTCATCCTAATTCACCTTGCCTTGCAGTCATTGTAGAGCAGAGTAAGTCAGGGACAGCTGTCTCTGATAAACCTGTCTCCTTTCAGGATGTGGTCTTCTTTATCCAGCTCTTACTGAATTCAGCTCATGCCTGAGTATGTTGTCAATGTTGAAGTGACTTCAGGTAAAGATTTCTCCATTTTCTTTCACCCCAAAACTCTATCTACCACAGAACACAACAAAGATTTGTGGAATAGCTCTTCATGTATTTTTTTAAACATCCCTTTTCCCTAGTTTCTTTAAATAACCAAGATGGGAGAGCAGCAGTGTGAAGCTATGAGTTTATGGCCCCGGGCTGGCTCCTCAGCAACACTGAGCACTTGACCAAGGAGCACCAAGCAGAGTTGCCCAAGATGTGGGATATCAAAATCTTTAGTGCATTTATTTCTCAGTAGGGCTCTCCCAGAAATTTGCTGATCACATGAACCTGGGCAAGTCAAAGAATGACTAAGAACATCCTCTAGCATGGGAGACCTTTGTGGAAAATGGTATAAGTTTAGTTGGAGAAGAAACCTACATTTTTGAAACTCACTGGAGAAAAGTCACTGATAATCGATTGGAGCTTTCAGTCTGATTAATGCCTTCCGGATCACTTACTGCAATGGTGATATTTCCCCTATGCCTGATAGGACAAGGAGGGTATAAAGAAGAGAAAGGGACAGGGGAGAGAGGAGAACTATGTGTGGCAGTCAGGAGGCCCAAAAGAGAGTGAACAGAGAGGCCATGTAACCAGAATGCTTGGATTATATATGGAAGGGCAGCCCAGCTCCTGGACTGGAGAATTCAGGGTGGGGAATGGAGTATGCTAGCCAGGAGGACTCTGTAATGGTTAGGACTGAGGGGTGCAAGCAGAACCTGGAGGCCTAGTCTGCTTTGATATTCAAATAGGCACCTGAACCATTTTTCCCAGGGGATTCAACATCCTCTTGTGGCCTCTGTGGATAACAGGCATGCACACAACACACATGCAAGCAAACACTCATTCATTAAAAAAAATTAATTTAAAAACTTTCAACCACCATATTGTCCCTTCCTATCGCTATCAGTAGAGATGGAAGAATTCCTAATACTATTTATTTAAAACAGTCCTGCATTTGTCTCCATTACAAAGCCTGTTCTCAATTGGCACAATTTCAAACACCAGGTAGAGGATTTAGCTAATATTCTTACCTGGTAGTCTTGTGGCCTCTTCAGCAGCCACAATCTTTGTCTCTTTGTCATACGCAGACATTCCATGTATCTGCTGCAGATTTTACTGCCCTCTACTATGAATTTCTGGAATTCAGGGTCAGGTAGTATCCTCTTTGTTTGTTTCCATTTCTTGCCTTTCTTTTTTCTAATACTGTTGCACCAAGAAACCTTCAAACCTGTGACACATAGTTGACTATGGAAATCAGTTTACTTCCTTTTAGATACATTTTAGTTTCTCCTTGCTCATAAAAGATTTAGACAATAACTTAGGCCCCCTACACATATATAGATGAGAGGCAACTTGGTCTTCATACAGATCCCTTAGCAGATGGAGGGGAGGGGGTGCTGTCTCTGACATTGACTCTATAGCCTGTTAATGGAACATGTTACCCTAGCTGGACTGCCTTGTCAGGCCCTAGTGCAAGAGGAAGCTCTTAACCTTCATGTGACTGATGAACTGAGGGGTTTGATATGTGGCAGGGTCTCCTCATCCAAAGAGAAGGAGAGGAGGGAGAGGGGAAAGATAGTCGGGGGGGAACCATGTGGGAGGAGGGAGGGGACTGTGATTGAGATGTAACTTGAATAAATAAATAAATAAATAATTTATTCCTCTTCTGTCCTCTGTGGGCACCAAGCATTCAGGTGATATATGTGTGTGTGTGTGTGTGTGTGTGTGTGTGTGTGTGTGTGTGTGTGT
>CAJQZJ010033539.1:3179302-3223046 GCA_907164525.1 Lophiomys imhausi | reverse complement strand
TGTGTGTGTGTGTGTGTGTGTGTGTGTGTGTGTGTGTGTGTGTGTGTATGTGTGTATCACCTAATATATGATACCCATATTATATATACATACATATTATATATAATACACATATCATATATACCAGGTGGCATATATATCATAAACTTAAATATTAAAAAGAACATTTTTGTTTTATTGGTATATTCTACATATGCTTGTTTTCAAGTCTGCTTAGTTCTATTTTTTCTTCATGAATTTATCAATCACTTTTTCTCACTGTTCTGTTTTTCTATTCTCTAGTAATTTTTCTATTTTATGACTAATGTATTATATAGAATCATGTTTTAAATTTCCAGATCTATTTATTGTCTCAGTAATATGGTATTAATTACATAAAATTTGTTAAATCTTGTCTTGTGGTATATTTCACAGTCATTTTCCCATCAAGTTGCAATATGTGCCCCCAAAAGTTTTTATTTTCTCTAGTTTGGGGTGCACTGTTCTGTATGTATATGGTACATATTCATTAACACACTAATGAGATTTTAACCTGCATTATATATTTATTAAGCAGAGAATTATAACAATTCCCAATTTATAGTGAAATATATTCATTTTTCCTAGTCAATCCTTCAATAAGATATTTTTTGAAGTTCTGTTAAATGGTAGTCATACATTTTAAATCAGGGTGTATTTCGGAATAAATTGCTTCTCTTGTCATTATGAAACTGTCCTCTCTGTCACTAAAGGCGTTTAATAATGAGTCTACACACATTTCTGATATTAATGTCACTACATTCTTAATTTCTCCTTATTTCGGTGTATAGTACTTCATGAATTGATTTTAATCTTTCTATATGCTTAATTTTAAGAGCACCATTATCTATTTTTATGTGTTTATGTAAATTAAAAACATACAGGTAAAACTAGCCCTCCTTCTTACCTCTCTCCCTTTTTTCTCCCTCACTTTCTCCCTTCTCTCATCCTTCCTTGCCTTGCATCACATGTAAATGATAATTTAATCCACTTACATTCCATTAAATTACTGGGGCACTTGTTTTTTTGCATCCTATTTGCCTTGATTTTTTTTTTTAAATTCTGCCTTATTTTGGACTAATCTTTTCCTTTCTTCCTTGAAATAGCCCTATAATTTTTAATATTCCATTTCTATTTTATAAGTAATTTCTAAAATGCCAGCCAGCAATCATAACTTGCAAATGCAAGGCTTTTTACTCTCCTTTTACCCAATATGAAGGCATCCATATTCCTTAATATCCTGTGCCTCAACTCATTATTTTTGAGTAATTTTTTTCATATTTGGACTCCTTAAATTTGATACTTTCTGTGATTTTACATTAAATGCTAGTTGAAAAGCATCCCTATTTTTCCTGATTTCTTGCCATCTATTTCTGCATAACATATTTCTTTCTGGAGTCATTTCATTGCTTTGACATATATTCTTAAAAGTTTATATTAAAAATGGTTATTTGTTTGCAAATTCAGTTTTCAAAAATGTCTCTCTTTTAGCTTTTTCCTAGTATCTAAAAGTCTACACAGTTTTTCAACCACCTTTTGGAAGTGTGATTTTTATCTTTTTATTTCTGTCATTACAGTTGAGAACTCAACTAGTGGTATGTGTGACTTTTTTTTTTTTTTTTTGGTCTGTGGATAATGTCAGTTTTCTCCATCTGCTTTTGATATATTCAGTTTCATTCCTTGATATTTTATATTTATGATAAATATAGAGTTCACTTTGAATCAGTCGACCATTCCAAGTCCTCATATATACATGCATATCCACACACACATTCTATAGACAGACTGGAGATATGTCATAAATACTATGACTAGGTCTTAGTCACTAAGTCTTAAAATGTTGCTTCACCCTTATCTTGAGCCCTTCCTTACTTTCTGGAGTTCTAGTTAGCTATGTGTCAGGCTTTCTCATTTTAATACCTGTGGCACTGATTAATGCTTCTCAAAATCCTGCAGGGTTTTCCCCTCTATGTTGCTTCTGTTCTTAACTGTTCTTTGTGATGCTGTGGGCTATTGATAACACACTGGCTAGGAGTGATGCTCCTGGGCATGGTGAGTTCCACATGGAGAAGTTTGACTGGCCTCCTTGAGAATGAAGATCATGTAAAGAGAGCCCAAGCCATTTCACCTGTCCCAGCTAAACCAATTCACCATCTAAAAACTGATACATGAGTATGTGTCCAGCTGGAATCAGCAACAACATTGCTCAATCAAGTAGACCAGAGGTTAACAACCTTCCTAATGCTGCAACCCTTTAATACAATTCCTAATATTGTGGTGACACCCCAACCATAAAATTATTTTAGCTGTTGCTCTATGCCTGTAATTTTGCTACTGTTATGAATTGTAATGTAAATACCTAGAAATAATAATGTAAATACCGGAGATGCAGGATATCTGTGAACACCTGCAAAAGGGTTGTTTAACTCCCAAAGGGGTTGCGACCCACAGGTTGAGAACCACTAAAGTACAGGCATCAGTGTTTTAACACTTAATCTCTGGGGTTATTTGGATTGTAGAACACTTGTCAAAAGCTTTAAAGCTAGAATCCACACATAAGAGAAAATATACAGTATTTGTCTTTTTTGAGTAAGAACATAATGCTTACTCTAAGAGGGAAGTTTTTTAAATTATATTTCTGCATGGCTCAAGTACTAGAGAAAATAAGATGTAAAATCAGCTTTCACCATCAGAAAGCCTGAAGAATCTGGGTTTTCTTTGCTTTCTCCCTTCTGTGGCCTGACTACATAATGGCTGCTTCCTTTTGTGTTTGTGGCTGGAAACGCCAAAGCTGTTGTTGCTGAGACTGTATCCATACTGTCAGAAAGAGATTTCCTTTTGTCTATCCCAATGTCTCTGGTTATTACAGTCAAAGCCACTTTTATTATTTCTTTCTTGGCTTGCCCTTTAATGGCCTGGACAGGTAGAATAATTTAAGTTTCAAACCCTTTGAACAGGATTATGGTCATGGATCCACAGGGAGAATTTTTCCTCAACCCTGAACCCTGCTGAAGACTGACAAGTTTTATTATCTTTCTTTCTGGAAATCAAATATTGTCTGAAATCAGACGGTGAGGCAGGTTTTAGAGTGTACTTCGACATCAAGGTCTGAGACCCTTAAAACCTGCATCTCACATGGGCAAATACTTGCTTGCCAGGAGGTATGATGCTTTTCCAACCTCCATTTTCAACTTTCTCTTGGTTTCAGAGTGCTAACCCCCCCTTTCCACTCTCACTTCCTCCTTCCTTCCTCTCTCTCTCCATTCCTCTTCCCTTCCCCCCTCCTTCATTCCCCACCCCCATTTGTGCTCTGTCATATAAACGAGAAGGTTTGCTTGTATTCCTACTTCGGCCAACAGTTCTCTTCATGCTGTATTCTCCTATGTGCTGACTGGTTTTATGTCAGCTTGACACAAGCTAGAGCCATTCAGGAAAAAGGAGCCTCAACTGAGAAAAATACATCCATAAGATCAGGCTACAGACAAGCCTGTAAGGGCATTTTCCTAATTAGTGATCAATCGGGATCACACATTGTACTTGGGAATACCCCTGGGTGGTTGATGCTCCTGGGTTCTGTAAGAAAGCAAGCTGAGCTAGTCATGGGGAGTAAACCAGTAAACAGTACCCCTCAATGGCCTCTGCATCAGCTCCTGCCTCCAGTTCCTGCCCTGTGTGAGTTCCCACCCTCGCTACTTTTGATGATGAATTGTTACCTGAAAGTGTGAGTGACATAAACCCTTTCCTTCCCAAGCTGCTTTTGCTTTTGGTTGTGGTGTTTCATCACAGCAATAGTAACTCTAAGAGCCTCACCTCACCCCCAACTCCCTTCATCAAAGCAAATTCTCCATTCTCCGTGAAAGCAATCTGTCTGTCAATGGGTTTGACATAGTTGTCATTGAAGCCTCTAAAAAGTTTTTTTTTTTTTTCTGCTTTGGGTTATGAGGTGTCAAAACTTCATGATTTTCTGCTTACTAAAGAGATGTTTCCTTTTTTAGGTTTCTCGTTTGTCTGTTTAGTTGAATTTTTGTTTGTGTTGAGATATGCCTCACCCTTTAACCTAAGTTATCCTGGAATTCACTGTGTATCCGAGATTTGCTTGGTTTCAACTGGTAGTGACCCTCCTGTCACCATCTCCTACGTGCTGAGATAAGAAGTAGAAGGAATATTTTGCGTACTGTATGGATACATTGCCTGTCAGTAAAAAAAAAAAAAAAAAAACTATGGTCTGTGGGAGAAGGTAGAATTGAAGCTACGACATCCAGCAGGCAGAGAGGATTCTGGGAGAGTGCCAGATGCAGGAAGAGACACCAGACACCAAAGAGGACAGACTCAGGGTACCTGAGAAGACATAACTAGCCGCCATGGCAGAACTTAGATTAGAATAAATAGGTTATTAAGTCATGTAAATTAACCAGGGAACCAGCCTAGCTATATAGGCTAGGAATTTGTAAATATGTTTTGAGTCTCAGAATCTTATTTCTGGGAGCTTGATGCTGGGAGGAAGAACACACACTTCAACAAGGTATGAGCCATGATCTACCATGTCTGGCTTATGCTTCCCCTCCCTTTACTTCCTGTGTCAGATAAGCAAAGGGCCTCCAGGTCCTGCTTCTAAGGCTTGCTCTCTTCTCATCCTTAGGGACTGCACCTGCACCATAGCCACACCTGTCACTATTGGCTGCTGCTGAGGGCACATGTGCAGGTCCTGGCCTCCTCATTTGACTTCCAATGCATGCATTCAGCTCAGTATTTCCCCTTGGGTATTGTGAGAGGCTGACAAGTGCCCTGCTCTCCTCCCTCTCTAAGAAAAGATACTTTGGAGTCTGTGAATCTCATCTTGCTTGGAAAAGGGTTTTTGTTTGTTTGGGATTATGAATTTGTAGTATTATTATGTTCATTTTAAAAAACGTTTTCGTGTGTGTGTGTGTGTGTGTGTGTGTGTGTGTGTGTGTGTGTGTGTTTAGAACAGCCCATGGGAGTTGATTCTCTTTTTCCGTCATGAGAAATAAATACTGGGCATTGAATTCGTACGGTCAGACCTGGTGGCAGTCATCGACACCCACTGAGCAATCTCACTAGTGTTTATTATTTCAGATATGACTAAGTGAAAGATCTTAAGGAGGTGTGTTCTGGGTTATACATGGGATGTGAAATGTAACAGTGCGTTTTGTTATAATAAGAAGAAACAGAAAAAAAAACCATCTGCGGGCATGAGTGAAGACAAAAGGAAGAGACAATATGACCACAGGGTCAAACTCCTCAAAGATGGAATTGGCAAGGAGTAGGCTCTGTCTTCATTTTACAAAGGAAGTGTGGCACTTCTGGCACCTGGAATTAAGTCTCGTGAGCCTGCCTTTGCATTTCTGCTCCCTAGGATAGGGTCTGTCATCTTTAGACACAAAGCCTGTAATAAGTTGTCGCTGTAGCTGTGATAATCAGATGAAGATGTCTAATATGCAACTGATGACTCCCTCTGCTGTTAACTGAGAATCACATCATTATGAGAGCATGTAACTCACTACTGTCCTGGGGGTTCTCCACATCATTATGAGAACATGTGACTTATTCCTGTCCTGGGGTTCCCAACTTCACAGTGCTCTGTCTTTGCAGTATAGAAAGCTTTCTAGTCATACCCTTTGCCCCGTGCTTCTTTTATCCTGCAATGCTAAACTAGTGTTTTTTTTCCTTTAATGATTGTTTATTACTTCAAGTTATATCTCCATCACAGGCCCCACCCTCCACCCCTCCCAGCCCCACCTTCCCACCTCTCCCTCTTCTCCCAGAACTCATAATTCTTTGTTTTTGAATCATTAGGCCACAATTATGAAAATTATAAGGTGTAACATACTTTCCCAATGTCCAGTCCATACGTATTTGGCAACTGACATTAATATTCTATTATCTACCTATCTCCATGAGTTTAAAGTTCTATACCTAATTATTTTTCCATCCTAACTTGCCTTACTAACTTAAAAACATCTTCTTAGACTTAGAACATCTTTTTAATTCTGAAACAACTTAAAATTTAACTGTGGCACTATAACTATCTAGTCTTCAACCACATCAGAGACCTGAGAAGGATAAATACATTTGATTATACAGGAAGTACAGAGTAAGCAGCTTCCAAAACTAAGAAATGACAGACAACTGGCTGCCTCAATAGTTCTCAGTTTCTCACTGTAACTTTGGAGCATCTATCTTCAGCCTCTCAGCCCAGTATCTCTGACAGACATTAATTATAAAGCAAAAATTATGAAGGACTTGACTACCCTGTCTTGGCAGAGCTAGGCTGTTGACTTACCTGCTTCCAAGTTTTGTCCTTTATGGACAGCATTCTGTCTATAGTTGAAGCAAGGGATTTTTCTTGCCCAGTGATAGCCTTGCCACTAATGCAACCATGTCCAAATGGAGATTTTTGATTCTCGTCCTCTACTTGGAGTAGAATAGGGGGTACTGTCAGGAATTGACATGTCTCAATATAAAAAAAAATCTTAAGTTAAGAAAACACATTTAAATGCCATATTCTACAGATTCCTTGAAGTTTTTGAAGACCATCTATCTATCTCGGTATATTCCAATAAACAAATGTTGCTTGTGTTTTTTCAACTTGATTTCCAGTTAACTTAGAAAACATCTGTGATAAACTATGATAGTACCTAACCAAATGACATGTTTGAATGACTATTAGTTTGCATTTCAATTATCCTAAACACTTTGTGACAGTTGCTATCAATGGGCCACAACTAAACATTGCATTTTAATCATTACCTAGATACAATACCTTAGAAAGGTTAACCTTAATTTTATATTATGATATGTGTTGTAAAAACTAAGGATTGGATTCAGGGATTTTCTTCTTTCTTTCACTCTATTCTTTGTCTCTTCTATTATTAAAAACAAGATTATTTTGTTATATTAATAGATATTGATAGAAATTTAAGATTGTTTTGTTATAATAAATATTGATAGAAAGTTAAGATTATTATGTTTTATATACCCTTAAAGATAAATTTTAGTTTCAAATTTTCAAGATTTCTTTTGAAAGATAATTTTTTTTCTTCTATTGCCAAAAAAGCAATTTGCCATAGGAAAGACATTACATGCCAATCTTTTATGGCATGAATGGAGACTTACAAATGTCTTTTTTCTGTTCAAAGAACAGAAAATATTCCTTAATTGATTTGTGCATCCTCCATGTCCAAGGCATTTTGGTAATTGCAGAACTGTATGTTACTTGTGAGAAATTACATATTTTCAGAACAACAGGACCAGAGTAAAAAAAAAGACAAGTAACCCAAATGATACTGCCTCATAGATTGTTTCAATAGTTGTTTCCTCAAAAATCTGCATCCAGAATAACTTCAAAAAACTTGCTGAGATGGCCCAGCCTCAAAGACTGTTCTAGACAGGACTTCAATAAAGCCCTGAACTTTCCTACCCAAAGTCCAGCTTCAAACAACAAACTGCTCAGGACATTCAAATTGTTGAGCATATAGAGACTGGACAACAAATGTTACTATTAAATTGATTAACAATCTTTTTCATTTTATTTGGGCCCCAAAGCAGGTTTTCCACATCCCAGTTCAGCAGAAAGCAGTTTTAAGAGAGCAATGTCCCATTCCCAAAAAAAGTGGGGTGGATGATTCTTTGGTTATTTGATGGGTTATAGATGTCATTTAGGGGTAATTGTTACAAATTGTTATATGGTCTTGTTAAGCAAGGTATAGGAGGTTAGACTCAGGGATTTCTCTCTTTTTCTTTTCAAGTCTTCTCCCCCTATATAAGAGAGAAAGAAGGATAGAGAAAAGAAAAAGGAGGGGGAATATGTATATAATATATAGAATTGATAAGATAAAAGGATAGATTATTGAATCTACTCCTATAGATCCTTGTTATTAATACAAAATTAAGATTATAGACATGAGAATGATGGGAAAAGTGATAGATTATTGAATCTACTCCTATAGATCTTTGTATACTGATACAAAATTAAGGCTATATTTTGATTAGGTATTGTACCTATGTAAGTCTTAAAATTGCAATGTGAAGTTCTAGTCCTTTTTTGACAGCAACTATCCCACTGTTTAGGATAATTAACAAATGCAAGTTGAAAATCATTCGAATTTGTGATTTTATTAAGATAATTAAGTTAGTTAATCTCAGATGTTTTCTAAATTAATCAGATATTAAGTTGTTAGAGACAAGCAACATTTGCTTACTCACTGGATATGATAGATGGTCTTCAAAAACCTCAAGTGATCTGTAGAATATGGCATTTAAAATTATTTTTATGATTTAAAAAAATTCTTTGACATGAGACTGTCAGTTCCTGACAATTCCCAATGGAGTTGGAAGGAGACAATAAGCATCAAACAATCTCCATCAGGAGATAATTCTTACTGGGCAGAAATGTCCCTGCTCTCTCAACAGACTATATACAGTCCAAAGATATACCAAAGCTTCAGTGCAGGTAAATTAATGGCCTGATTCTGCAAAGACAGAATGGGAAAATTTTATTTCCTGCTCCACAACTAAGTCTGTAAGATATGCTTGGCCATAAGGCTGAAGATGATGCTCCTATGTTATAGAAACTGGCGACTGTCTAGGTAGCCAGTTGTCTGTCATTTCATAGCTTTGGAAGTTGCTTGCTCTGCATTTCCTATCTATTCAGATATATTTATCATTCTCAGGTTTCTGATGTGATTGGAGACTGCATAGTTATAGCCTCACAATAAGTTTTAGGCCATCTAGGAATTAAAAGGATGTTTTAAAGTTAAGATGATTTACTTAAAAATGTAAGTTAGGATGGAAGTTGAAATGGGTATAGATCCTTAAACTCATCAAGAGAGATATGTAATAGAATATATTTCCTAGTTGACTAGTCAAATACACATGGACTGGACATTGAGAATGTATGTAACACCTTTTAGTGTTCATAATTGTTTTTATTGTATTGTTTTATTGTATTTATTGTTTTCTTTATTCTTATTAAGAAAAGGAGTCTTTTGTTAGACTTAAAGAGGGAGGGAGATGTTGAGGGAAGGTCTAATATCATTGCTTCAGATAGGTTGATTTCAATGCTGAGACCTGGTTACCACCCCTTCTGAGGCATTCTCTTGATTGGTTAATAAAGTTGCTTATGGCCAATTAGCTGGGAAGAAAGAGTATAGGAAGGTGGGACTTCCTGAGATTAGAACAGGAACCCTGTGCTTTAAAGAGAGGATCCTTCTTTCTGCCAGGAGACACAGAAGGAAACAGCCATCTTTGAGAATGCTGGAAGGTAATCACAGGCACATGGGATTTGGGATTAGGTGACCCCAGTTAACTTAGAGTAGCTAATTGAGATTCTGCCCAGCTAAAGGCTAAGTGTTAAAACATTAAAAGGTCTTGGTGTATTTAATTACTGGGGAAGACTGTGGCAGCTTATAGGTCCTCAGTCCAAGCAGTCCTGGGCCATTGGATTCCTGGACTCCCAGATTCCCCTCAAACCCAGGTGAATCTCCCACCAAGGCTGGTAATTCTACCGGCCTAATATTAGTTAACAGAGTTTAGGTTATAAGTGTTGTAGGCCACATTTGGTCCCCGGGCTCTTTCCCAGGACAAACCAGGCCTCCCGCTGCTCTGGCATTATGCTACTCCTAATCTTACAGTTTATACTTACTAATAACTACAATTGATAATTAAATTGCAGTTTCAACATACAAAGATCAATATTGATGTAGTCAAATGTAATCTTAATTTTGTATCTATATACAAAGATTGATACCAATATAGCTAAATATAACCTTAATTTAGTATCAATATAAAAAGATATAATAGCATATTCAATAATCTGTCCCTTTTTCTTTATCATTCCTATATTATGTCTATATCCCATTTTTAAAAGTCTTCCCCCCTCTACATAGGAGAGAAACTTAGATCCAGGGATAGTGTTGCACACCTTTAATCACAACAATTGGGAAGCACATGCATTTGATCCTAATATTTGGAAGACAGGGGCAGGCACATAGGATTTGCAATGATTTAAGTTTAAAAGCTACTCACAAAAGGCATGCTGAAATTCAAAGTGAGTTGTCCTTGTGATCTCAAAATATATACACTTAAAAGTATGTTTAGTTCCAAAATATCAAAAGAATTTTTTTAATCTCAATTGAAAGATAATACTTTTTATATTGTCAAAAAAAAAAAAAAACAATTTGCTCTAGGAAAGATATTACCTGCCAAAAAAGTAGTGCTACAGAGTTTGGATTAGAGCAGGGCTCTGTTATCATCTTTCAAGGAAATTAAAATCATCCATCTAAGGAGTCCAGGGACAACTGGACAACTGAAACCTCTGAAGAAAAGGGACCAAACACCAAAGAAGACATGTAGCCTAGATGATCCAGCCTTGCAGACTTCCTCAATAGCTGTTTCCTCAAAAAAATCTACAACCAGAAAAACTCAAAATGGCTAACTAAGATGGTTCAGCCCCACAGACTGTTCCAGCCAGGACTTCAGTAAGCCCTGAAGTTCAGCCTCTGATTACAAACTTCTTAGGACATTTAAATAGCCCTGCACAAAAGAACTGAACATAAAATGATTCTATTAACTTGGTTAACCATTTTCCATTCTTATTTGGGCCCCAAACAGGTTTCCTACATCCCAAATCAGCAGGAAGTAATTTTAAGAGAGCTACATCCCATTCCCAGAAGGTGGGGTGGGTGATTTGCCCCACTTCGGTCATTTGATGGGTTATAGATGTTGTTGTTGTCAGGGGGATTGGTTACAAGTTGTTAAATGGTCTTGTTAAATAGGTTTTGGGATTTCTCTCTTCTTCTTTTCTCTAAGCCAGTGTTTTTTATATTAGAATCTTATCATTATTCAGGTCATGTATCCCACCCCATAAATATTCTGTAGATCTATATCTATATCTCTGGGGATTTGCTTTTGTCTTAAGTTATTATCTCTCTATCTGTCTGTCTTCATCTCTATATCATCTATTATAGTTATCTATTATCTATCATATGTCATCCATCATTAATCTATTTATCATCCTCCTAGTTATATACTTATTGTCTTTCTATTACCTATCATCTGTATATTTATTTATCTATATATCATCTATCTCTATTCCTACCTATGGTCTACCCATTTTCTACCTACTATCTATTATCTATCTACTTGATCTATCAAGCATACCCATATCTACAGCTCTACTGTACAATAACATGGTCTGTGGTGATTTTCTGTGCTGAGAAACATGACAGCAGTAACTACCTGTAACTGTATCATTTGAAAAATGTGACATGGAATTGACCCAGGAGGAGAGGTTGAGAAGCCACCCTGATAAAACAGGGGCAAGATGGCAGAGATCAAGTCGGACACATTTTGATTGTCAGGAAGACTAATTGGACAACAGTAAACAGTAGAGATATACTCATGCTGAAAGGCAGTTTGTGAGGTGCAAGCCTATCTGGGCTTTCCCAGAAAAGCCAGGAACAACAAAGAACTCAGTACTGGAAATATAGACACTGAAGTATTGTAGTCACCAGATAAGGAGCACTTCCCACTGGAAGACTGCCCATTCTCGCAGCTACAGTGGAAGAGATGACATATCAGATCCTTTCAGGACTCCAGCTGGCAGTTTCAACCTCCAAACATAGGACCTCCTGAGTCCACATTGTCTGTGCAGGGGCTAGGCTTGGACACCCAGGAGTATACCAGCAAAGCCACTACATGGTAAAACTGAGGAACTCTCCCTGGGATATTCAGTATGGCAGCATCTGGCTAACCGGTAACAGCAGGATCCAGTTGGCAGGAGCCGAGCTTCCCTGAGACCAAGCACACTGTGGGCAGGATATAGACTACAAATTGGAACCCCTTGCCCACTCCCTGCTCCCAACCTGACTACAGGAGGTCTGGTGGAATCCCCTGCCAACCCAGGCAGGCTGCTTTGAAGCACTGTGATACAGGCAAGGACTCAGTGAATGATCTCCATGTTGGATCTCCCTGTTCCACCCCCTCTGGCTGGCTGCTAGGCTAGGCTCTCTGCTGTGCAGCAGGGCACAGAAGCAGGGACAGCACTGGTTCATAGAGTTTCAATCTCAGAGGTACAGACTGGCTCTAAGACTTGTCTGAGAGTTGATTGGGAGTACCATAGCCACAGCCCTGACACCATAACTACAGGGGGTCTGGGGGAAGCCCTACCGACCCAGGCAGGCTGCTCTGAAGCACTGCAGTTCAGGCAGGGAAAAGGTGCTGAGATTTGCTGAGTGAATTCCAAACTGGAACTCTCTGCCTGTGCTCACTTCAGCAAGGCACTCAGTCTACAGCATCAATCTAATACATTTAGATCTCCACCCAGAGCAGTGAAATGGTTCTGGACTAGGGTGTGCTATCTGAGGGGGCGGGTGACACCTGACTAAAAAACGTCTGACAAAGACTGGTGGTAGTGGTGCAAGCCTTTAATCCCAGCACTTGGGAGGCAGAAGCAGGCAGATCTCTGTGAGTTCGAGGCCAGACTGGTCTACAAAGTGACTTCAGGACAACCAGAACTGCTATACAGAGAAACCCTGTCTCACAAAAACAAAACAAAACAAAAAAGTCTGACAGAGTCCCCAACCTCTACCCCCCACACCCGGAGTCCAAGTACTTGAGGTGTTTGTGAACTCACTGCCCACACACACTTTGGGAGGGCTCTCGGTCTACTGCCTCAGTTTACCACATCTAGATCTCAGTCTGGAGCAGTATAGCATTTCTTAACAATTCCATGCAGCCTGAGCAGGTGGACTGCACCAACCCAAAGAACTCCTGACTGAGAGGCACAGGTTGATCCTGAAGCCCCCTGGAGAAGAGCATGGAAGAACCACAACCACAGTCTTGACACCCTTGCTACAGGGAAACTGCCAAAAGCCACATCAGTGCAGGCAAGCTACACTGGACCACAGTGATTCTGGCTGGGAAACGGCAGCTGAGCATGCCCAAATCCAAACACTGTGGACAAGGTGTGAATTCCACATCAGATCTCCCTGAATGTACCTGTCTTGCCCCTCAGCTGAATACCTAGGCTACAAAACAGAGAACTCTGACTCAAGAACAGTGAAACAACCCTGGACCATTGTTCATTGCCTGGGTGATGTGGGCTGTATCAGACCACAGTACTTCTGAGTATAAGATGCACATTGAACCTGAGAACCCCTTGAGAGAAGCTTGGAAGGATCATGATCACAGTCCTGACACATAAGCTGCAGGGGAGCTGCAGCTCCAGCCAACAGTCAACCTACACCATCTTCACTATGAAGACCAGTTGGATCTCAGGAGCAGGCAGGCATGAATAACAGATCCCACTGTAACCTCTGACCTGAGTTTCTAGTTGGGACACAACAGGAAGGGGTGAGGTCTAGGAGACACACTGAGAACCAAACTCCACACAAGGCCCCATCCAGCCTGTGGAGACCTACAGATCACCAAACTATAAGGCCTCTACACCAAAGCACCCTTCTTGGCACCAAGCCCAGAAGGCACCAGGAACAAACAGCTAAGAACAACCAGATGGCTAAAGGTCAGTAAAAGAACAGATCTGACAAAAGTCAGGGAAATATGACTCCAACAAAATCCAGCTATGCTAGTACAGCAAGCTCTGACCATCCCATCACAGCTGAGACACATGAAAATGATGACAAATCTATATTCTGGAAAGTTATAGAGTCCTTATAAGAAGAAACTAAATCTCTGAAAGAATTTAAAGAATCCTCAATTTTACAAATGTATGCAATGGAGAATACCAATAAAGACCTCCAAGCCAACATGGCTCTACATGAACGGGAAAGAGACAAGGTAATGAAAGATTTAAAAGATTTGATAGATTTACAGTCAAAGATAAGCAAATTTGAGCAGGAAACGTCAAAAAGGAATAAAATTGTTTAAGACTTGAAATTGGAAGTGGAAGCAATAAAGAAAACACAAGCAGAGATAATCCTGGAGGTAGAAAATCAAGGGAAGAAAACAGGAACTACAGACATGAGTGTCACAGACAGGATACAAGAGATGGAAGACAGAATCTCAGGCATGAAAGATTCGATTTAAGAAATCAGTACAACAACCAAAGAAAATGAGAAATCTTAAAAACCCATAACATCCACGAAATCAAGGACTCAATGTAAAGACAGAACCTAACAATTATTGGCATAGAGGAAAGGGAAGACTCCCTACTTCAAGGTCCAGGGAACATCTTCAACAAAGTCATAGGAAAAAACTTCCAACCTAAAGAAAAAGATGCCGATAAAACTCCAAGAGGCATACAGAATACCAAACACAATAGACCAGAAAAGAAATTCCTCTTGCCACATAATAATTGAAACTCCAAATATACATAACAAAGAAGGAATATTAAAAGCAGTAAGAGAAAAGGGTCAAGTAAAGTATAATGGCAGACCCATCAGAATTACACCTAACTTCTCCTCAGAAACTTTAAAAACCAGAAGGGCCTGGGCAGATGTCCTACATGCTCTAAGAAAACATAGGTGCCCAGCCAGACTACTATATCCAGAAAAATTCTCTATCAACATAGATGGAGAAAACAATGTATTCCATGACAAAATCAAATTTAAACAGTATCTAACCAAAAATCCAGCACTACAGAAGATTGTAAAGGAAAATTTCAACCCAGAGAACATAACTACACCCAAGAAAATAGAAGAAGCAAAAAATTCCACTTCAGCTAAACCAAAAGAAACACACAACCACCACCTACATCAACATAACAGGAAATAATAACCTTTAATCATTAATATCCATCAGCATCAATGGACTCAACTTCCCAGTAAAAAGGCACAGGCTTACAGAATGGATCTGTAAACAAGACCCAACATTTTGTTGTGTACAAGAAACACATCTCACTAACAAAGATAGACAATATCTCAGAGTAAATGCTGGGAAAAGATTTTCCAAACAAACGGGCCTAGGAAGCAAGCTGGAGTAGCCATCCTAATATCAAATAAAATAAACTTTCAACTGAAGTTAATCAAAAAAGATAGGGAAGGGCACTAAATACTCATTAATGGAAAAATTGATCAAGACTACATCTCAATACTGAATATCTATGCCCCAAATTACAAGGCCACCACATTTGTAAAAGAAACTCTTCTAAACCTTAAAACTCATATTGATCCCACACATTAGTAGTGGGAGACTTCAACACCCCACTCACAACAATGGACAGGTCATTGAGACAGAAACCAAACAGCAAAATAATGAGCCTAGCAAAGGTCATGAACCAAATGGACCTAATAGATATCTACAGAACATTTCACCCAAACACAAAAGGATACACCTTCTTTTCAGCACCACATGGAACCTCCTCCAAGACTGAACATATAGTTAGACACAAAGCAAGCCTCAACAGACATAAGAAAATTGAAATAACCCCTTGCATCTTATCAGACCACAATGGAATAAAGCTGGACTTCAACAAAAACAGAAATAATAGAAAGCCTACACATTCATGGAAACTAAACAACCCTCTACTGAATGACCACTGGGACAGAAAAGAAATAAAGAAGAAAACCAAAGACTTCTTAAAATCCAATGACGATGAAGACACAACATACCCAAACCTATGGGACACAATGAAAGCTGTGCTACGAGGAAAGTTCATAGCACTAAGTGTCTTAAAAAAGAAAATTGTGACAGCTCATATTAGTGAATTAACAGCTGAACTGGAAGAATTGGAAAAAGAGGAAGCATACCCTCCCAAAAGAAGCAGCAGGCAGGAAACCATCAAACTTAGGGTAAAAATCAACAACTTAGAAACAAAAAGAACAATACAAAAAATCAATGAAACCAAGAATTGGTTCTTTGAGAAAATCAACAAAATAGACAAGCCCTTAGCCAAATTAACTAAAAAGGCAGAGGAAAAACACCCAAATCAACAAAATCAGAAATGAAAAGGGAGAAATAACAACAGACATTGAGGAAATTCAGAGACTCTTTAGGTCCTACTTTAAAAATCTGTACTCCACCAAGTTTGAAAACCTAAGCAAAATGGACATTTTTCTTGGTAGATTCCACCTACCATAGTTAAGCCAAAATCAGGTGAACAGATTAAACAGCCCTATAATCCCTAAGGAAATAGAAACAGTCATTAAAAATCTCCCAACCAAAAAAACCTCAGGGACACATGGTTTCAGCACAGAATTCTACCAGACCTTCAAAGAAGAGCTAATACCAATAGTCTTCAAACTCTTCCACAAAACAGAATCAGAAGGATCACTGCCAGACTCATTCTATGAGGCCACAGTCACCCTGATTCCTAAACCACACAAAGACCCAACAAAGAGAAGTTCAGACAAATTTCCCTCATAAACATAGACACCAAAATACTTAATAAAATATTGGCAAACCGAATTCAAGAACACATCAAAAGTATCACACACCATGATCAAGTAGGTTTCATCCCAGGAATGCAGGGATGGTTCAACATATGAAAATTCATTAATAAAATTCACCATATAAACAAGCTGAAAGAAAAAAAAATCACGTGATCATCTTGCTAGATGCCACAAAATCATTTGACAAAATCCAACACCCTTCATGCTAAAAGTCCTGGAGAGAATGGGCATACAAGGACCATACCTAGAAATAATAAAGGCGATATACAGCAAGCCAGTAACCAGACTCAAATAAAATGGAGAGAAAAAAGAATGAAATCACACCCATACTTATCATCTTCTACAGAATTAATTCCAAGTGGATCAAAGACCTTAGCATACATTCTGACACACTCAATCTAATAGAAAAGAAAGTGGGGAAAAGCCTTGAACTCATTGGCACAGGAGACAACTTTCTGAACAGAACACCAATAGCTCAGGCTATAAGACCAACAATCAATAAATGGGACCTCATGAAACTGAAAAGCTTCTGTAAGGCAAAAGACACTGTCATTCAAACAAAATGGCAACCTACAGTTTGGGAAAAAAATCTTCACCAACCCCACATCTGACAGAGGGCTAATATCCATAATTTATAAAGCACTCAAGAAATTAAAACCAAGAAACCAAATACTCCAATGAAAAATGGGAAACAGCTAAACTGAGAATTCACAAAGGAGGAATCTCTAATGGCAGTGAGACATTTGAAGAAATGCTCAACTTCCTTAATCATCAGAGAAATGCAACTCAAGACAACTCTGAGATTCCATCTCATACCTGTTGGAATGGCTAAGACCAAAAACTCAAACGACAGCACATGCTGGCAAGGTTGTGAAGAAAGTGGAACACTCCTCCATTACTGGTGGGAGTGCAAACTTGTACAACCACTATGGAAATCATTCTGGTGATATCTTAGAAAACTTTGAATAGCCATACCTCTAGATCCAGCCATATCACTTCTGAGTATCCACCCAAATATTCCTCACCAAACCACAAGGACAGAGCCTCATCCATGTTCATAACAGCCTTAAAAAAATAGTAGAAACTGGAAACAACCCAGATGTCTCTCAACTGAAGAATGGATTAAGAAAATGTGGTACATTTACACAATGGAATACTACTCAGCTATCAGAAGCAAGGAAGTGATGCAATTGGCAGCCAAATGGAAGGAACTAGAAAAGTTCATCCTGAGTGAGCTAACCCAGACTCAGAAAAATGCACATGGCATCTACTCACTTATAATTGGACTTTAGCCATATAGTACAGGATAACTATCCTACAACCAATACACCAAAAGGATCAGGAACATAGACTTTGCTACCTATCAATGGGACAATTTCCCCTTGGGGTATTACCATGTAGGCTCCCCCATGCAAGAGGAAGCTCTTAGCCCTCATATGATTATTGAACTGAGAGGGGCTGATTTGTAGGGACACTCCACATTGGAGGAGTGGGATGGTTGGGAAAGGGAGGAGAAGGTGGGAGGGTGGAACCAGGAGGGGTGAAAAGAGGGCACTATGATGGAGATGTAACTTGATGTAATAAATAAACATTATACCAAAAAGAAGGAAAAATGTGGCATGACTGAAGAACTGATCTTTAGGTTTTTTAATTTTGATTAATCTAAATTTCCTTAGTGTTTTCATGAATATTTTCTTTATACTAGATTTTTAAAAAATTGTCACTTAGCTATACAAAAGTCCTATGAGGTATTATTATCATCTCCATTTGTAGACAAGGTCATTAAAGTTTAAAGAGGTTCAACAGTTTGGAACTCAGACCAAGGTCTGTTTGAAATGTTTATTATTACTTAATAACGTTTTAACATATTGCTTCTTTCTCAAGAGAAAACCTACAAATGGAGAGTTTGGATTAGGTGATATTTCACTTTAATTTTGTGTTAATATTATATAGCTCCATAACTTATATAAAATTACATGTAGGGCTCAATAAAATACAGTCCACAGACAAATCCACTCTAGGGCTTAGCTGTTCATTCTTTGTCTCCATACTATTTGTAGCTACCTTGGTTCAAAAGTAACCTAACTAGGCAGTTGTGGGGACAGAACTTCTGAGACACAAAACCTGAAATGAGGAACATCTGGTCCTTTGCATAAAACATTTGTTAATCATTGTTGTAGAAATGTATGTGTGCAAATGTGTACTTATGTACATGTGTGTATATGTATGTGTAAATGAGTTGTTATGTCTGTGCATGGGTGTGTATCTGTCTGTGTACACATATGTATATGTGTGCATGTGCATGCATGAATATATGTGCACATGTATGAATGTGTATTTATGTTTCTGATTGTGCATATTGTGTATCTGTATGTGTGTTTCTATGTGTGCTCGTGGTGAGTAATCAAACCCAAATGATGATGTTGCCTTTCAATGAAAACATTTTGTTCTTCCTTTCTTTTTAAACTTTACATTGATTCTTTGTGAATTTAACATCATGCTCCCCAGTCCAACTCATCTTCTCTTCCCCTTATATTCACCCTTTGCTCTTGCAACCTCTCCCTCAAAATAGTACACACACACACACACACACACACACACACACACACACACACACAGAAAAACGTTTCATCGTGGAAGCTGTAGTACGTCACAGTGTGTCCCACAGTATATCTGTCTGTCGACACATCTTCACTTGCAAATGTTGATTGCAGTGAGTCATTGGTCTTGTTTGAAGTCTCTGGCTACTGTAACACCATCAATATTAGATCCTTATCAGGACTCCTTCTGTTTTTCCCTGTGTCATGGAAATCCTGCAGCCTTGGATAAACAAGACTGGCCCTTTTACACACATATTCACATATGATATAGTTTTGAAATGGGCAAACTCAGGGCCCTGGATGTGGCCCTGGGCAGTAGCTGAGCTGGTCAGTGCTCTGATTCTCCTTTATCTTCATTTTCGGCACTTCTCCACCTAGGTCACCTAATGGTGCCATCAGGTGGCAGGGTCAGCTCTCCTGCTCTTATGCCCCAAGGCTGGCTCACCAGTGCCCACACTTCCAGAGTTGGCTCCACTATGCTGCCCAGTGAAGGTGTAGGGCCCACTTTTCCAAGTACTGCAGCCTTCTAGGGGCTAGGCCAGTTCTGCCCACTCTCATACCTCAGGGATGGCTCACTCATGCCTCACCATCAGTGACAGCTCCATTGTGTTGCCCAGGCCAGCTGCAGGGCCTGCTCTCCTGAGTGCAACAGGCAATGAGGAGGCAGGGCTGCCTCTCCTGACTACCACAGGTGGTAAGATGAGGTGCACATGGAATGTTTCATCAGGGAAATTGGCAGGGAACTGGTGAGGTGGAGTGTGTTCAAACCCCAGAAATTTCAAACTTGAGATTGGCAGGAGTATGAAGCGTTCATTCCCTGTTTTGATCCTGCATGTCCTGCTGCATGTAGCAGCGACCCCCAACTTTGCAATTCTTGATATAGTCACAGATAATCTAGTAGCCCAGCACCTGGAATGCCTATCATGTAAAGGGGTATCCCAGTATCTTAAGTTCCAATCAATAAGGTAAACCTACCTTGTTAATACCTTCCTACTTCCCAAGGATCATATAGCCCTCGTTCACCCTGGAATAAAAAGATATAAGCTGTTTCACTAAATATCATCTGAGCTGTTTTAATATCATCTAAAAGAGCTGTAACACTAAGCCTCAGAGAAGGCTTTCTCCCACACCAGCATTCCCAGCTGGACTAGGATCCTACAGGACCTACCCTTTCTAGACTCTGGTTCATTTCTCCTGGTTCAGTGTCCAGCAGCATGTGTACACCCTGACGGATGGAGTGGAACATGGAACCGTTCTAGACTCTGCCTTATCCCTCTTCCCATCCTGATGTGTGGCATACTTGGCATCCCAAGAGGAGAAACAGAAACCTGAACCCTACACGTCCCAGACTGCTTCATTCTTCCAAGTCTGGCATACAGTAGGATCTGGGTGCCCTGAGGGGAGAAAGATTGAAGTAGAGAAGTGGTCTGCCCAACCACAGTGAAGTGGGTAGGGGGAAGAGCGTCACCCCTGGCACCCACTCCACCTCATAACAGGAGTGGAGGGGCTAGCTCTTCCTCACCCTCTCCCTCACGGCTGGCTTACTGACACCCTCTCAACCAGGGCCAGCCGGACTGCTTCCCAGTAGAGGTGCAGGGCCAGCTCACCTGCTCTCATGACCCCAGGGCCAGTTCTCGCAACTGCCTCAGATGGTGAGAGGCAAAAGGAGTGGATACCAACAGTTCTTC
The DNA here is from genome assembly GCA_907164525.1 of Lophiomys imhausi. NCBI lineage: Eukaryota > Metazoa > Chordata > Mammalia > Rodentia > Muridae > Lophiomys > Lophiomys imhausi. Next base: position 3,202,373 of record CAJQZJ010033539.1, on the reverse strand, counting down.
CTTGCTCTCAACCTCTGGCTCACCTGCACTCACTCCACCAAGTCCAGCTCTGCTATGCAGCCTAGGTGAGGTGCAGGGCACTTTCCAGAGTGCTACAGCCTGAAAGTGACAGGGCCAGGGCCACCTCACTCACTGTCATGAACCTAGGGCCAGATCTCCCGACTGTTGCATGTGGCAAGGGGAGGGGAGGGAGGGCATCAACCCGCACCCACACCACCTCACAATAGACAAGTCTGTGGCAAGCTCTCCCACACTCTCACCTTGGGATCCAGCTTAGCTGGGTATCCACCACCGGATTCAGCTTTGCTGTGTTTCCAGTTGAGGTGCAGGACCTGCTCTCCCAAGTGCTGGAACTGGTGAGGTGCAGAGCTAGATGTGGGCAGCTTTTTCAATTGCCACATAGTCAGTTCTTCCACTCTCGTGCCCTAGGGTGGCTTACCCTGTCACCAGGGCCAGCTCCACTGTGTTGACTGGATGAGGCTCAGAACCCACTCTCCCAAGTGCTGCCACTGCTGAGAAGTGGGGCCGATTCTCCAGAGCGATGCAGCCGGTGAGGGGAGGGGCCAGTTCTACAAAGCATCCAGGTGTGCCAGAGTGGGTGCCCTGACCAGGGACATCCCCATGTTCTCTAGTGGTAATATGATCCATGGACATCCACAAAGACCCTTGCGGCTGCTTGGCCATGGACTCAGACACGGCTCTCAGCAGCAGCTCCGGCTAGGACTTCACATGGCCTCAGGTGACCGGGCTGATCACTCACAACCGGCCATTCCTCTCCACCCTCAAGTCTCCAGTTCCATCCACTTCTCTTTCTTTCCAATCTGTCCACCACATTACTTGCACATTGTGGTGGCTCTCACTGCAGGCTGGCCACAAGGCTGGCAGACCCCCAGGTGACATCCTCTGATTGTGCTGTGTGGCGTGGTGGCAAGGCAAGTGGGTGCCTAAGCCGTGCCTGTGCTATTCTCAGGAGGGCAGGCCTGTGGGTGGAGTGGCAGTCCGCAGGTCTCTGTCTTCCTCCTCCCTCTCTGTGCTCCATGGTGGTAGACTGGCCTCTGAGTGTCTAAGGGTCACCTGTGCCATAGAGTGTGAGGGCAGGTCTGTGAGTGTCATTCCCATGTATACAACAAGGCATGGAGGAAATGAGGTGTCTATCTTCCTCCTCGTATGCTGTGTTACTTGTATTTGATTTGATTTGTGTATGTGTGTGTCTCCCTGGCACAAAACAGCGTTGGTAACCAAACCAGGCTTCAAGCTAAGATGAACACAAGACTGGTATCTGCACTGCCCATGACTGATATAAGAACACCACCAGCAAGGTGTCTCTTTGCCCATTGTCAGAGGGGAAGGAAACCATTTTAAGATCATCTATTTAGAGCAAGTTTAGAGATGTCGTTAATGTTTTGTAATTGGTGTATATTTTCTAGAATTTTTATTACAGCCATAATTTTTGAAATCAATCTAAAATCAATATATGTTTGTAAAATTTTAAGGTAGCATAAATAATTTTAAAATTCCACTATTACTGTACCATTTTACACTGGTATGTTTCCTTTTAAATCTTTTTGCTTTTGCATTCAAGGCTATATAATGTGAATGCATGTATGTATGTATGAAAGCACACTTTCATGTGTACTTGTGTGTATGTGTGAGACTAGGTGTGTGTGTGTCTGTGCATATGTGTGAGTATGTAGATGTATCTCTGTAATTTGGTATGTGTAGGCATCTAACATGTGTGTGTGTGTGTGTGTGTGTGCGTGTGTGTGTGTGTCCATGCAGCAATTTCAAGACTCTGGATGGGAATGGCGACTCCCTGTGCAGGACTGTACACACCACAGCACACTCCACCTGAACCACGAGCACTCACTATGACCTCATCCCTGTTTCTTCTCCTCCTAGAGAATCCTACCAATGAGCAGCAAGAGTACACTGGCCAGGCATCAGCAGCAGAGTGCCTAGGAGTCCCTGTGATGACAGACTCTTGGGTGTTGTTTTATTGCTTTGGATCATAAGGACACAATGACCACACTATCGTGTTTATTGATGCCAGAGGAAGATGCATAATACTAAATAAAACCTATGGTATGTTTGGTGCTAATTTATGCGAGAAGAGTCCCTTCACTGGTAAACATTCATCACTTACAAGTTTCCTACCAGAGAAGTGCAAGTCTAATATTCATTAAAAGGAAAAATGGTGGGATGGGTTCAAAATGTGCCCAAGCAATTTATTACCCAATTTGTGCTTCAATTTTTTTTCAGCTGTAAAACATATAATTGCTAATCTAAATTCCTAAAGTTACTGTGAAAATTAATGAGTTGAAGTATATAAGGTTGCTGAGAGTAGTGTACATGTAGTAAACATCCTAAGTGTGGCTGGTTATGGTTGAAGTGGGATCATGTTTGGGAGGGGAAGAACAAATGAACCCTTGCCCCAAACATATGTCCAAAAGGAATTGATTTTGTTTGTGATAGCACTGGCTATCAAATTGTTATTTAGGATGGGACTCTGGGCTTGCTGGTGGTTGGCTGGGGCTTGATGCTCGAGCTTTCTTCCCAAGTGCAAACAAAGTCACTTTGGGGGAAGAAAGTCAGTGCAACTAGTGATTTCATGTTGAGGTGAGCTTGGAAATTTAGACACCATGAAATTTAAAACATCCATAGATATTCTATGTAGTAGTTTCTCAAGGACTTTAGTTAAATCAATACTCTTTTTATTTACCCTTGCAAGACTTTCAATTTCTTGTCCTTAAGCAAACTGTGCATCTTCACCTTTCTCTTCTTCCCCTTTCAGCTAATTTTCATTTTAATTGTGTCCTGTATGGCAGAACCAGGGAGAAACATGGCCTAGAGTCATCTTCCTGCCTTACTGACAGTATGAGAAATGGGAGCTTGAACCAGCTCCTCAATCTTCCTGTGTTCATTTTATCTGCTGGGAAATGAATGTACAGTTCTGTAGCTCACAGGGGATACTCAGGATTGCACAAGATAGTATGAAAGCTCTAAGTTCCATATTATACAATATATAGCCAGAACAATACTGTGACAAGTCTATTCTTTGATCCACATATATTTATGACTTCAAAAGGATTATTGGTTCATCAATATAAGTGACAGGGCTGTAATGAAAACTGGACACAAAATTGTCCATTGCCCTTGCCGATAATGGTACAGAGGCCCATGAAGTAGCACTTCCAACCATTTGATGTCATCCTGACACTGTGTTAAGCATTAAGACACACCGGAACAGAAGAAGGCAGCTCTGTGTCAACAACAATAAATAACACTTGGAGAAAATGGGAACATCAAGGACAATATCTGCAAAAACTAAGATAATGGTTCCCATCAGCCTGAGCTCTCTGTGTGATCAACTAAAACCAAGTTCTCTAAAATATTAAAATACTTCTATGGTGAGAGCAACAAAGAGGCTCAGAACAAATTATTTTCCAAAGCATTGGCCTCTGTGCTCGTCTGCTCTGTGCCTGTCCCCAGGCATCAGGCCCTGCCAGCAAAGCAAAGCAGGCTGATTCCATCAGTGAAGCCACAGGCTTAGGAGACAGAAATCTGATTTTCTTGCCTGGTATATAATTTCTACCTGTCAAATTATAGCCCTGTGTGAATTGTGTAACCTGTTATTAGAATCTTGGATCTTTTTGAAATAACTGAGTTCTACTTCATTTGTTTGTTGACTATGTACACATTGCCAGCACACCTGCCATGGGCACTGAGACAGACACTGAATACTCAATGTAACCATTGACCCATGAGATTAGCACAGAAAACTGCAGTTTATATATAAGCTCTCTAATTGAACTTAAGATCTGACCAACAAGAGGGAAAACCTGCCTTATACTGGAAACCTAGCCAACTGTCCAGCTCTAGTGAAATCATGGATCTTAGAGGATAATTTACAATGGATACTTTATAATAGTATTTCCAATCATGCATAATCCCAATCCACATTCTAACTATTTGTCCTAATACCCATAGATAAATATAGTCCTCATCAGTCATCAAGGAAACTTCTCTTTGAAACAAGTGAAGAGAATTGCAGAAAACCACAAACAACCAAAGATAGAGTTATGGAAACCAATCACAACAGATACTCCTGCACCAAAGGCTCAGGAAACTTTGTTGAAGAGGTTGGGGAAAAGACTGTAAGAACCAGAGGACCAGGCTATGAGATTGTGTTTTCCAGTAATGTCAGAAGCTATACACATAAAGGGTCACCAGCATCACTATCTAAGCATGAGTGGAAAAAGGACAACAATAGATATGCTAAAGTGGGTGTGGAAAATCCCATGAGTCTTCAACCCTAAACAAAAAAAAATTTCAGGCACCTAAAGAATGCTGAAAGCAATAGACATAGTCTTCGTCAGGAAAGTGCATAACAGTGGTTACCCAATACCAAATGGTCATTCCTGAAAGCATAAATCTAAGTAATATTACACAGACTAAGAAGGTCACATTTACGCAATTAGGAATACACACACACACACCCACACACACACACTTATATAACAACAATTAATGAAAAAAGAGGTCACGAATTTGAAAGAGATCAAGGAAGGGTATATGGGAAGATTTTCAGGGAGGAAAAGGAAGGGGAATATGATGTAATTATAATCTTTTACATAAAAATAAATAAATAACTTTTTTTAGACAGATACAATTTTATGTACTTGTAATCTCTGCCCTGGGCAGACAGGGATAAGCATATTCCTGATGTTTGCTTGCCAGCTTTCTCTCTCTCTCTCCTTCTCTCATGCACACAGAGACAGAGAGACTGAGACAATAGAAGAACATAGAAGAACTTCCAAGTAGGCTTTGCCTTTATTTGCTCTGTGAAATGAGTTACTCAAAATTATTTGAAAGATGATTTAGCTTAGCTACCAAACAAACAAGTAAAATTCTTGAGTTATAAAGTCAAACACTCCAGTGGACTCTCCCCCACAACTGTTGTACAAAATTTCCTAGAAAGGAGAGTGTTTCCTGAGACTAAGCTCCAGTGGACATTTGTCACATATGTTTTATTACAAATAAGCAACTCTGGCAGTGAACTTTAAAAAAAAAAAAAAATGGCATTGGGTTTCTAGGAATCGAACCCTGTCAAGGTCCTCTTATGGGTTTTCTGTAAGGCCCTGAAATAATTATGGATTAGACACTTCTTAGAATCATCTTTTTTCATATAGGGATAACCATGACCAACTCTTGACTTAATGTTGAATCAATTCTTATAAAAATGAAGTTCATTCATTAGATATATAGTATTGTTTTATGATGTGATCAAAACTTATGCTGGTCCTAGCATACAGTATCTTGTAGAGGAATTTTAAACCAGCAACATGGCTACTCTGGCAAGGGATCACATTCAAAAACCTTTTAGCCCTGTGACACATCTCTGGCTAGAACATAAACATGCCTTAGTACACACCTTTAATCCCAAACAATGAAGGCAAATTTAGTTTGTAGAAGGAAGCACCCATGTTTGAAAGTAATGTCTAATTGTGGGTCAGACAAAGTGATAAATCAGAGAAAAGTTTGACAGAGTGAGTCAGGGAAAGGATATGCCCAACTCTCACAAGAACAGACAGGAAAAAGAATCTACTTAAGGGTAGTACAGTAGGAAGATCCAAGATGGCGCCGACCATAGAGCAGTGCAGCTGAGTAGAAGGTGAATGAGATTAGTCACTGTGGAGTGAATGTGAGGTCCCCTAGCCGACTGTGAAACACAGACGGTGTCTGAATTCCTGTGGCAAACATTGAGACTGACTGGTCACCAGGTAAAACAGCCCACGCAGTTCCCAGGAACACCACCCTGAGATCAGCCAGCTCAGTCACTGGTCTGGAGAGGAGATCCGGCTAGAGGAGATCTAGCCCAGGACTGGATCCAGCCCAATGCTCCAGCCACAGATCAGCGGCCCCGCCTGTCTGCCTGATATCCATCCTGTACACCCAAGAGGGAAAAACAGCTGTACCACAAGAGCAAAGGTAAGTGAGATTTTTTTCCAGAGTTCCTAACATGGTGGCACAGTGTGCACTGTAGCAGAGAGGCAGAGGCCTAACCCAGTCACAGCAAAGCAGTTAGGAGCCAAGACTGACTGCAAACAGAGCCCATGACTGTGTGTTCTCCACAAATACTGGGGCGGGTGGGTCACTCACCCTAGTACCCAAGCATCTGAGGCAGTCAGCAACAAGGACACTGAGGCCAGCACCTGTTGTGGGTGGAGCTCCCTGCCTGCAGAGTCAGCCTAGCTGGGGAGCCAGAACTACTGGGTCAGTGAGAGGAGAACACAGACCCAACCACAGCTCTACCTGCCTTTCTGAGGAGACCTGCCAGCTCCCAGGTCCTCAGAGTATAGCCCCCTCCCCACTCCAATCCCCTCTATATTGGTCCAATTGGGTCACAAGCATTTGAGGAGAGCAGAAGCCACTCTCCTCTCCAAGAGCCAGTCTACTACAGGAACCTGCCCGCCATCTGGAGGTAAACACCAGGATCTCAGGACCAGCCAACCCCCAGGGCAGGGAGTTTTCCTGAGCACCAAGGTCGGCTGACAAAAGAAACAAACAGACAACACCAGGGTCAATCAGATGACAAAAGGTCAGCGCAAGAACATGGTTAAAAAAACCCAAAACAATGATTGAATTGGTGGTAAGCCTTTCTCTTAACAAGAAAAAACCCTTGCTTCAAATGTAGACAGACTGCTGTCCAAAAAGGACAAAACTTGGAAGCAGGTAAGTCTACAGCCTAGCTCTGCCAAGACAGGGTAGGTAAGTCCTTCATAATTCCTGTTCTACAATCAATGTCTGTCAGAGAAACGGGGCCAAATGGCTGAAGATTGATGCTGTAATATATGGAGAGAAAATGGGAACTGTCCAGGCAGCCACTGGTATGTCATTTCTTAGTTTTGGAAGCTGCTGGCCCTGCACTTCCTATATAATCAGATACATTTATCCCTCTCAGGTCTCTGAGGTGGTTGAAGAATAGATAACTAGAGTCTCATAGTTAAATTTTGAGTTGTTTAGGAATCAAGAGGGTGTTCTGGATCTAAGAAGATATTTTTAAAATTGTGAGGCAAGTTAGTATGAAACCTGAGTTCGATATAGAACTTTAAACTCATGGAGATGGTTAGATAGTAGAATGTTAAAGTCAGGTGCCAAATACATATAGACTGGACATTGGGAATGTATGCTAAGCCATAAAACTCACATAATTGTGGCCTATTTATTTCTGTTGTTTTGTATTGTATTTATAGTTATAAGAAAAAGAACCATTTGTTGGACTGAAAGGGAGAGCTGTTGGGGGGAAAAGAAATACCTTGAACTAAAAAAAAAAAAAAATAAGGGAAGGGGGGGTTGAGGGGGAGGAGGGTGGAAGGGTGGGACTGGAAGGGAAGTAGGGAGGGGATTGTGATTGAGATGTAACTTGAAGAAATAAAAAATAAATTATTTAAAAAAACCCAAAACAATAGAATATCTCCAGATCCTAGCAATAATGCTACAGACAACCCTGGACAGCCGAACACAATTGAAACAAAGGAAAATGACCTTAATCCTACGCTTACATTAATAATAGAAGGCCTAAGGGAGAAAATCAAATACCTCAGAGAGCAACAACAAAGTACTGCAAAGGAGGTGATGGAAATGAATAAAGCGCTTAAAGGAATGGAAGACCTGAAAAGGGAAGTTGAAGCAATGAAGAAAATCCAATCCAAGACATCCATAGAACTGGAAAACCATACTTGATCTTAGCCAAAAGGCCGAGAAGCGATAGAACTGGAAAACCTTAAGAAAAGAATCGGAACTACAGACACTAGCATCACCATCAGAATACAAGAGATGGAAGAAAGAATTTCAGGCTCTGAGGATAAAATTGAAGAAATTGATACATCTGGCAAAGAAAATGTCAAATCTAAAAATGTCCTGACACAAAACCTTCAGGAAATCAAGGACAAAATGAAAAGACGAATCTCAGAATAATAGGAATAGAAGAAAGAGAAGAGTCCCACCTCCATGGACCAGAAAATATCTTCAACAAAGTCATTGAAGAGAATTTCCCTAATCTAAAAAAAAGAGATGCCTATAAATGTACAAGAAGCTTACAGAACTCCAAATAGATTAGACCAGAAAAGAAAATCTTCCCGCCACATAATAATCAAAACACTAAATGTACAGAACAAAGAAAGAATATTAAAAGCTGCTAGGGAAAAGGGTCAAGTAATATATGTGGCAAACCTATCAGAATCACACCTGACTTTTCTTCAGAGACTCTAAAAGCCAGAAGGGCCTAGACAGACGTCTTGCAGACCCTAAAAAACCACAAATGCCAGGACAGACTACTATTCCCTACAAAATTGTCAATCAATATAGATGGAGAAAACAAGATATTCCATGACAAAGCTAAATTCAAACAATATCTATACACAAATCCAGCTCCATAGAAGATGTTGGAAGGAAAACTTCAACCCAAAGAGGTTAACTACACACAAGAAAGCTCAGGAAGCAAATAGCATGCCTGCAGCAAAACCAAAAGAAAAGAAGCTCACTCACACACTATTTCCATCAACATCTAGATGGCAGGAAGTAACAATCACTGATCATTAATATCTCTCAACATCAATGGACTCAATTCCCCAATAAAAAGGCACAGGCTAGCAGAATGGATGCGAAAACAGAAACCCACATTCTGCTGCTCACAAGAAATAAACACACCTCGGCAAAAAAGATAGACATTATCTCTAAGCAAAGGGCTGGAAAAAGATATACCCAGAAAATGGACCCAAGAAAAAAGCTGGAGTAGCAATTCTAGTATGCAACAAATTGGACTTTCAACCAATATTAATCAAAAGAGATGGGGAAGGACACTATATACTCATCAAGGAAAAAATCCACCAAGATGTAATCTCAATACTGGACATCTATGTCCCAAATGTAAGACCACCCACATTCATTAAAGAAACACTACTGAAGCTCAAATCCCACATTGAACCTCACACATTAATAGTGGGAGAATTCAACACACCACTCTCACCACTGGACAGATCAATGATGCAGAAACCAAACAGAGAAATAATGAACCTCACAGATGTCATGAATCAAATGGACCTAATTGATATCTACAGAACATTTCACCCCAAAACAAAAGAATGTACTTCCTTCTCAGCACCTCATGGAAACTTCTCCAAAATCAACCATATTGTTGGTCACAAAGCAAGCCTCAACAGATGCAGGAAAATTGAATTTACCCCTTGTAACTTATCAGACCATCATGGAATAAAGCTAGACTTCAACAATAACAAAAACAACAGAGAGCCTGCAAAAACATGGAAACTGAACAACTCTCTCCTCAATGACCTCTGGATCAGGGAAGAAATAAAAAAAGAAATTAAAGAATTAAAGTCTTCTTAAAATTCAATGAAAATGAAAGCACAACATACCCAAACTTATGGGACACATTGAAAGCAGTGCTAAGAGGAAAGTTTATAGCACTAAGTGCCTTCAAAAAGAAACTGGAGACTTCCTATACTAGCTACCAAAAAGCTCACCTGAAAGAGCAAGAACAAAAAGAAGCAAACACTCCAAAGAGGACCAGACGAGAAGAAATTATCAAACTCAGGACTGATATCAACAACTTAGAAACAAAAAGAACAATACAAAGAATCGACAAAACCAAGAGTTGGTTCTTTGAGAAAATCAACAAAAAAGACAAGCCCTTAACTAAACTAACTAAATGGCAGAGGGAAAATACACAAATCAACAAAATCAGAAATGAAAAGGGGGATATAACCACAGACATTGAGGAAATCCAAAGAATCATTAGGTCCTACTTCAAAAACTTGTACTCCACAAAATTGGAAAATCTAAATGAAATGGACAATTTTCTTGATAGATTCCACCTACCAAGGTTAAATCAACAACAAGTAAACAAATTAAACAGTCCTATAACCCTTAAGTAAATAGAAGAAGTCATTAGAAATCTTCCAACCAAAAAAAAGCCCAGGCCCAGATGGTTTCAGCACAGAATTCTACCAGACATTCAAAGAAGAGCTAACACCAATATTCTTAAAACTCTTCCACAACATAGAAACAGAAGGAATACTGCCAAACACATTCTATGAGGCCACAGTCACCCTGATACCTAAACCTCACAAAGACCCAACGGAGAAAGAAAATTTCAGACCAATTTCCCTTATGAACATGGATGCAAAGATACTTAATAAAATACTTGCAAATTGGATCCAAGATCATATCAAAAGTATCATACACCATGATCAAATAGGCTTCATCTCAGGGATGCAGGGGTGGTTCAACATTAGAAAATCCATCAATGTAATCCACCACATAAACAGGCTGAAAAACATCTCATTGGATGCTGAAAAAGCTTTTGACAAAATACAGCACCCCCTCATGTTAAAAGTCTTAGAGAGATCAAGCATACAAGGACCATACTTAAACATAATAAAGGCAATTTACAGCAAGCCAATAGCCAACATCAAACTAAATGGAGAGAAACTTAAAGCATTTCCTCTAAATTCAGGGACAAGGCAAGGCTGCCCACTCTCTCCATATCTCTTCAACATGGTACCTGAAGTTTTAGCTAGAGCAATAAGACAACTAAAAGAGATAAAGGGGATACAAATTGGAAAGGAAGAAGTCAAAGTATCCCTATTTGCAGATGATATGATAGTATACATAAGTGACCCCCAAAATTCCACCAGAGAACTTCTACAGCTGATAAACTCCTTCAGCAAGGTGGCCGGATACAAAATCAATCAAAAAAAAAAAATCAGTAGCCCTTCTTTACACAAAAGATAAAAGGGCTGAGAAAGAAATAAGGGAATCAACACCCTTCACAATAGCCACAAATAATATAAAATACCTGGGGGGTAACTCTAACCAAGCAAGTGAAAGACCTGTATGATAAGAACTTCAAGTCCCTGAAGAAAGAAATTGAAGAAGATATCAGAAGATGGAAAGATCATTCTTGCTCATGGATAGGTAGGATCAACATAATAAAAATGCCAATCTTATCAAAAGCAATATACAGATTCAATGCGATTCCTATCCAAATACCAACTCAATTTTTTACAGATCTGGAAAAAACAATTCTCAACTTCATATGGAATAACAAAAGACCCAGAATAGCTAAATAAATCATGTACAATAACAGAACATCTGGAGGTATCACCATCCCATATTTCAAGCTGTACTACAGGGAAACAGTAATAAAAACAGCATGGTACTGGTATAGAAACAGACCAGTTGAGCAATGGAATCGAATTGGAGACCCAGAAATAAACCTACACATCTATGTTCACTTAATTTTTGATAAAGAAGCCAAAAACATACAATGGAAAAGGAAAGCATCTTCAATAAATGGTGCTGGTCTAACTGGATGTCAACATGTAGAAGAATGCAAATAGATCCATACTTATCACCCTGTACAAAACGTAAGACTAAGTGGATCAAGGACTTCAACATAAATCCAGACACACTAACATTAATAGAAGAGAGAGTGGGGAAAAGCCTTGAATTCATTGGCACTGGTAGCAACTTCCTGAATAGAACACCAATAGCTCAGGCACTAAAATAAACAATCAATAAATGGGACCTTATAAAACTGAAAAGCTTCTGTAAGGCAAAGGACACTGTCCTTAGAACAAAACGACAGCCTACAGATTGGGAAAGGATCTTCACCAATCCAACATCTGAAAGAGAGCTAATATCCAAAATATATAAAGAACTGAAGAAATTAAACACCAAAATATCAAATAACCCCATCAATAAATGGGGTACAGAGCTAAACCAAGAATTCACAGAAGAGGAATCTCTAAAGGCTGAGAGGCATTTGAGGAAATGTTCAACATCTTTGGTCATCAGGGAAATGCAACTTAAAACAACTCTGAGATTCCATCTCACACCTGTCAGAATGGCTAAGATCAAAAACTCAAATGATAGCACATGCTGGCGAGGATGTGGAGAAAGGGGAACACTCTCCCATTGCTGGTGGGACTGCAAACTTGTGCAACCACTTTGGAAATCAATCTGGAGATATCTTAGAAAATTGGGAATAAATCTATCTCAAGACCCAGCCATACCCCTCTTGGGCATATATCCAAAAGATTCGAAATGAAACCACAAAGACATTGCCTCAACATTGTTCATAACAGCTTTATTTGTAATAGCCAGAAACTGGAAACAACCCCGATGTCCTTCAACTGAAGAATGGATAAAAAAAAAAAAAAAAAAAAAAACTGTGGTACATTTACACAATGGAATACTACACAGCTATCAGAAATGAGGAAATCATGCAATTCGAAACCAAATGGATGGAGCTAGAAAAGCTCATGCTAAGTGAGCTAACGCAATCCCAGAAAGATAAACATGGTATGTATTTCCTTATAAATGGATATTAACCATACATCACAGGATAACTATCCTACAACACACACACCCAAATAGATAGGAACCTAGTATATCTATCCTAGGAAAAATTTTACCCACCAGTGAGTCATGAAATCTGCTGCAGGTTAGTGGAAAACTACAACCTAGATGGTGTCCCTTATCAAACTCCAGTACAAGTGGAAGCTCTTGGCCCTCACATGACGGCAAGATCTGAGGGAGTATGGTATGTGAGGGCCCACCTCGTTGGAGAAGGAGAGTACCAAGTAGAAGAACAAGGAGGGAGGGAGGGAAGAAGAGAGGTAGGGAAGGAGAAAGGGAGGGAGGGGCCAGGAGGGGAGGAGGGAGGAAACTATGTTCTAGAAGTAAATAATACTTTTTTTTAAAGAAAAGAGTTAAGAGGCTTAAAAAATATAATAAATATACAATATAAAATTTTCAAACTATAATTTACAAAAGGTATACTTGCCTTATTGGCATGAAAGGAAAATGGCCTTAATTTCAGATTAGAATGTTAGACAGCAGGTGGCCACATAAATTACACAAACTTGATAGCAGCTTAAAAGTTTTTTTTTTTGTTTTTGTTTTTTGTTTTTTGTAGAGGTATAGGTTATTTCCATGGTTTGGCATTAAAAAGCAGGTAACAGGTTTAAAATACTGTAAATAAATTAAAGGTTACAGCTGTTCAACCCGGTTTTATAAACCTCCAAGAGCTGAAAAAACTTAGAGCTGAGGTAAAATACATGAAATGCGTAGTGTTAGCTCATGCCTTTAACTCCAGCAGAGACAAGAGGATCACTATACAGTTAGTTGTCTTATAAATTATAGAGTTACAAGGAACAGGGTGGTGATGATGCACACCCTTAATCCCACCTTTGAGAAGAATACACCCTTAATCCCAATACACTAGAGACAGAAACAGGCAGATCTCAGAGGTCAAGGTCAGCCTGATACAAAACAAGCTCTAAATAGATAAAAACTTTGATCCAGGGGTGGTGGAGCACATCTTTAATCCCACCAGTTGGGAACCACAGGTCTTTGATCCCAATACTTAGAATGCAGAGACTGTCACATAAGATTTGGAAGGATTTAAGTTTAAAAGCTAAATTCAAACAAATTGTCCTTTGAGTTCTCAAGATATATACACTAAAGGTTTGTTTAGTTACAAAATATCAAAATAATTTCATCTTTAATCTGGATTGAAAGATAATACTTTATATGTTGTCAAAAAACCAAATTTGCTCCAGGACAACTATTACCTGACCCCCCACACACACACAAAAAAAAGGTAATTGTCCCCGACTTAGGATTAGGGCAGGGCTCTGTTCTTATCTTTCCAGGAGATTTAAAGCATCCATTCAAGGAATCCAGGGACAACTGGACAATGGAAACCTCAGCAAAAAACAGATAAGATACCCAAGAAGACGATTGGCCCAGACAATCCAGCCTCGCAGACTTCCTTAATAGCTGTTTCCTCAAAAGTCTACAACCACAACAACTCAGAATCGCTAAGATTGTTCAGCTCCACAGACTGCTCCTGCCAGAACTCCAGTAAAGCCCTGAAGTTCAGCTTCAGTCTACGAACTTCTTAGGACATCTAAATAGATGAGCACAAAAGTATTGAACATCAAATGATCCTATTAACATTTTTAACCACTTTTTCCATTCTTACTTGGGTCCCAAACAGGTTTACTACGTTCCAAATAAGCAGGAAGTCATTTTAAGAGAGCGATGTCCCATCCCCAGAAGGTGGGGAGGGTGTTTTCCCCCCTTTGGTCATTTGATGGATAATAGAAAATTTTGTTACTTAGGGCAAGAGACTACAAGCTGTTAAATTGGCTTGTTAAATGGGTTTTGGAGGTTAGACCCAGGGACCTCTCTCATTTTCTTTTCTGTATCCTTCTTTCTTTCCTATGTAGGAGTGAACAGACTTGAGAAAAAAATGGGACATAGTATAGACAGACATAGTATAGGAAAGATCAAGAAAAAAGGACAGATTATTGAATATGCCCTTATACCTTTGTACATTGATACAAAATTAATATTATATTTGGTTAAATTGGTATTGATCATTGTATATTAATGGAAAATTAAGATTGTATTGGACTACATTGATATTGATATTTGTATATTGATACAAAATTAAGATTATATTTGGCCACAATGGTATTGATCCTTGTATATTGATGCAAAATTAAGATTGTATTAAGCTACATATGTATTGATCTTTGTATATTAATACAAAATTAAGATTATATTTGGCCACATTGGTACTGATCTTTGTATATATACAAAACTAAGGGTAACGCTTCTTAAAGTAATGCTTAAAAATGAAATGTTAAGTTTTGGCCTTTTGCTACCAACCGTCATAAACTGTTTAGGATAATTAAGAAATGCAAACTAATAGTCATGCAAACGTGTCATTTTGTTAGTTACTATGACAGTCTATCACAGTTATTTTCTAAGCTAATCAGAAATCAAGGTGCTAAGAGACAAGCAACAGTTGATTATCTAGATACAAGAGTTAGATAGGGCATCTTCAAAAACCTCAAGAGATGTGTAGAATATGGCATTGAAAGATGTTTTCTAAACTTAAGATTTTTTTGATATCGAGACATGTCAGCTCCTGACAGCACCCCCTATTCTACTCCAAGTAAAAGATGAGCATCGAAGAATCTCCAGTGTGAGATGGTTGAATTAGTGGCAAGCCTATCTCTTGGCAAGAAAAACCCATTGCTTCAACTGTAGACAGAATGCTGTCCAAAAAGGACAAAACTTGGAAGCAGGTAAGTCGACAGCCTAGCTCTGCCAAGAAAGGGTAGACAAGTCCTTCATAATTCCTGCTCTACAATCAATGTCTGTGAGAGAAATGGGGCCAAACAGGTGAAGATTGATGCTGTAATGTATGGAGAGAAAATGGGAACTGTCCAGGCAGCCACTGGTATGTCATTTCTTAGTTTTGGAAGCTGCGGGCCCTCACTTCCTATATAATCAAATATATGTATCCCTTTCATGTCTCTGAGGTGGTTGAAGACTAGATAGCTAGAGTCTCATAGTTAAATTTTGAGTTGTTTAGGAATCAAGAGGGTGTTCTGGATCTAAGAAGATGTTTTAAAAATTGTGATGCAAGTTAATATGAAAGCTGAGTTAGATATAGAACTTTAAACTCATGGAGATGGTTAGATAGTAGAATGTTAAAGTCAGGTGCCAAATACATATGATCTGGACATTGGGAATGTATGCTAATCCATATAACTCTCATAATTGTGGCCTATGTATTTCTGTTGTTTTGTATTGTATTTATTGTTATAAGAGAAAGAACCTTTTGTTGGACTGAAAGGGGGAGCTGTTGGGGGAAAAAGATATACCTTAACCAAAAAAGGGAGGGTAGAGGATGGGCGGGTTGAGGGGGAAGAGGGTGGAAGGGTGGGACTGGAGGGGGGTGTAGGGAAGGGATTGTGATTGAGATGTAACTTGAAGAAATAAAAAATAAATTATATAAACAAAAAAAGAGTAGTACAGTAGAGTTAAGATGTAGGATACACCTTAAGTGTAAGATACAGTAGAAATAGATTAGAGAAGATATTACAATAGAGTAGAGAACAGTAGATAGTTCAGTAGAGAAGCCAATATGGGAGTGTAGAGTGCAGTAGAGAGTTCAAAGTCAGTACAGTAGAGTTAAGTACAGTACAGGTGGGTCAGTTGAGTGCAGCTGAGTTCAGTGAAGTGTGTCAAGTTTGGCACAGCTCAGTTCATGGAGTTCAGAAGCAGAGCAATTCAGGAGAAGCTGAGAGAAGCTAGTTTGAATCAGTCAGCTTGAAGGGGAGTTTTGAGCCAGAGCAGCTTAGCTGAACCAGCCAGCCAGAGTTCAGAGAGAAATAGAAAAGTGTCAGTTATTCAGTAGTAAATCTCCAAGCCAACAATTGCTTCAGACGCATAAAAGTTACTTTTACAGTATGCTTCCCCCTATTTTTGAAAATAGGTTTTCTCATATAATATATTCTGATTGTAGTTTCCTCTCAAGACCCACTCTCTTTCTGTCTTTTGTTAGAAAAGAACAGGCTTCTAATATATAACAACCAAACATGGCAAAATATGAGATAAAGCAAAAACCATCATACCAAAATTGAACAAGGCAACCCAACAGAAAGAAAAGAATCTCAAGAGCAGACACAAGAATCAGAGACCCACTTGTTTTCACACTCAGGAGTCCCATAAAAATACCAAGCTAAAACCTATAACATATACATAGAGGATATGGTACAGATCCATATATGCACTATACTTGCTGCTTCAGTCTCTATGAGTTCATGTGTGCTTGCTTAGTTGATTCGGAGGGCCTTGTTCTCTGGATGTCCACTATCCTCTCGGGCTTACACTCTCTCTGCCTCTTCTGCAGGGGTTCCCTAAGCTCTGAGGTTTCCTGAATCGAGGTATTTGATGGAAACCTCCAATTTAGGATTGCTCTCTCTTTGCATAATGTCTGGCTGTGGGTCTCTGTATCTGTTCCCCTCTGTTGCAGGAGGATGCTTCTCTGCTAATGAGTGGGTAAGGCACTAATCTATAGCAGAATATCATTAGGAACACACACACACACACACACACACACACACACACACACACACATTTTCTTGGTTACTCAAGCAGTGTTGGTGATGGATTCCATGTTGTGAAGTGGGCCTTAAGTCAAATCAGACAAAGCAAAACATATACTTTATTTATATATAATACCACAATTTGCATATTAAATTATAACACTACAGCAGATGATTTTATATAGTTTAGAAGAAAAAAAAGAGACATTTCAGGTTACAAACCTCTCCTCTCAGAACAATTTTTTAAATTTACTTTTTCTAAGAGAATGAACACATAAAAAGTGTTCATTCATATCTAAATCCTATTGCACTAATGGACAATGGAATTAGAGAGAAACCGCAACATTCACTGTCTCAAGGAATAACACAGGCTAAATCTTTGGGAATGCAAAATTGATGTTCCAGAGCGTAGTATGCTTAAGAACCCAAATGGATGATTTGGGAATCACAGACTAAGCATGAGTTGATGAATGCTGTTAAGAATCATGAAATATGAAAAAAAAATCCTAATAGGTTGATTAAAATTTGAAAGCCCTAAATTTGTTCCACTTAAAAGAGTTTAAAATAAAAATTTTGTGTCTACTCTCAGGATGTCATTGCCGCATAGTTAATCAAGTAAATACTTTGACAAGTGCTGAAACTCACCAATTAGGATAAATGCTAAATTATTTAGGTGGCAAGATGTCTTTTTGTAGGAACTTTTATGATGTTAAAAAATTGATCACCTATTTTAGTGTGAGTACAACAAACTTCACCGACTGAGTGTGAACTGAAAAAAGCCCTGGTATTCACAGACCACAGCTCGAAGAATTAATAATGAGAGGTACTATTTGCTTGGGTTATATGAGGCAGGAGAAATACTGGCAGGTGATTTGTAGACACCTACTCTGCAATTATGGAGAGCTCTGCTTCTAATGTCCCATTCTGAGCTTCAGCTCCTACAGTGTGATTTTTCACAATTCTACTTAAGAGGAATCAGTAGTTTAGAGTTTCATTCTACAAATGTTGGTCTGGTACCCAGGACAAGCCAGGAAATGTGCTGGGAGCTAAGGATAATATTCTCTTCTCTCAGCAATGGAAAACCAAATAATTTCATTCAGAATACTCAGCACACACATCACATCATCAGCAGGGGGTGGAGCAGGAAGGCAACTGGAAGTCCATCTGCTATTGTCTAGATATTTAAATACTATAAATCAAGTGCACAATCAGTTAAGTAAAATAAAATCTATTATGCTAGCTCAACAAAAGCAGTTTTATAACACCCTGAAGGAATATGATCTTCTGTAGAATGTTTATAATCCTGCACTCAAACACAGTGGAAGACAAAAACCTGGTCCATCACTCAGCCCCTAGCTGGAGCTCTCTTCTCTCCTGACTCCTTATCCCATATTAACAGGTACCCAGGCTGTTCACATGTTTTCCCAACTTTCACTTGGTTAATTTTCTGGCATAAAGTTGATCAACTTTGGATTGTGAGTCTCAGGAGAATAGTCTCTAAAAAGGGTTCAGTATTCTTGAATCACCTTTAACATCATTGGAAAGAAAATTCTGGATCCCAAGTAAACCAACATATATACAAGGATAAAGCTGAGCTCCAGTTAACCATGGCATGTTAGCCGCAC
Source organism: Lophiomys imhausi (assembly GCA_907164525.1). NCBI lineage: Eukaryota > Metazoa > Chordata > Mammalia > Rodentia > Muridae > Lophiomys > Lophiomys imhausi. Next base: position 3,183,754 of record CAJQZJ010033539.1, on the reverse strand, counting down.
ACAAACTGCTGCTCTGGAGAGTGAGAAACAAGCAGAAGAGGGCCAGAGAAGTTGTGTATTGAAACGCTGACGATAGGGTAAGGTAATGGCCATGGTGCCCTCCTACCTAGATCTAAGAGTGGTTATTGCTTGTGTGCAAGTAGAGGCCATATCCTAAGAGTCTTCTTCACATGTCATGTGGATTAACAGGTGTTTCCAACTCCTGAAGGAAAACATAGCTTTCTATGGTACACAAAAGACCCTTTCCTGTACCACCTACCTACTTACCACTGTTATCCTAGGTACTTCATTGGGTTCGACTCTGGACAACGCAGCACAAGTTCCCTAATGGGGAGAATCTGCCATCAGGTCATGGGGACATTGTCAGAACTAACACTTCTCCCCCAGTTTCACTCCTTCTAGTTTGCTTTCAAATGTCCCCAATATTAAATATTCATAGTTATTAATTTAGAACATACCAGCACTAAAGGGCTCGAGTTTTCATATTTTCCAAGATAGCCTCCTAATTTTCCCAACAAGAATTTTTGCAAATACTGTTTAGGAAATTAATATTTGAAAACAAATTTTCAATCAGTTACTAGCACTTAAAGATTCTGAGTACAGTCTGCCAAAATGTCTTTGTTTTCATTCTTAGTCATACCTCCAGACTTTTTTATGGCATCCATCATAAGAGCTTTGCAAGCTAATTTTTTAAAGTAGCATTCTTTCAGCATGTTTTGATAATTATTAATAACAATTATGGTAGGATTAGGGATTTTGGAGGATTAGGAATTTTGGAAGTTTGGCATCAGGTAAAAAATATGTGTGGATCCATTTACAGCCTTATTTACCTTTGAAGGGCATGTCCTTGAAAGTACACCTAAGGCAGATTACATTTTTGATCATGGGACTTTGGACAGGGGCATGTCTCAGAAAACTCACCAGGGACCATGGCAACAAATGCCAGAATCCAAACCGAGACTCATTAGGACACAAAGAATTTAAATAACAAGCCCATGCGGCTTCATGGCCACTCCTCCTGCTTCTTCCACAGAGAGACCTTGTCTTCATTTTGTACTCCTCATCAGTGATCCACATAGGTGGAGAGCATGACAAAATACACCTTTTGGCAGAGTTGGACTGTTGGGGTAGTGTTAAGCATTCTAAATGTTAATTAATTGGCCCTGTTTGCTGTCTGTAACTTATATTGACTCTGATTGGTTAAATAAAATGCTCAGGCCTGAGACTGGGCAAAGACAGAGAAAGGTGGGACTTCCTGAGATTAGACAGAGGATTAATTCATTCCAGCCAGCAGCAGGAAGAAGGAGGCACACACCATGGGTTAGAAAAAAGAACCTCATTCCACATGGCCAGGAATATCAGCATATTGTGGAGAATGGCAGTCCAAGGGGATGTATGTATATATATGGGGTCATTTTTGGGTAATAGACTTAAGAGCTAGCTGAGATGGGCTAGGATTGCTCGATCCAGACCAAGGCTTGATAAAATCCACATGGTGTCTGTATATTCATTTATAATGGCTGCTTAAAGATTAATGGTTCCAAATAAATTAACAATAATTTAAATAGTGGTTAAATAGTTTAGTTAGCCATTTTTTTTTACATTGGACCAATTGGTCCAACTTGGAAAACTGCCACAGACTTTGGAATTCCAAAGCAGCTGTGCCATGGAAAGCTGCTGCAGACTTAAGAGTTTCAGAGAACACAAATCACAGAAAACTACTGCAGACGAGAGCACCCAAGCCAGAATGTCTTGGAGGCCCAGAGCATCTGAATGGTGAGCTTAAAAAACTTTGCTTCTTCATTTCCTCTAAACTCAGGGACAAGATAAGAATGTCCACTTTTGCTATATCTCTTCAATATAGTACTTAAAGTTCTTGCTAGATCAATAAGACAGCTAAAGGAGACCAAGGGGATACAAATTGGAAATGAAGAAGTCAAATTTCCCTATTTGCAGATGATATGATAGTATACATAAGTGACTCCAAAAATTCCACCAGAGAACTCTTACAGCTGATAAACACCTTCAGCAAAGTGGCTGGATACAAAATTAATTCAAAAAAAAAAATCAGAGGCCCTTCTTTATACAACAAATAAATGGGTTGAGAAAGAAATCAGGGAAACAGCACCCTTCCCAATAGCCACAAACAATATAAAATACCTGGGGGTAACTCTAACCAAGCAAGTCAAAGACCTGTACAACAAGAGCTTCAAGTCCTTGAAGAAAAAAATTGAAGAGGCCATCAGAAGATGGAATGATTTCCCATGCTCGTGGATAGGTAGAATCAACATAAAAAAATGGCCATCCTACCAAAAGCAATATATAGATTCAATGCAATTCCTATCAAAATACCAACACAATTCTTTATACACCTAGAAAAAGCAATTCTCAATTTCATATGGAACAACAAAAACCCCAGAATAGCTAAATCAATCCTATACAATAAAAAAAAACATCTGGAGTTATCACCCTTCCAGATTTCAAGCTGTACTACAGTGCAATAGTAATAAAAAACATCATGGTACTGGTATAGAAACAGACCAGTAGATCAATGGAATTGAACTGAAGACCCAGAAATGAACCCACATGCCTATGGACACTTAATTTTTGACAAAGAAGCCAAAACCGCACAATGGAAAAAGGAAAGCAACTTCAACAAAGGCTGCTGGTCCAGCTGGATGTCCACATGTAAAATTTAGACCCATACTTATCACCTTGTACAAAACTTAAGTCCAAGTGGATCAAAGACCTTAACATAAGGCTAGACACACTAAATCTACTAGAAAAGAAAGTGGGAAAAACCCTCAAAATCATTGGCACAGGTGACCACATTCTGAATAGAACACCAACAGCTCAGGACCTAAGACCAACAATCAATAAATGGGACCTCATGAAACTGAAAAGCTTCTGTAAGGCAAAAGATACTGCCATTTGAACAAAATGGTAGCCTATGGATTGTGAAAAAATCTTCACCAACCCCACATCTGACAAAAGGCTAATATCCAAAATTTATAAAGAACTCAAGAAATTAAATGCCAAGAAACCAAATAATCCAATAAAAAAAAATGGGGAACAGAGCTAAACCGAGAATTCACAAAGGAGGAATTTTAATGGCTGAGAGACACTTGAAGAAATGCTCAGCATCCTTAATCATCAGAGAAATGCAACTCAAGATGACTCTGAAATTCCATCTCACACCTGTCAGAATGGCTAAGATCAAAAGCTCATATGACAGCACATGCTGGTGAGGGTGTGTAGAAAGGGGAACCCTCCTCCATTGTTGGTGGTAGTGCAGGCTTGTGCAACCACTATGGAGGTCAGTCTGGCGATATCTTAGAAAACTTGGAATAACTCTGCCTCGGGACCCAGCCATACCACTTCTGGATATACATCCAAATGATTCCTCACCAAATCACAAGGAAGTTCCTCATCTTTGTTCATAGCTGCCTTATTTGTGATGGCTAGAAGCTGGAAATAATCCAGATGTCCCTCAATCAAAGAATGGATTAAAAACTGTGGTACATCTACACAATGGAATACTACTCGGCTATCAGAAACAACGAAATCATGCAATTTGGAGCCAAATGGATAGAACCAGAGAAGCTCATCCTGAGTGAGCTAACCCAGATCCAGAAGGATGCACATGACATCTATTCACTTATAGTCGGATTTTAGCCAGATAGTACAGGATAACTATACTACACTAATGCACCAAAGGGAGCATGAACATAGACTTTGTTTCCTGTCAGTGAGACACTTTGCCATAGTGGTCCTGCCTTATAAGGCCCCAGTGTATGTGGAGGCTCTTGGCCCTCATATGACTGCTCAACTGGGGTGGGGGGACAATCCACTCCAGAGGAGTGAGATGGAAGGGATAGGGGGGCGGGACTGGGAGGGGTGGAAAGAAGGCACTATGAGATGTAAGCTGAAGTAATAAATAAAAACAAACAGACAAAAAACCCTTTGCTTTTTGCAGATAAGTGGGTCCTGGGACTGTAGAGAAAATTTTTGCTTAATATAAGAGCTGCCCCACTTTAATGGTCAGAACAGATTGAATTTATAAACTGAAATTAAGATCTGGTGAATAAGACTCAAAGACTATAAGACTAAAACACTTGACAGAAATCTACCAGGAAATCAACCATCCACCCATATGGATTCCAAAACCTGAGAAAATTAATATCCTTTTAAAAAACTTTAGATTGGTATTAAACATTTGTTTTATAGGTATTAGGGATTTTAAGATTAGGTCTTAGAGTTAGAGTTCTGGCTTTAGGATTTAGGAACTTTATACGTAATTGTTAGGTATTTGTTAAGTTTTAATCAATATGTTTGGTAAATAAAAATTTACTGTTACAAACAATAACTTTGAGGCTTTTGAAATTTTACTTTTGAGTTTTGTGTGTGTGTGTGTGTGTGTGTGTGTGTGTGTGTGTGTGTGTGTGTGTGTGT
>CAJQZJ010033539.1:3147527-3179292 GCA_907164525.1 Lophiomys imhausi | reverse complement strand
TGTGTGTGTGTGTGTGTGTGTGTGTGTGTGTGTGTGTGTGTGTGTGTAAAAAAGTCCAGGGAGATCAAAATGGGATTGGATTTCCTGGAGCTGGAGTTACAGTGAGTCATGTTACATGGGTCCTGGTACTGAACTCTGGTCCTCTACAAGAACAATTTATGTTTTTAACCAATGAACTATCTCTCAAATCACAAGTTTGAGATATTTTAATGAGACTAATAAATATCATCAATAAACATAAAATATAACATCCATTAAATAATTTGTACCATTGCAGGTTGACGATTAGTGACTTTCAATGTTACCTTAACATTTTAGTACAAAATAGCAAGAAATTCTCAAGAGATTTTTATAAATTAAGGCCAATAAAATACAGGCTTTACAGCTTAGGCAGTAAATATCTTTTGAACTCATTTCATAATTGATGATAATTCAAAAATAATTCTGCAGTCACATTACGCTTAGGTGCTTAATTCTTCTCAGCATCCAATGTTTGTTTGCATAATGCTCCATAAATCAGTCCTTTCAGACCATGAGTTAGCAAGGCTCCAAAATAAAGTGACAGGTTAATTAAATTATTCAAGGAAAATGGCTTTCAGTTCTATCCCCCAATAGAAAAGAGAGGGATATTGAAAATTTATTACATCAAGTCTGCTAGGTGTTCTTCTCTGCAGTTTTCATCATTGCCTACTGATAACTCCAGGCCAATGACAGAGTAATCATTCTAAACTTCTAAGGATATGAATTTCATCAAATTTGACCTGGTTAAGTCAAAGAAGTTTCATCAATAAAAATCATTCTAGCATAAACTTCCCAGTATAAACTGTAAGGGGTCAGAGTGTATTTTCACAATTCATCTCCTTAGAGATGCCATGTCCTCAATTTTAGGGGTGCTGTGTCCTTAATTTACACCTTCCTACACATATTATGGTCAATAGTGAACAGCTGTCTGGAGACACATTCTTCAGGAACAAACCATATTTGGAGCTGGTAACATTTAAATATTTTCCTCCACTACTTTGTTGTTAGGTTTGTCACATTCTGTATATGAACGAGAATTCGAGAGCAATATATGTCACTAACTTGTTATGTTGGTATATTTCATTTTGAATTTTTCTTTATTTTTTCCTTATTCTTCAGAATTTCATACATGAAAACAATTAATTAGGGTTATATGTATTTCCAGTTTCCCCCATCCCATTCTCCCATATGCCCCTCAACACACTCCCAACTTCCTGTTTTTTTTTTTCCCTTAAATAACCTGCTAAGTCCGATTAATACTGTTCACAAGCACATACTTGTAGGACCACTTACTAGAATACAAAAATTCTACCAGTGTCTACATCTTCAAAAAAGAATAATTTTCCATTCCACAGCCATTCACAACAACAGTTCCTTATGAAGGACTACTGCCTGGAGATCATCTATCTCATCTTGCCAAAATTTTGTATGGATCTTTTGCAGGTAAATTCTGCTGCTGAGACCTCATGGTTGCAATAGCCATGTCATATCCAGAGGACATTTTGCAGTAGTCGTCTCCATCCTCTGGCTCTTACATTGTGTCTGCTTCTTTTTCATCAATGTTTCATAAGCCTGAGGGAAGTGGGGCTTGAAGACTCATTTAAGGTTGAGTACCCAGTCTTTTATTCTCAGCTCTTTGACCCATTTTGCATCTCAGTGTTGACTTTTGCCAACTGCAAAAATGCCTCTCTGGTCGAGGTTGAAATCATCCCAGGTTTTTGGACATAAACATAAATATTGAGAAGATAACTTGAGAGTATGATTATTTAGCAAATAATAATAGCATATTCTACCCTAGGACCTATGACTTTATCAGCCATAGGCTCTTGAACTAGGATTACATAACCAGGCATAAAACTCTATCTCATTGAGCAGTCTTCAAATCTAATCAGAATAAGAGTTATGCCACTATTACAACAGTGAGTATACCTTGCCTGACAGGTCAGTATTGCAGCATGCAGGGTGCAGTACTGGATAAAACCACTAATGTTTTTTCATCCCATAAGCCTGCATGACAGTTCAGGTACTATAAAAGTTACCTGGCCGAGAATAAGTTTCTCAATCAGTTTGAGATTGGTTTTTCTATGTAATATAGACAAAGTGTGTAGTATATTCATCAATATTGTCTTCCCATGTAGTCATGAAAAGAAAACAAGAGCAACAACAATAGTCTGTGTTAGCTTTGGCACCCTAGTATGTTTTAGCATCTATTTTACATCCAAGATAATATTATTTTAAAACCAACAAGATAACTCAGCAGAGAGCTGCTAAAAACCAGAGATATCTAGAAGACCAGCAAGTGCTTTAATCCACTGAACAATATTTCCAGCCAACATTAACAGTACTTATAAATGTATTTTTAATAGTGAGTATTCGTCTTTATTTCTGTGTTAAACCACATACCCTTTCATTTCATAGACTTGTCCACTTGCTCAAATATCTTCATGTGTGCTCATGTTCATCTGATTTAAAAGAGTATTTATTCCATCTTACATAAAATTTTCCCAACCAGATCAAGTCTCCATAGCAAAATGTCAACATGTAGGTTCTTGATATTCAAATAATCTTCCTCTAAAGAGACTCCTTTTGGGTATGAATTTTGGGAAGCAATATCTTCCCATTGCTATTCCAAAGGATCCAGTGCATGGTTTTATGCTTTATACATAAATATCTGGCCTGAGAAAAATGAAAATTAGATAAATGGCATCCAGATTATGGTGGCAGCTTGGAAATATGCTATTAGAGATGATAGAGCAGAACTGCTAGCAGTGCTTGACCATATAAGTCAGAAAGCCATGCATAAAGTAGTTATTTGCATAGCAGACTAATAGGTATTCACCAGAGAGCACCCCTCATTCTACTTCAAGTAGATGATGAGTATCAAAGAATCTCTATTTGGAGATGGCTGAATTAGTGGTAAGCTAGCCACTGGGCAAGAAAAAGGCCTTGCTTCAGTTGTAGACAGAATGCTGTCTGAAATGGACAAAACTTAGAAGCAGGTAGGGCGACAGCCTACCTCTGCCAAAACAAAGTGGGAAAGTCCTTCATAATTTCTGCTTTACAATTAATGTCTGTCAGAGATACTGGGACAAAAGGCTGAAGATAGATGCTCCAGGGTATAGAGAGAAACTGGGACCTATTCAGGCAGCCAGTTGTCTGTCATTTCCCAGTTTTGGAAGCTTATCCTGTTTATTCAGATATATTTATCCTTCTCAGGTCTCTGATGACTAGAAGTTATGACTTGAAGACAAGATAGTTACAGTCTCACAGTTAAGTTTTAAGTTGTTTAGGAATTAAAAGAATGTTTTAGGTCTAAGAAGATGTTTTCAAGCTGGTAATGCAAGTTAGGATGGGAATGGAGTTAGATATAGAGCATTAAACTCATAGAGAGAGATAAAAATAGAATATTCTTATTTGTTTCCAAATATATATGGACTGGACATTGGGAATGTATGTCATATACTATAGTTTTCACAATGGCTTCCTAATTGTTCTTATTTTTTTGTATTGTGTTTGTTGTTAAAAAAAGAGCCTGCTATTGGACTAAAGGGGGAGATATTGAAAAAAAGATAGAAAAATATTTTAAAAATGATATTTCCACAGATTTTTGTCTTCTATTGCTAACATTTTAGATTTCTGGAATGTTGGGTTATTGAAATGATAGCTTCTGTCTGTGGATATATCAAATTCTCCTCAGTTCTGAGATGAAATGACTTTTTAAAGGAGGACAGAACACTCAGGGAGTGTTCTTGAATACCATATACTGTGAACCAAGAGGGATAAGATTTCTGCTTTCAAAAGGATCAGCAGTTAACATAATGTATAGCTAAAATTGCATTACTCCTGTCTTAAATTAATGTGTATGTCACTATGCCAATCAATTCTTGGAAATATGGGAGTCTAAAAAAGGGTGTGAACATCAATGACATGTTGTTTCTCAGCTGAGGAAATTCCCAAAAAGGAATGATTGTCTTCTGACACCACTCACAGAAACTGGGTATTGTCCAAAGGAAAAGGCTAATGTCAGAGCCATTGTATTAGTCAGAATTCTCTAGAACAGGACTGATATCCTAAAGATCTTACAAAGGTTTTCACTTGGTTGCGTTATGTGGTTTCTGTTGGGTAGTCCAATGACTGCACATTGCAGTGAGTAAGAACCAGGAAAGGTAGCTTCACAGTGCACAAAAGGTGCTTGCCTCAGCAATTCCAATCTTGTGTTGAAGGCCTGGAGGATTTCTGAAGGGTCAGAGTCTTCAGTCCACATTGTATGGCTAAAGAAGTTGGGATCCAATATCAATGAAGAATTGGAAATGAGGCAGCAACAGGGTAGATACATGCACTAGAGAGGTTAGCTGAATGTCAAACAGTTTTTCATTCTGGTTTCCTTATATTTGGGCTACCTCCAAATGGTAGCACCCTCTAGAGAAGGACCTTCTCCTCTCAGTTGGTTCTTCCATATAAGAGTATTACAAACCTGCCCAGAGACATGTCTCTTAGTTGATTCCAGATTCCATCAAGTTGGAAACTAAGATAAACCATCACAGCCATCAATGGCCATGATCTCCATTGAACAAGACATGGAATTACTTGAAAAGTATGTCAAAATTCAGAGTGCTGAAAATCATGTGGACTGAGAATTTTCCTAACAAATACCCAGGAAAAGATAACATGATTGGCCCAGGAAGAACTATTAATATTCTCTCATTTACAGACAGTAAAAATGGGAGGATGGCAAAGGGGTTCAGGACATATTTGGGGATATATATATATATATATATATATATATATATAGAGAGAGAGAGAGAGAGAGAGAGAGAAGAAAAACTTGTGTGTGTGTGTATATGTTAGAGTTAAATTTTCTTGATCTTTTAATTTGCCGAGGCATCCCCTCCCCCACTTCCAGTCTCAGGAGAGTGAGATCTATTGTGTGGGAATGTTAGCAGAATGGACCTTCATTACTCACTCTGGAACCTAAGGAAGACAGATTTATATATTTTTTTCTCTCCCCCAGTGACCTGGAATTGGATGAGCCTTTAGCTCATTCAGTTGAATTCATTTTCCTGAAACTCTGAACCTGTAGAAGTGATGGAAAGAGACTGTTCATGAGCAGATCTTTGAGGCTCAAATTTAAGTATAAATATGGAATCCTCAGCAACAATCATGGATCACAGGAGTGGGGACATGGTGGAATCATGACCATGTTTTTTTTTTACCACCTAGTGTTAGGTGATATGGTATTTCAGGCTGGTTTTCCAAAGCTTTCCTTCTATTATTATTCAGCACTTTTGATAGCCTGTTCATGCTTGCTCAAAATTTCTCCATTTTTATTAAGCCACTCTGAGCAGGATTCTAAAACTCCCAAGACACTTGATAGGCATACTCCACCCTGTGCAGGAGCACTTTGGTATGGGACCTTCAAATCATTCCCTTGGTCCTTAGAGAGATTAATTCCAGTTGTGTATGTACCAAAGAGGGATTTCAGAATGCATTTATAAGTCTTTACTCAATGCTTTCATTACCTTCTATCCTCTTTTTTCCCTTAGATATTAAGCTGCTTATAAGCCTGAACTCCCACTCTGTCCTTTTCTTCTCTTAGTCATCAGCAAAATATTTGATTATGCACTGTTTCCTCAGCCCAAGGGACATCAGCTCACTTGTGTAGCATTTCATAGACATCAGGTTTCCGAACATTTACAGCCTGATAATTTTAATAGACTGTGTTTCATTTCCATGTTTTTTGTGTATCACTTATCATTTTGTTAAATCGTTTCAATAATTTAATTGTTAATTCATGCCTGTGTCTTCTTTTAAAAGTTCACTTGGGAATAGTGGTCACTTTCACTGGTCAAAAAAATATAAAGCTGTTGGGGTAGTGTTAGGCATTCTAAATGTTAATTAATTGGTCCTGCTTGCTGTCTGTTTCTTACATTGACTCTGATTGGTTAAATAAAATGCCAAGGCCTGAGATTGGGCAAAGACAGAGAAAGGTGGGACTTCCTAACAGGAAGCCTGTGCTTTAGAGAGAGAAGAAGCATTCCAGCCAGCACCAGGAAGAAGAATTCATTCCAGCCAGGAGCAGGAGAAAGAAGAAGACACACGCTATGGGTTAGGATAAAGAACCTCATTCCACATGGCCAGAACCATCGACATATCGTGGAGAATGGCAGTCCCAGGGGACGTATGTATATATGGGGTCATATTTGGGTAATAGAATTAAGAGATAGCTTAGATGGGCTAGGATTGCACAATTCAGGCCAAAGCTTGTTAAAATCCACATGGTCTCTGTGTACTCATTTTTAATGTCTGCTTAAAGACTAACGGCTGCCAAACAAATTAACAATAATATAAATACTGGTTAAGTAACTTATTAGCTATATTTTTTTAACATAAAGCATTTTACTGTTTTCAGCAAATCCTATTCATGCAAAATATTTCCACTTTTGTAAAATGTCCAGAGATGGTCACTTCTTTTTAAAGATGGCTGTCAGTCACAACACTAACTAAAACCTCTCTCTTTTCCCCTAATTGTCATTTGTCATCTCCAAGCAACATTATCCCTAGCTTGATATATCACTGTCCAAAGTCTGTCTGCAGTAGATAATGTTTGTCACAGATACAAAATGATTGCAATCAGAATGTGTTTGTGTATGTGCCTTCAGGTACTCTGGAAAACTCTTTATGAATACTTATGGAGACACCACACTGACCAGTAAACAAATGATAGTGAATCCTTGGCCCGAATTTTCTTGTTTATGAGACTAATGGAGCATATCAATTGTTCAAGCATCTAACTTGACAAATGGGTAGTTGGAAGGTGACAGGTGGCTTTTGTCTCTATTGAATAAAAGGTGACTCAGTTGAAATTTTTATTAGCTTTACCTCTTTGTAAACAAAATAATTCTTCACAGGAAGTCGGTTTAGCTACTTGTGTTGAAATATGCCATATTGGGTGGCCAAGTGATTGTCAGCAGCAAATCTGACAGAGATGACACAGGAGGATTAGCACCAAGCTTGAGAGAAATTGCCCAAATCCTTAAAGATGATGTCTCAACCAGGCTGATAAACTGTCACCTCAACAGTGCTGTTTTTTTTTTTTTTAAGCAAGGATAATCCCTACCTGTGAGCATGGTGTTGATTTAACAAGCAAAGGAAGAAAAAAATTAAGAAGGAGTTATGTGTGTGGACTTTGAAAATCTTTCTAGAATATGGCATTGACAAGACCTGCAGAAATAGATATTTTAAAAGAGATCCAAAACAATAACCACAAAAACTCTTTTGTGACATCACAATGCCATCATAGTGCCTGGACATCTTGTCTTTCCAGGTGTCAGAGATAGATGTCCCCTTTCTTGTAGTATTGTCTCTTTGCAACAGATGGAAATAAGAACAACTGTTTACAGACTGTGGGCCCTGCAATGGGCCCACCAGCTGGAAGGTAGTGAGAGCTGAACACAGGTTTCAATTTCTGTCTTCTATGCTAGATGCCCACTTTGGGTTTCAAGAGTCTTACATTGCCCTTGTTTTAACCGGGAGTGATTTCTTCCTAAGTATATTTGCCAGCAACATTCTCCAGAGTTAAATTTCAAGCATTTTCTTTGAGGCATATGGTTTCTGTAAGCATGCCAATATCCTGGTAACTTGTCTGTCATTTTTTTTTAACAAAGGTAAAATGAGAAAGAAAGAGGAACAAGAATGTATCCACCTGACAGAGTCTAGTACTGTTCTCCGGGGATGCCAAAGAACGCATGCAAACCCAATCAATACCTTTGTTTTTAGGAGCAGAAATAGACATATTCAAAGACTTACATGGGGAGAGAGACAAGCTGCTTAAGACCTAATTTGGTTCAAAATGCACCTTCTTCAGAGGTGCAGCTATTTTGGGTTCCTTGACATTTACAAAGATACTAGCAAGTCATGCCATGAAGTGACAAGCAGGAAATCTCTGTCCCAAACCTGGGAAAGGAGCTCTCTTGAGCTGGAAGTGAGCAGGGCAGATGCAGCCTTCTTCACAGATTGGACAGCTCAGCTGAGGAAGAACTGAGGCTAAATGTGTCTGGAGCTGGAACAGGGATGCATCCTGAAGAGGCAAGACAACCAAGTTAATTGTCCTACTTGACATAACCGAAAACTGAAAAAAATTCAATGTTCATCTGCAATAATCGAGGACTAGGTTCTAAGCATCTATGATCTGGACTCTAATAAACCATAACTATTTTTAGCATATAGTGCTGTTTGGTGAAATCCTTATATTTTCTTCTATATTGTTCTTGATATCAACTTCATAAACACCACTAGAAACAATAGGGAAGGGAATTAACTCTATTTTACCATGGCTTCTTCCACCATTTAATTTTAGGTTTTAGCTACAAGGTCAAGCACATTCCTCTTAAACCTCCAGATCCTGCCAAAGCATGAACTGCTAGATTAATAGCAAACGGGGAAGATTTTTACAGCAGTAGACACAAAGAACTGCAGAGAGTTGGAGACTCTGTTCTAGATAAAAGCTAACAAGTCATTCTCTTCCAGCTTTATAGATCCTGATAGATGCAAAAGATTCCTGTATCTGGGACACAAGGACTTTAGTGTTAGTGCCTAGCAAGCATCAGGAATATCAGCACGTTCCCATCAGTGCCTTCATCCCCATTTCCCATGGGTGTGATACAGATGGGTGTGGATGACATCTGTCTACTCAAAGAAACCTGGGTAGCATTCTAGAAAAGGACCTTGTAGAGAGCTGCGACATGCCGCGCCCTAAAAATGGCGCCGGTTTCCGCCTTCCACCAGCCCGATGGTGAGCGCTCTCTGTGGTAAACAAGTCCATATTTGGCTAAGACCGCTGATCTGGCTTGCTTCCACATACGTGGGCCTCTAAGATAGCACCACGTGGCTTTACTTGAGTGGCTGTTCATATAGTATTTAGCCTGTGGGTTGGGTCTGCCCGGGCATTCGGAAGACTGTTTTCAAGGGACCTGAATAAACTGCTGGAGAAGAGCTTTTGCGAGTTGCGTCATCCTTGCTGGTCGAGGGGGACGCGACAAGTGGTGGCCCATATGGGGAACCAGAAAAGACTCAGAACTCCTGCAGTCAGGGGCAGTGCACTGGTAAGTTCCCGGGGTAAATTGGGACAATAAAGTTTCGCGGAAATAGCAAACAAAAGGTAAAGTTTTGCGGAAACAGCAAACAAAAGGTAAAGTTTCGCGGAGATTGCGAACAAAAAGGATAAAGTTTCGCGGAGATTGCGAACAAAAGGTAAAGTTTCACGGGAAACAGCGAACCGAAAGTAAATTTTTAATCATGGGATCGTCTCAGTCACATCCAATTTTTCTGGCTCTTCAGGAGCTACTTTTAGCTAGGAATTTGAAACTTAAGAAGTCTACCCTAGAGAGATTTTTGAATGAATGCGACTCCATGGCTCCGTGGTTTGCGGTATCCGGGAATCTTACGGTATCCTGCTGGGACAAATTAGGCAGGGACTTGGATTTTGCTTAGGAACAAGGTACTCTGAAGCATGGAGTAAGACCGGTTTGGAAGATGGTGAGGAGTTGTTTAGAAGATCAGAGATGCTGTAAAGCAATGAAGGAGGGAGAATCAGCCTTGGAACTGCTGCAAGGGGAAAGATCTGAGCAGGCAGACAGTGAAAAGGGAAGCAAAAAAAGGTCCCTCTCTATCCCGATCTTAGAGATTTTAGAGATTTTGAGGACTCAGAGGGCATGGATTCTGAAGGGGAGCTACACGCTCTAATAGAACAGTTGGAGAGGACCGCAATAGAAAAAGGGAAAAGAAAAAGGTAAAAGAGAAAGACATGTTGGCGGCAGTCAGTGTAAGTGAAGCTGTTGCCGCGGCGCCTTCAGCCACGTTGGCGGCGGTCGGTGTAAGTAAAGCCATTGCCGCAGCGCCTTCAACTCCCCCTCCATACTCAGAAGCCATTCAGATAGATCAGCCTGTTCAGTCCCTGAAAGTAGGGAGATCTTTCTGCCCGGGGGTGTGGACACAAGTAAGAACAGAATTACAGTTTGCCTATCCAGTAAACCAAGATCCACAAGGGAACAGGTACGAGGAACCGCTTGATTTTAAAGTAGTTAAATCCCTTGCAGAGTCGGTTCGTACCTATGGCATTACCGCTTCTTTTACATTGGCTCAAGTAGAAGCATTAAGCAGACATTGTATGACTCCGAGTGATTGGAGTGGCCTGGCCTGCGCCTGCTTAAGTCCAGGGCAATACTTAGACTGGAAAGCTTTCTTGATTAAGTATGCCACTGAGCAAGCAGCCATTAATCAGAGAAATGGAAATCCAGCCTGGGATAGAGATATGCTGCTTGGGCAGGGGACATTTGCCAACCAGCAGACAGGATATTCCAATCAGGTTTATGAACAAATAAACCAGACAGCTATCAAGGCTTGGAAATCCCTTCCTAACAAAGGGGAGGTGAGTGGGAACTTAACTAAGATTCTATAGGGCCCCATGGAGCCCTTTTCAGACTTTGTGGCACGATTGGTGGAAGCGGCAGGGAAGATTTTTGGTGACCCGGATGCTGCTATGCCACTAATAAAACAGTTGGTCTATGAGCAAGGCACCAAAGAGTGTAGAGCCGCTATCACCCCTTACAAGAGTAAAGGGCTAGAAGCCTGGATGAAAGTGTGTAGAGAACTTGGAGGGCCGTTAACTAATGCTGGTCTTGCTGCCGCAGTAGTACAGTTGACCAGAAAAGGTGGAGGAAGTTCAGGAGTTTGTTTTAAGTGTGGCAAGATGGGACACTTTAAAAGACAGTGCCCCGGGGGAAGGAGTACAGAAAGTACAGGAAGTGTACAATGCCCCAGGCGGCTGGGGTTATGCCCAAAATGTAAGAAAGGGAACCATGGGCTAATGAATGCCGTTCAGTGACAGACATCCACGGCCAGCCTTTGACTCAAGGTTATGGTGGCGCTCGTCCAAAAAACGGACAGCGGGGCCCACGACCCCAGGGCCCACAAATATATGGGGCAGTAGAGAATCAGGACAAAGAACAGAATCAAGAGAGATGGCCAACCCTCCGCCATCCGAGAGACCACGGAGAGCCACTGCAGGCTCAGCAGGATTGGACCTCTGCTCCACCACCAGACTCGTATTAACGCCCCAAATGGGGGTCCAGTTAATTGAAACAGATTTTAAAGGACCCCTTGAACCTGGTACAGTTGGTTTGCTGTTAGGGAGGTCATCATCAGCCTTGAGAGGACTTATTGTCCATCCTGGGGTTATAGATCCAGATTATACAGGAGTGGTTAAGATCATGGTAGCCTCCCCCCGTGGTATAACAGCTATCTCTCCTGGAGATAGAATTGCTCAGTTGATCATGTTGCCGAGCTTACATGATCGCTATGCGGCAAGGGATCGAGAGAGAGGAAAAGATTGTTTTGGGTCCACGGGCACAGATCTGACTTTTCTCTCCTTGGATTTGGACCAACGCCCCGTCTTGGAGTTAAAAGTTGATGGTAAAAAGATCCTGGGCCTTTTGGATACTGGGGCTGATAGGAGTATCATAGCAAAGAAAGACTGGCCTTCAGGTTGGCCCGTACAAGCCTCTTCTCAAACACTTCAAGGCCTGGGTTATGCTAAGACTCCAGATATGAGTGCAAGATTATTAAAGTGGCAGGACCAAGAAAACCACTCAGGAGAAATGCAGCCATATGTACTTGAGCTCCCTATCTCCCTTTGGGGAAGAGACCTTTTAAAGGATATGGGAGTTAAATTGAGTAATGATTATTATGATTCAGCCCAACATATGATGCAAGATATGGGATATGCTCCAGGCTTTGGAATAGGAAAATATTTGCAGGAGCGGAAGAGTCCCATATCTATGCAGCAAAGACAAAAGAGACAGGGCCTGGGTTTTTCTTAGGGGCCACTGAGGAGGGCATTCCCATAACTTGGAAGACGGAGGACCCGGTATGGGTTCCTCAGTGGCCACTTTCCTCTGTAAAATTGAATGCAGCCAAAGAGTTGGTGGATGAACAGATGTCTTTAAAGCATATAAAACCATCTGTATCTCCCTGGAATACACCTATCTTTGTCATTAAAAAGAAATCTGGAAAATGGAGATTGTTGCATGACCTGTGTTCCATAAATCAACAAATGCAGATCATGGGCCCAGTGCAACGCGGCTTGCCACTTTTATGATCTTTGCCAGCCTCATGGCCCATTATAGTTATAGATATAAGGGATTGTTTTTTCTCTATCCCTTTGTGTGCCAAAGATAGTGAGAGATTTGCATTTACTGTTCCATCCTGTAACCATGAGGAACCTGATCAGTGGTTTGAATGGGTAGTATTACCTCAGGGCATGGCAAACAGCCCCACTATGTGGCAACTGTATGTGGGGGAAGCCATTGCTCCCTTGAGAAAGAATTTTCCAGATTTAAGATGTGTTCATTATATGGATGATATCTTACTGGCAGCTAAGAGTGAACAAACGTTAGATCGGGCCTATGAAGAATTAGTTCAATTATTAAAAAAGAAAAGGTTGTTTATTGCTCCTGATAAGGTTCAAAAGGAAAATGTGGTTAATTATTTAGGAGCGAAGGTTGGACCTGAAAAGATAATACCTCAAAAGATTGAGATAAGAAAAGATAATTTAAAGACTCTAAATGATTTTCAAAGGTTGTTAGGAGATATCAATTGGATAAGAGGCTATTTGAAGCTACCAAATTATGAAATAAGACCCCTATATGATATTTTGAAAGGTGATTCAGCACTTAATTCTCCTAGGCAATTAACAGAAGAAGCAAGAAAAGCTTTATGTAAAGTGGAAGAAAGGTTGCAGAGTGCCTTCCTAAAGAGATGGCAGGAAGGACAGCCCATTGCATTGTGCATATTTGCCACCTATGGTCAACCTACAGGATTGTTATGGCAGGACGGACCATTATTATGGACCTATTCAAAGATTTCTCCAAAAAAATCCATAGAACATTATCCCACTGCAGTTGGTGCTTTAGCCTTGAATGGTATCCAACAATGTTTACAGTCTTTTGGAGTTGCTCCTGCCAGTATAATAGTGGCCTATTCCAGTCATCAAATTAAGATTGTGTGTGGCACTGTAGATGATTGGGCAATATTGCAATGTAGCTTTGAAGGAGTGATTGATAACCATTATCCTAAGCATCCATTGCTATCATTTTTTAAGGAGCACCCAGTGATATTCCCTAAGGTTACTTCAGCAGTACCACTTCAAGGGTCACCAAATGTGTTTACTGATGGCTCAAAGACAGGCTGCGGAGCCTATTTGATAGAAAGACAAGAGCCCGTGCTATGCCAATTTCAACCAGGCTCCCCCCAAATAGTAGAGTTGAAAATAGTAATTGAGGTGTTTAAAAGATGTCAATTTGCATTCAATTTGATTTCAGATTCAGTCTATGTGGTCAGCGCAGTGAAAGTATTAGAATTAGCAGGTCCTATTAAGAATAGTAGTACTGTATGTGCCTTATTACAAGAGTTATAAGTTTTAATCTGACAAAGAAAAAGGTGTTTTTATATTCAACATATCAGAGCACATACAGGATTACCTGGACCATTAAGTGAGGGTAATGATAAAGTTGATCAATGGACTAGGATGGAATGCATTTTTTGGAGCGCATTCCTGGACCAGGCCAGACAGTTTCACCAATTATTTCATGTAAATGCAAAAAGTCTACAGCAGAAATTCCATTTGTCTAGAGCAGATGCTAGGCAAGTGGTTTTGGACTGTCCTCAGTGTGTGATTCATCATCATCCTCCCAGTGTGGGAGTGAACCCTAGAGGGTTGATGCCACTCAAAATCTGGCAAATGGATGTTACCCACATTTCAGAGTTTGGAACCTTAAAATATATTCATGTATCTGTGGATACCTGTTCAGGTATCATACATGCTACACCTATGAGTGGAGAAAAGGCTCGCAATGTCATAGGACATTGCTTAGAAGCCTGGGCCGCATGGGGGAAAACCACAGCAGCTGAAAACGGACAATGGACCAGCCTATACGGCACAGTCCTTTGTCTCCTTCTGCAACCAGATGGAGGTACAGCTTAATCACGGATTACCATATAATCCTCAAGGACAAGGAATTGAGGAGCGTGCTCATCGCACCTTGAAAGAATGTTTTGCAAAAACAGAAAGGGGGAATAGGCCAAGGCCGTACCTCCAAGGAGAGAATGTCTTTAGCCTTATTTACTTTAAATTTTTTCAATTTGGATGCTCAAGGCCGCTCAGCAGCGAACAGACATCAGGATTCCCATGGTCCACCTAAAGGCATGGTGAAGTGGAACGATATTTTGACAGGCTCTTGGTGAGGGTCTGTCCCCGTGCTAACATGGGCGAGAGGGTCTGTTTGTGTTTTTCCTCAGGATCAACAGGATCCAGTGTGGGTGCCTGAACACCTTGTGAGGAAGATTCGTCATGAAGACCTTCCTAAGGATCCTGGTGATAGTAGCAGTGAGTATGTCAGGAATGACCGAGCCGAGATGGGGGATCCTGTCGATATTCCCAAAGCCGATGCCGGTCAGACATGATGCAACTGTGTTTCCACGCTTATTTAGCAGTAATAGAAGCTTAGGCTTAACCTACCTTCCCTTTTGTGATCAGAAAAGCCCTATAGAGGGTAATAGAAATGTCAGCTTGAAGGGTAGTCTGTGCTTTTTAATGAGCTTCAATAGGTCAGATGATACAGAATGCATTAAATTGTCTCAGCAGTCAGCAGATTTTTTACCACAACTGAGGTTTGGGGATAGGGGTAGTGGTTTGTTTTCAGGCAACGGTTCTCACCTTGAAGGATGGTGGCCCACACGAGTCTCTGACCTGGACCCCCCCCAGACAGCCACGCTGGGCACCTTTTTGTAGAGGATCCACAGGAGAGGAAGGACCTTTTCCCTGGACTGGATGTCAGGAGCGCAGAGCAGTTTGGGTTCAACAAGATTATTTTTCCTTTAGCCCCATGATTAGTAATATAGTGAATAAGTCTTGTACAGGAATGCTTGATATATCTACTAGGGATCCTCAGCAGACTGCCACCAATCCTTTTGATTTATGGCTTTTGTGTGGGGTAAATAGAAGTTGCATGGACTTGGGACCTGTCATTATGCTTGGGGGAGGAATTTATCAAAGAGGTAATTTTTCCCTAGGGTCCGCTACCAAATTGGATCTTTTTAGCGGTAGTGGCTCTGGTACTTGGAATTCTTCGTTTCATTCTTACCGTAATAAGACCTTTTCAGTCTCGCCAGTATGTCTCTGGCCTCCTTTTCTGTGGATTGTAAGTAATGGGAGTGCATCCTTGGGTGAAGAAAAGTTAGTATGCACTCCGGGCATATGCTTTTATGCCCTGTGTTGGAATGCCACAGCCTTTCCTGTGGCTTTGGTGACTAGAATGCCTCGATATGTACCAGTTCCTGTAGAGGCCCCTAATACCATAATGCTATTCAGGCTTAGAAGAGATTTTGGCATCACTGAAGCTATTGTTACTGCCATCACTATTGCTGCTGTGGGGGCTACTGCCTCAGCTATTGCCTTGTCTAGTTCTATACAGACTGCCAATGCCCTGAATGACATCTCAGCCAATGTAGCACAGGCATTGGATACTCAGACCTCTATGAATTCTCATCTCAAAGGAGGCCTTATGATAGTTAATCAATGCATAGATTTAATACAAGAACAGATTGAGTCTCTTTGGCAACTAGCACAATTGGGGTGTGAGTGGAAAATGCAAGGTTTGTGTGTTACTTCGGTGCAATATCAAAATTTTACAAAGGCTGCTAATCTGTCTAGACAATTGTCAGAATTCCTCTTACAGGATTGGTCGGCTGAATTTGAAAATTTGATGAGAGAGCTGAGAGCAACAATCATCCACATCAACTCCACTCGGGTGGATCTGAGCCTGGCTACTGGTTTGACTTCCTGGATACAGACGGCTGTGGATCATCTTAAGGAGTGGGCGAGCGTAGGCTCTTTGGCGATACTGATGATACTAGCCTCTCTGGTTTTCCTATGGTGCATCTACAAGATGAGAGCCACACAGAAGCGTAATGCAGCCATGATTATACAGGCCCTTGTTGCCATTGAGGCGGGCCAGTCCCCTCAGGCATGGCTCGCTGCCATGAAGCCTTAAATCTTCACTGAGCATAGTCCCTGCCCACTGAGGTATTCGTTCCACGGGTATTAGGGTCTGGCAAGTCAATGATGGAGTTGACGGGTAAGTCTCGGCCACCTAAGACAGGGCAGCCCCGAGTGGGGAGGCTGACCCAGAGACGGTTAAGAGTTTGAGCACTGCCCTCCTACAGGCTCAGGCCCACCGTGAGATCCCCAGATATGGGGATTACAAAGCCTTTCCAGGGACTTCTACCAACTTTAGAAAAAATAAAAAAGGAGGAACTGTAGAGAGCTGCGACATGCCGCGCCCTAAAAATGGCGCTGGTTTCCGCCTTCCACCAGCCCGATGGTGAGTGCTCTCTGTGGTAAACAAGTCCATATTTGGCTAAGACCGCTGATCTGGCTTGCTTCTGCATACATGGGCCTCTAAGATAGCACCACGTGGCTTTACTTGATTGGCTGTTCATATAGTATTTAGCCTGTGGGTTGGGTCTGCCCAGGCATTCGGAAGACTGTTTTCAAGGGACCTGAATAAACTGCTGGAGAAGAGCTTTTGCGAGTTGCGTCGTCCTTGCTGGTCGAGGTGGACGTGACAGGACCTGTGATTTTTGATTACTCAAATCTTTGATAATAGGTAGTCTCCCGAGTAAGACATTATCTCTACTGGAGTGGACAATTACTGCATCCACACTGATTAGGAAGAAGACATCTGTCTTTCAAGCCACTGAACAGACACTCTTGAAAGATCACCCAGACTATAGTACACCCCATGTATTCTTGTTCATATGTGAAATGTCCCTCCACAGGTTCATGTGTTTGCTGGGTTGTTATCCAGAAGGTGACACTGTTTGGGGAGGTTTTGGGTGGCACTGTTTTAGGAAGTTGTTGAACTGTTTCTAAGTATGGTCTAGGATGTATATCTCTAGCCTGGGGGACCTTGAAGTCTATAGCCCAGCACTACTTGCTAAGATGTCTGTTTCCTGGTACATTGAGATGTGAGTAAATAGTCTAATCTTCTCCCTGTCACAGAAGAGAGCTGTTCCCGCCACCATTCCTTTCCTACCATGTTGAATGCACCTTCAAACCATGAGTCAAAACCAGTCCTTCCTCCCTTAAGGTGCTTCTTGGTTTTTGTCACAGCAATGGGAATTAATAAACATGTACCTGACTACAAGATATCCAGAAACATATGAGACCTAATGTTATCTTGCAAAACATTGCATGGTTTTCCATTTTACTCCTGCATCCTGTTCTTGTCTCATCCTCACTCTTTCCTACTGTGAGAGCCCCTGCAGCCTGTACTCAGCCTTGATCACATTTCAATGAGCAAGCATTCCTCCTTATGTGCCTCTCCATGCTACCTGGAGGTTCTCATGGGAAGAAATTCTTCCAAATACTTTTCTATTAGTACTAGCCAAATTCTGGGCCCTCAAGGGAGCTCAGTAAGTGCTTGTGGAAACAATACATGTATCAACATCCAGATAGGTCTTTTTTTAAAAAAAATTTTTATTGATTCTTTGTGAATTTCACATCATGTACCCCAATTCCACTCATCTCCCTATCCCTTCATATCTGCCCTCAGTCCTTGCAACCCCCCCTCAAAAGAAAACAAACAAATGTCACTATGAAAGCTGCAGTTTGTCACAGTGTGTCATGTAACCGAACTTTTAAATTATTATTTAACACTTATTTATTTATTACTAAATTCACTTATAACAAACACCAACAATTTCTTAACTATTAATCCTATAAATTCCTACAACCCCTTTAACCTATCCACTAAACCTATTGATAATTATATTTCTAACCTTTTAGAATGATACAGTCTCTGGGGCAGGTCCTCAGTCGTCAGGAACACAGTCTTTGTTGTAGATTCTTTAACACACTTAGCAGTCCTTTTTCTGGATCTCTCAGATGCAGGTTCGTCAGGGTAAGTTGGTTATTGCAGTCTCACCTTAAATAAGGCTTCATGCTTTCTTTTCTGTGGGAGACCCCAGCCGTCTGCAGGCCAACTTACTTCTTTTGAATCAGGAACTCAGCTGCTCTGCCTCAGTCCTTAAAGCCAGGCACAATTTCCTTTAGACCACTGTTCGGACAGATCAAACCCCTCTAGGCAAAAGCTGAGCCACAGGGTTTAGTCCTTGGCCTTTTGGTGTCTTGCTCAGGCTTTCTTTGCTCACCAGCTTCTTTCTGCTTCAGGGAAATCTGGCCATCAAATGATGGCCAGCACTTTTTTCAGCAGGACTCTTGGAGCTCTCTAGCATCAGGAGCCCTTTCTCCTTCTGGGCTCCATGCACTGTCCTTAAATAGGAGGAACTCTGTTTCAGCTTAATTTGGGCTCTGCCCACTTAGCAGCTGAAAACAATGTCAGGCCAGATACTTTGTTTCTTCAAGTCTATTGAGTCTTTCCTGTTTTTCCTGACTTCATGCTGATAATGCTCTTCATGCCCTGAATTAAGAGACAGTATCAGAAACCCCTATATATTTTCTAAATCTAATTTATCTAACCCCTACAGTGTCACACAGTACATCCTTTGTTCAAGGAGCTTTTCTTGCAAATATTCATTGCAGTGAGTAGTAGGTTTGGTTCTGAATATTGAAAATGAAGCAGAGACAAAAGAAGAAAGCTGCTTGCTAGCTTGCTCTCCATGATCCTTCAGCAAACTTTAATTCATCTCAGAGTCACCTTTGTAAGGGGTGATACTATCGACAGTGGGCAGGGTCCTCCCACATCAATCATTGATTAAGAAAATACCTAAGGCTTAAGCTTACCTAAGGTCAATCTGGTGGAGTTATTGTCTAAATTCCAGTTTTCCTTTCCCAGGCTAGATCTAATAGAAGAGAAAGTGAGGAAAGACCTCAAACTTATTGGCACAGGTGACTTCCTGAACAGAACACCAATAGCTCAGACTCTAAGACCAGCAATCAATAAATGGGACCTCATGAAACTGGAAAGCTTCTGGAAGGCAAAGGACACCGTCATTCGAACAAAACACCAACCTACAGATTGGGAAAAAGTCTTTACCAACCCCATACCCCACAGAGGATCAATATCCATAATTTATAAAGAACTTAAGAAATAAAACACCAAGAAACCAAACAATCCAATCAAAAAATGTGGAACAGAACTAAACTGAGAATTCACAAAGGAAGAATCTCTAATTACCAAGAGACACTTGAAGTAATGCTCAACATCCTTAACCATCAGAGAAATGCAACTCAAGATGACACTGAGTTTCCATCTCACACCTGTCAGAATTGCTAAGATCAAAAATTCTAATGATAGCACATGCTGATGAGGCTGTGAAGAAAAGGGAACTCCTCCATTCCTGGTGGGAGTGCAAACTTGTACAACCATTATGGAAATCAATCTGGAGATATCTTAGAAAACTTGGAATTGCTCTACCTCAAGACCCAGCCATACCACCTCTGGGTATACATCCAAATGATTCCTAACCAATCCACAAGGACACATCCTCATCTATGTTCATAGCAGCTTTATTGTAATAGCTAGAAACTGGAAACAACCCATGTCCCTCAACTGAAGATTGGATTAAAAAAAAAAAACGTGGTACATCTGCACAGTGGAATACTACTCAGCCATCAGAAACAAGGAAATCATGCATTTTGCAGGCAAATGTATGGAACTAGAAAATCTCATCCTGAATTAGCTAACCCAGACTCAGAAAGATGCACATAGCATCTATTCACTTATAATTGGATTTTAGCCATGTGGTACAGGATAACTATCTTACAGCTA
The DNA here is from genome assembly GCA_907164525.1 of Lophiomys imhausi. Lineage (NCBI taxonomy): Eukaryota > Metazoa > Chordata > Mammalia > Rodentia > Muridae > Lophiomys > Lophiomys imhausi. The sequence continues at coordinate 3,159,424 of CAJQZJ010033539.1, read as the reverse complement.
GCATAGCACACCAAAAGGAATGGGAACATAGACCTTGTTACCTGTTAGTGGAATATTTTGCCCCAATAGAGTTGCCATATAGGCTCCCAGTGCAAGAGGAAGCTCTTAACACTCATATAACTGTTTAACTGAGGGGGGCTGATATCTAGGGGAAACCCACTCTGGAGGTGTAGGATAGGTGGGAGAGGGGGTAGAGGGTGGGAGGGGTGCAAGAGTGGGAGGGTGAGATGGGGAGGGGTGAAGAGAGGGGACTGCAATAGAGATGTAACTTGAAGTAGTAAGTAAAGAAAAAAAAGAAATTAAAAAAGGGGGTCTGAACTATTAATAAACTTTCACTTGATCAAAAAAATATATATATAAGAGCCATTCCCTCGGGAGCTATCAGATGAGGACACTCTGCAATGCTGTGTGCCATATCCTCAAGGATGCAGGACTACGATGGAAACTGATCTGAGCATAAGGAGGCTGTTTCTTCTATTATCCTTGAAAATCAGTCAAGCTAAAGGGAAATTCAAAACACCATAACTCAAACATATATGAAGGCTTCAGGTACCCATTATAACTGATCCACAGCTCTACTGAATTATATATATTTTTTTCTTTTTTTGGGAAGAAAATTCTGGGAGTCATCATAATGGTATGCTTCACAATTCTTTATAATACTATTTTTATGGTTCAATGAGTAAAATAAATAAATATATAAAGACAAAAGGAAAAAAAGAAATAAAGCACCATAGAATAAAAAGGTTATTTAGGCTTTCCAGGGCTGGTTGTATTCTAAAAGACTTGACAAAAACAATTTCTTCTGTAAAATGAAGTTAGAAATTAAAAGCAAAAAAATAAACCAAAATAAAACTTCCATATACATGTAGATTTAAAACAATCCTAAATATAGAAGGACATAGAGAACAGAAAATAAAGTATGGTGACTGTATATATATATATGTGTGTGTGTATAAACATGTATGCATGTATATATATTTAATGTGGCATCTTTATTTTTGATTCACAAGTTGTCTTTTAAATTTTTGAATACAAAGATAAATAAATACAGTACAATTTCTGTTTAATATCTATTAAAATGTAATTTATGTTATTACCTTAAATAGTGAAATCATGAACATCTAAATTCATTGATTTTAGTAGCCTATAAATTCATTTTAGGAAGTTTTAAAAGTCAAGTTTGTAGACTCTCAGTCCCTTGGGGAGATACAAAAAATCAAATCAAACTCTGTTCTGCAGATAAGAAAAATGAAAGCTGGGAGGACGTTTTTTATCCAATTTTCCACAGCTAGAAAGCAAAGCTAGATTTGTAACCCACATGCCACCAACCACATAAATTTAGGCCTTATCCCTGTAACTTATCTAGGAAAGCCCCAGTCTTCAACTCTCATGGTGAAAGGAACATATTGATCTTCCAGTATGTAAATATGTAAAATTATATGAATTATTACAGTGAGGGGATACTCTTTGTTGCCTGTTTGTAATCATTTCTTAAACATCTTTTTAGTTATAAAGAACATATTGAACCTTGAGCTTGATATAACAGGAGCTGATGAATAAAATGGCTTCCACTGACGGGCAGGTAGGCATCGACACAAGAAAATTCGGAAAAACTTAAGGGAAGGTGACACTTGTGTTACTTACCAGTCAGACAAGTGAGAGAAGTGAGGAGAGTACTCCAAGGAAGCAATGCAAAGGAAACTGAGACAGGAAACCTCAGTGCTTCCTGCTGTGTTCAGAAAGCTATCAATGATTTACTGTAGCTGGACAGACAGGTGTCTGTCTCAGTGATCAGACTGCAAATCTCCATGAGACGTAGGTTCTGAAAAGTGTCAATAAACTTCCAGTTACATATCACAAATGTAGCAATGCACCTTTGCTTCTTCCAGTCATTTCCTAAAAATTAAAATAAAAATGATCCTCTTTGTTTACCACATAGTAACCTTTCCATGAAACCATAAAACTTCTATAAAATTAGCTTCTGTTATTTAAACATTAAATAATGTCTTTCTCACTCTAAGTCCCATTGAGTATATCTTATTATTTTTATATAAATGTTTCTTCATGGATAATCTGGAGAATTTATAAGGCCTATAGGTATCCAAAAATGAAGTGATGAATGAATATTGTAGGACAATTGTTGGTAGAGTATTAGTGGTAATTATCTGTTGTTAGTGATAACTCTCTCTTGTTCCTATTTGCTTTTTGAGTTTTACCCTCTACTGTCTGTTTCTAAAGTTTTCCAAGAATCTATCCATTACATGCAAGGTCACCCAAGCACACTGAGCACATGTGATAGACAGTGAGTTTACAGTGATTTTCAGGGGATCCAACTCAAAGAACAGCCTAGATTGTCAGTTCACTTTTAAAAACCCAAGAGATTTAGTTATAGAGATCTGTCAAAAAAAAAAAAAAAAAAGATCCAGCCCTTTGAGGTTCCCTTGTTGTTGATCCTGAAGGGTAATGACTTCCTCATTCTAGGAAGAAGAAAACACACATGATCAGGAAGTTCACATGCAGTTCTTAACTGGGCCCCCAAGAAGTCTCGGGACCAGTGCTTTGGTAAAAGGAAAGAACAAGCTCCAATTGGGTATCCTCAGACCATACATAAGCCATAACATACATACATAAATCTGTGAGTGCTGCATTCTCTCTCTCTCTCTCTCTCTCTCTCTCTCTCTCTCTCTTGCACATGTGCGTATGCAAATTAAAATCAATCTGAAATTGGCATGAGCTTGGGACTTGGGGGGGCTTGATGGAGCTACATTGGGTGAATGGTCAGGAGAGAGTTAGAAGGCTGCCACATTCTTCAGGGTCAAGGTAGCTGGAAAGTGTCAGGTTAAGAGTGTTACTCAAAGTTTTAGATAATGTCTTTCAGGAAACCAGGGAATCTACACAGGCCATAATGCTCCCCCAAATAACTTTATCTATAAGGTCTGCATAGAAAGGAAGAGGAAGGCCAAGTCTTCTCAGCAATTCTCTAGGGAATTAGGGCTGATTTTACTTATTCTGGCCGCACAATTTACTATATGACATGTCCACAACCCTATGGGGATGAAGGAGTGGATTGCAGTGATTTGAATGAGAACCGTAGTCTCATATATTTGAATACTTGGAGCTCAGTTGGTGGAACTGTTTGGGAAGGATTGGGAGATGTAGTCATATTAGAGGAAGTGTGTCATGGGTGCAGGCATTGAGATGTCATTCCTAGTGTTTCATTCTTTCTGTCTCATCCTTATGTATCAATATGGAAGCTCTCGGTTTCTGCTCCACTGCCCTGCAAGGGAAAGCCCACACAAAATTATTAATATATGTTTTGCATGACCCAAGAGCTTGCATAGGAAAACAAAAATCCAAGATACAAATAAACTAGAGTATTTTTATGCCAGGTTTGATAAAGAGTAAACAATTCTTGAGACATAAGATGGGATAGAAGAAGACAATCCAGGGGCCATAAACTAGGGGAAACATTGTTCATGTTGGTTGAATTCAGAAATATATTCTTTTCTCCTGGGAGTGGTAACAGTAACTCTCTCAGGAAGACTTTGTGATCAGCTTCAACAAGGAGGAGAGACCTTTCTGCTTCAAAGTTATCTCAAAGTCCTTCAGCCTAAGATATTTGAGGTATTATGTTCAGAAACCCATCACAGTCCTAGAAGTGAAGGGGTAGAAATTCCTAGCAAAAGAAATAGCATTTAGCTGTGAAGAAGTTTTCATAAAATAAGACCCATTGACATAAAACACAGTTTTCACTCCAAGGTGTCTAGGAGACAGTTTATTTTCCATTTACAGCTCAAAACAGCAATGGCTTCATTTTCTGGTAGGAAGTCCTTCACACAAATTTAATTAAATGTTAGGTCTTTGTTTTTATTAAGAACTAATAAATGAAACAACCAGATAAGGAACAATTAAAATTGTGCCCTTCGTCATCAAAAAAGGACTGGTATTCTAAAATGGTTATATGAGGAAGAACTATGCGGGTTTTCTAAAGCTATTGTCAAGGGCAAATCAATTTGCCTTTAGTTCTTTCTTTTTCCACTTAGATTTCAAAGGCAGGTTTTCCCACCACATGATCATGCCCCGTAGAAAATAAAGGCAGCGTCATTTTCATTATCTGAGCTCTTCAATCAGACTCCAAGCTGCTCCAGGGTTGCCTCCTTCCTATAAGGAGTTTAGTTCATTTTCCCTTCAGCTTATTTTTTTCAGAATTGGTGTTTACATTTTTTTTCAGCTTCTGAACCAACTAAGCCTACATCAGGATAGTTTTTTTGTTGTTGTTGTTTTTGGTTTTGGGTTTTTTTTTTTTTAGCTCAAATACCTTCTGATGTACCCCAAAGGGCATTTATGACCAAGTCAAGGCTCATGCTTTGAAGGCATTGCTTCTCAAGACACAAAATTGCCAAGCACCCAGATGACCCACAGTAAGGTATCGATTGAAAGAAAGATCCTTTTTGACATATTGTAAAGTCAATTGTTTTGATAAGTATAAAATATTTCTATTAAAAAACTCAAGTTAACAGATAATGCAATTAATTCAAACAAGGAAGTTTATATTCACTTCTAAGATAGGGAAGCAATTTAGAAAAATACAAAAAGTAAGATTTTTTTTTTGGTCATATATTCCAGACATTCTTCCACTTCAAATATATTGTGTTGCAAGAATCCAAGCTATAAACTTTGTGACCCATTTATCTTTAATCAGTCTTTGTCAGACTGTCTCACCAATAAAAGTAGTTTGTTCATCAGATATTTTACAAAAAAAATCAATTAGTTTTTAGGCTATTCAATGAGTAAATATTGGCTTCATCTTTTAAATCAGATTCATGTGTCCAAATGGTACTTTCACTTCTTCCATTTGTTAATCAGAGCAGTGAAAATCACAGGTATTCAGGGCAGGAGTAAATATTAATTTGTGTCTCTAAAAATAGGTATCTATCTCAGTGAAACACAGAACAGAACCAGCCACAACTTAAACTAAACATTTGACTTGGAAAATAAATTTTAAGCAATTCTCAAACTACTATGCATTTGCTCTTGTGCTTACACTAAATTAAAAGGCAAATAAATGATTCCTAATTGTCTTTTCCCATTTAATGAAACACATTGGCATTCCATGGAAATTCAACCATACAAGCACTTGGATATTTCTCTTAAATGTATTATTTGCTTTGCAACCATGTGAGCCAACTTTTTTTTTTAATTTTCTATATATCTGCGTGTTCAGACTTTAGAGGTTAGAGTTAATATTTTCACTTCACTTAGAGACATGACATAGGGCATGGAATCCCTTGCTCAGCAGAAGGCGCCTGACTCTGTGAGTTTATGAGAGACTACCCTCCAGTCCTGGAGCCCACATGTATTCTAAGAGATTCCCTTGTCATGTTAGTGTTCTATAGGGGTTTACCCAGTGGCTCAGTCTGTGGGTGTATTTATGTCACTTCCTTTGTTCTTTACCCTGCTCTGTTCCAGATAGTGTCTGTCCTGGATAGTTTTGTGTCAATTTGACAGAAGCTGAAGTCATCTGAGAGAAGGGAACCTCAGTTGAGAAAATGCTTTTTCTGTAAACAGACCTGTAGGCCATTTTCTTAATTAATGATTGACCAGAGAAGGCCCAGCCCATTTTGGGTGGTGCCAACTCTGAGCTGGTGGTCCTGGGTTCCTTGAAAAATCAGGCTGTGACAAAGCCATGATGAGCAAGCCAGTAAAGAGTACTCACTCCTCCATAGCCTCTGCATCAGCTCCTGCCTCCAGATTCCTACCTGATTTGAATTCTTGTCTTGACTTTCCTCAGTGGACAGTGTCTTGGGGCACTGTAAGCCAAATAAACCATTTCTCTTCAAGTTGCTTTTGGTCATGGTGTTCCATCACAGCATGGAACTAAGACATGCCTTTCATTTTGTCTTGCTAATAGAGTCGGTCATCAAGAGCTAAAACTCCTATTTGCTTAATTAGGGAGTTTGTCATGTACTCTCAACTGGCTAACAAAAGAACCCTTACATACTTACACACACACCCACACACATACTGAAGAGATTAGTAAAAGTGTCTTTCCATAACAAATTCTTGAAATACAGCTTTTTTTCCAGTATTAACCAAACTTCCCTTCTCTCCCCTCTTCACTTGAGCGCTCCCTCTCTCCTCTAAGAACTTTCTCCATTAATTAGCTGCTTTCTTTATGTGTTGTTTTCTTCTTTCCTGATTCCTTATTTTCTTACCAGTGTCATATGTGCGGCAGTAGCAGAACCTATGCCACCCAAACCATAATGCTGTCTTTAATTTTTCCAGCTAATGGCCCTTAACACTCATTTTCCTGTCAAAGTATCATCACCTCCTGTGATGGTCACTCTTGATTGGATTGAAAAGTGTCTAAGGCAGACTAGAGCGTGGATTGGTGTATTCCTGAAGTGTTAAGGCTTCTAACCTTGCACGTGAATTAATCTATCGATAGATTCAAAATTCTGAATAGACTTTTGGGAGATGGATAAAATATGGGAGGGGTGGGGGCCGGGTTAGGAGAAGTAGGTCGCCGGAAGTCCTTGGCAGCTGTATCTTTACATGTCTCCTTGACGGCTGTATCTTTACATGTCTCCTTTATATTACATCACCTTTCTGTTTCCTGTGTGTAATATTAGCTGCTCTACATGTTATCCCCACCATGATGGACTAAAACCTCTGAATCTATGAAAGAAATAAATCTTTTCTATCTTAAGATGTTTTTAGAACATATTTTGTTACAGAGTTGGTAAAAGTCACTAACATTCCTCTATAGATCCATGAGATGTGGGGTGTATGACAATATTTCTGGGGAGACATAAATACATGTCAACCCAACCCAGATGTGAAATGATCAAAGTCCATAGTAAGGGCACCATAAATATAGAACTTGGTGAATTATTGAGTTTTATTGGAGCTACTCACCAGGGTACAGGAGAGCTGTAAAAGCTACTAAGAAGCAGTTGAAGCTGACCCCAGGATGAGTGAAGGCTCATGAAGGCAGGAAGGCTGGAACTCTGCACAACTTGCACGTAGCCCTACATTTTGGAGATTCTCTTCCAGGCAAGTAGGCTGGTCTTGCTCTCTTCAGCAGTCCTTACTGCTCATATAACCTTAGGGAGGAATGGAGCTTACGCATTTAGTCAGTTTCAGGAACTTCCTGAAGATGGTGAGTTGCTTACTTCCTCCATCTTAGTAAGCTCCACCATGAAATGTTTCAACTCAGAGGAAACTGCTGTATAATAAATACAAAGTACCTTTCTTCATCCTAGAATTTTTAGAAGGACCTCAAATTCAAGTTGTTCAAAGTGAAGATATTTCCCCCTCAAATAGAAATTTAGAAAGCTTTATTTTACTTCAATTTATAGTTCTGTCAAATTATAGGTTTGTCATAAATGTCTATTTTTAAAAGATCTCAGAGTCACATTTGACTCTTCTATTACACAAAATGCTGGTTAACTACAGAATTCTCATCTAAAATGTCATTCATAGATTTGCTTTCTCTTCTTTTCTTACCTAAACCTAACAGTTGGAGCAAAGAGCAATTTGCAAAATATTCAACCCTTAAGCCAGAAGAGGTGTACAGTAGGGAGGTAGTGTTTGTGGATACACAACTGAAGTGAGGCACACAATTTGTAGGACCAGAGTTCTGCATTCACCTCTTTTGAATGTGCTCTGATCAGGGGGTATCCCATGGCTACCTGAGACTTGGCACTATTTGCTATAAAAGTGTGGTGGTGCACACCTTTAATCCCAGCACAGGATTAATCCTAGGCAGAGGAAGGTGGATCTCTGAGTTTGAGGTCAGCCTGGTCTACAAAGTGAGTTCCAGGACAGCCACAGTTACATAGAGAAACTCTGTCTAAACACACAAACAAAAACAAAAACAAAAAAAAGCGTATTCCTAAACTAGGCTTTCAGTTAGTGACCTACAAAGTTCAATCCAGTTTGTTGCACAGGAACTCAAAGCACAGAACTAACCTCAGGCTGAGTTCAATTCAATTTAACTTACTTTTCATTACTTTGTTAGTGCTTGCTGTGTTGTTACTAGGGACATAGAGGTTCCTTTTAGGGGTTCTTAGTCTCATTAATAAAAGCATTTAAAAACAGATTCAGAAGAAAAGTTTGTAGACAATTTTATTAGAACTTCAAAGAATAACAACAGGGAAAACAAGCTGAAAAATCTCAGTGGCTGTCAGGGTGAGGGAGACAGAGAGAAAGTCATGCCTCTTAAGCTAGTCGTGGAGGTCAGAGGAACCATGAGAAATCCTAAAATGTCAACCAAAACCTGCTTAGGCTTTTAATCTGTTTCTAAAAAAAGAGATAGAATAAAGAGGAGGTGCCTAGTATCCCAGCTGTGAGTCTGAGTTCAGATGGTGCTCCATTCCAGAGTCTTGTGTCTGGGAGGAAAGACTAAATAAACCAAGGGACACAGGGTTAGAGATAGAAATAGAGACAAAAGAAAGGAAAACACTCCTAAGGCTTGACCTTTGGGGTCAGGACCCTGCTAGGGCTTTAGGTCCTGTTTTCTTTCTTATGTTGATCTTGATACTTTAGCCTTCTTCCCTCATTCTCAGGCACAGCCTTCAGGAGACCATGACATCACTTAATGAAAACTGTCTTACAGCATGGCCAACATAAACACTTTGAGGCTGTTTTATTTTATTTTATTTTTTATAACAAATCTCAGAAGCTTTTGCTGTAATGGACAGTTAGGGCAAACACAGAAGGCCAGATATGTGCTGCTGTGGTTTTCCTGTACAGCAGCATGTTTGAGCCATTTCTAAAAAGAAAAGTAACAAGATCAGGAAATTCCTAAGGGCAAGCACCATTTGTCAGATCTTATTGTCACCACAGGAAGGAGTCACATTTAAAATTTTTTTTTCTCTATAATTGAAACCCTTGTCTCTCAGCTGAAGACAAGATATTTCAAGCTATGACAATTATAGCTGTCAGTGGAGGATCTCTTTTATCTCAGATTAAGTATCCTCCAATTTTTAAGTACATCTATTATACACTTAGATTCAGATACCGGGAATTGGGAAATATGTTCTTTTTAAAAGTACATTTACTAAGGTAAACTAACCAGGAAGTTTAAGGTAAACTAAACCTGGAAAATGGGTATTTTAGTATAATCATAAAGTGTTCACTATATTACATTTTCCTTTTTCAAAAGTGTTTACTTCATTTGAGTTTTACATAGAGAACAACAGAATGTGGAATTAAACGATAAGAGTAAATATGGAAATTTGCGTTACATTTTGGAGGGAAGGGTTTATTTCATTTTTTAAAAAACTTTTTATTGGTATTGTGTGAATTTCATATCATGTACCGAAATTCCACTCATCTTTCCATCTCCTTGAAACTGCCCTCTACCTATGAAATTTCACCCCCAAAAGAAAAAAAATCTCATTGTAGAAGCTATAATGTGTGACAGTGTGTCCCACAGTACACCCCTTTCTCCACACTTCTTTGCTTACAAGTGTTCTTTGCAATGAGTCATTGGTCTAGTTTCAGACCTGTGGTTTCTGCTACACTATCAATACTTGATCCCCACTGGTACTCCTCTAGGATATTCTTTTGTTGCCCTGTGTCATGGAGATCCTGCACATTTAAAGCTACAGGACCAGCCCCTTCACGTACTCCAACAGTTCATAGATGAAGTAGATGTTGGAGTGAACCAACACAAATGCCTGTATCTGGGCTTGGGAGATATCTGAGGTAGTAAGCACACCAGCTCTCCTTGCACCCACACCATAAGAGTAATGTCACCATTACTGACCCAGCTAGTTCATACAATGCCACAGCTGGCAAGGGACAGAGCCAGCTCTCCTGCTTTCACACCCATGGGCCAATTCACCTACACCCCCTACCAACCAGGGCCAGGTCCAGTGTGCTTCCCAGATGAGCTTCAGGGGCTGTTCTCCTGGATGTTGCAGCTAGTGAGGGACAGGGAGAGCTCTCCTGCTCTTATGATCCTGGGACCAGTTCTCAGTCCTATCATAAGTGGCAAGGAGCAGAATGTGGAGGAGGCACCTTTCCCTCCATGCCATGTTACATCTGTATGTATGTATGTATGTATGTATGTATGTATGTATGTATGTATGTGTATGTATGTATGTATGTATGTATGTATGTATGTATGTGCTTGTATGTATGTGGTGGCACATGGTCCATACCACCACAGGACAGATTAATGGCAGGACCAGCTTTCCTACACTCATGTCCTTGGGGACAGCTCATCCACAACTCCAGCAACCAGGGCAAGCTCTACTCTGCTTCCTGGGCAAAGTGAGGAGCCTGTTTTTCTGAGTACAGAAACTGGCAAAGAGGCTGGTCCAGCTCTCCTGCTCTCATGACTTGGAGGCCAGCTTTCCCATGATGCTCAGGCAAGGAGTGGGGCTAGGTCTGTACAGCCCTCAGACACAACATAGCCCCAGATACCAGCCCAGACCAGGGACATCTGCCTGGTCTTTGGTGGTAACAGACCCCTTCTGTTGAAGGACTGGGGACCCAGAGGCACCATGCAAGCTTGCAGAGAAGGGAATCAGCAAACAGTACCACCCAGTTATGATATCTATGAACCACAACAATGAGCAGCATGGTACAACAACTCTAAGAGTGCACAAGTGGCATGTGTATGTTGGCAGTAACCAACGGCTCTCTAAAAGGACTTACGATCTTATCAACAAGAGGAAAATTGTGCCTTATTCTGGGAATCTATCAATCTACCCAGGGCTACTGAAATCTGGGATCTTGGAAGAGAATCTGCAACCAGCCCTTTATCAAATCAGTATAATCTCAATCTACACTCTAAATACTTTCCTTATACCCACAGACAAGTATAGTCCTCCCTCTTCATGAAGGGAATGCCTCTTTGCAACATATGAAGACAAATAAAGAAATCCACAACCAATGAAAGGCAGAATTGTAGAGCCTCGTCCAAATAGACACATCTGCAACACAACTCTTCCTGCACCAATGGCTCAGAAATCATTGCAGAAGGGAATGGAAAGGGCAAAGGATTGTAAAACTCAGAGGATCAGGGAGTTTTCTGTCAGATTGTGTCTTCTAGTAATGTCAGAAACTATGCCCATGAACTCTCTCCAACATGACTACCTAAACATGAACTGAACAAGGACAATAATAAACATGCTAAAATGGATGATTGAAAGTCCATGAGGCCATAACCCTACACTGAGAACTATAGGCAGATAAGGAATGCTTCCCTAAGGAAGAACACACCAATTGGTTAACCAATACCAAGTGTTCAATCCTGAAAACATACACACAATTAACAATATACAGACTGAGTAGGTTATACTTAGGAATACACACATACACACACACACACACACACACACACAGAGAGAGAGAGAGAGAGAGAGAGAGAGAGAGAGAGATACACAAACAGCAATAATGAAAAAGGAGGCCATGAATTTATGAGAGGGTTTGGAGTGAGAAAAGAAAAGGGGAGAAATGATGTAATTATATTTCAACTTCAAAAAAAAAAAGAAATAATGAAAAAGAAGGCTGAGGCAGGAGGATCTTTAGTCAAGGTATTACATAGACAACTTCAGGCAAACCTAAACTATACAGTGAGACTCCATGTCAGAGAAAAGAAAGCAACTAAATGAAAGAAGGAAGGAAAAGAGATAGGATGAAAGGTAGGAAGAAGGCTACAATCTTAACATTTTTTCCCAAGCAATGACTAAATTTTATTAGTTGATTGAAAGTAAATTTAAATTTAAGACGATGAATGATAACTAGAGTAAGAAAGGAATTACTTATGATAGACATATTGAGCCTGACACAGTTACAATTAACTAGTTGGGGGAGAGGTCATGTCCAAACATATATATATATATATATATATATATATATATATATATATATATATA
>CAJQZJ010033539.1:3090571-3147517 GCA_907164525.1 Lophiomys imhausi | reverse complement strand
ATATATATATATATATATATATATATATATATATATATATATATATAGTGACATGCTGACAAAGTGCAATTCAGCTACAGTGAAAGAAAAAGATCAGCTTTTGTCTGTTTTCTTTGAACAGTATTTTTCTAAACTTTACGTTTAAATGTTCTCATTGCTCCAATTTGTCTAGAAAGCATTTTTATCAGAGGAAATTACTTAATTCATAAATCATAGACTAAGCTTTGTTTCAAGAGTACTAAATCAACATCAACGTTCAACCTCTGGATGCCTAATTTCCAACTTCTTGATTACATTTAATTACAGCAATAAAAACACTCTTCCTTTAGTGTTTTAAATTTAGCATATTTCCTTTCTTCTCAAAAACTTCTAATTCTAGGGGTAAAATGACTAAAAAAATAATGTTATCAAAAAGCCTCAAATTGAGTTGTCTTATCCTGAAAGATTTTTATTTAAAAAAGATGAATTTACAGTTTCAGACATTGATATATATAGAGAGAGATTTTACAGACTAGTGTGTATGCAGAGACTTGACTTAAGAAAACATCTTAAAACAATTTCATAAGTTAAAAATATTAAATTAAAACTGAAGTCTGGTCTCAGCTGGATCCTGGGAATTATTTCTTTTTTTTTTCTTGAGAGAGAGTACCCAACAAGAAAGTTAACATCCCACCTTGGCCCTCTAGAGCCAAGGTCTTACTGCAGAGGATGAGTTTTTTTTTCAAAGGCTCCTGACATGTCTTCCTTTGGAAGTGTGTAGACAAGTTACACAAGAACTTGAAGTCCACAAAGGAGCAGGGAGCATGGACAAAATCCATGACCACATCTCCAAGGTGAATTTGGACAAGGGAAGGAGGAGAGATTACAGGGAACCAAGGAGAAGGCAACCAAGAGCTTCTGAGAGGCTGACAAGATGCAACACAAGGAGTAGGTGCTAGAGGCTGTAGAGTCTGGAACACGCTGAAGAAGTCACCCATACTCAAATAGCATGCAAAAGCAATGAACATTTACTTCCCTGGAGATATCCAGCATGCAGGGGTCACCAATTACGCAGATTGGCAACACCCAGAGGAGCTTGCAGGCTCTTTTTAAAGGCTTTTAGGGGAATTTGGGGAGGGATGAGGGAACCTGTATCATGATTGGAGTATTGAAACTTAAAAGCAAGGGCCAGACACATGGTCTGGGAGAGCAGGTGACCTTATTTCTTTCCAGCCAGATGCATGGTCTGGGAGAACAGGTAATCTTATCTCTTTCTGACCAGACCAGTATGAGGGTGCTGTCTAACTTGTAGTTAAGCAACCTTAACTCTGGGACTACAAACCTCAGGAGCTTCCTTAATTTAGCAGGAGGAGGAAGCCTGCCATAGAGTTAGCCGGAGTAGGGGAGTCTCAATTTGGGGTCTCAATTTAAGGTCCCCTGGGGCCCTTCAAGGCCAAGCAGAAAGGGCCATGGCAAGGAAGTGAGCTTCCTAGAAGCAGCCTACCATTTTCACACAGATGATGATGACTTTACATTGAAGAGGCATTGACCCCAGGGACTATGTCCCAGGATTGCTTCTTGCCGCTGATATGCCTTTTCCATGCTGTTTTTACCATATTTCTCAAATGTCTTGCATGACATGGAGAGGCCCTCACTGCCTACTGTTTTCTGGGTGTTAAGATGTTCTGTTTGGGCAGATTTCCTGCAGAACCAATATAAAGATGTACTTCTATGTATTAATGCTGTTTATATGAGTTGATAAACTCATAATTCCTGATAATGATTTTATAGAACTCCTGAACTGAGTCAAATAATTCTAAGCCCCTTGCAGTATAACAAACCTGCAACAAAACTTCTGTGAGTCTCCATGTGTCGCAATTGTACTAGAAAGGGAAATAATCTTGTCACAAATGTACAACCTTTGTAAATATTCACTCTAGGTTAGGACCAAGGATACAAACTGGGTCTCAGTGTGTACCAATAGTAAAAACTATTGCTTTAAACATTTAATGAACTCAGGAATGATATATAACTGGGGAATGTCCAATTATGTACTGGAAGGCTGTAAAAAAACTAATAAACACACTTCCCTAGGAAGGCCTTCTCCTCCGTTCATGAGACCCTGACCTCACGACTCCTAGAGACTTTCCACAGAACTTGGTCCTTGGGACTATCTGAACTTACATAGCTGACTGATTTGCTTCCACTCCCCTTTGATCCCACATCCTCACTCCCCAATCCCCACAAGCATCATTGCCTAAACATTCCCTTTGTTCCCTGTGTGCTTAAAACTGCTTGAAAACTGGTTTTGGTTTGTTCACTCCTCCTCAGAGGCAGCCGAACCCCGGTGCATTGGCTTAAATAAACTTCTTGTATATTGCAGCGAATCTGGGACTCTGGTAGTCTCTGGGCGTCGGGACCTCGGGGAACCCCTCTAGGGTTCAACATTTGGTGCATTGGCCAGTAAACACCTGAACGCCCCCAGACCCCAAGACTCCAGGATTCGGAGGTACGCTCGAGCTACTTAGTTTGTTTACCTGTCCTGTGCAAATCGTCATCTGTATTGCCGGTAGCTCTGGCCTCTGTATTTGGCCAATAGCTCCAGCTTCTGTATTGCCAATTTCTCCGGCTTCTGGTGGAACCTCTTCGGAGGCTCCCATCTGAGTCTGTTTCTGAGGCAATCTCACAGCGGCCGTTTGTGTCTTGTCGTTTGTGTCCTGTGTCATTCCGTCTTCTTGTTTGTAATTTGTAACTCTTCCTATTCTCCTTTTTCCTGACGATTTGACGATCAGACAGACACTGACAACCCTCTTGTCTTTGACCCTGAGCCACTGGACTGAAGTTAAAAATAGGACACATAATCTGTCAGTCGAGATTAAAAAAAAAAAAAAAAAAAAGGAGATGGCAGACTCTGTGCCCCAGAGTTCCCTACATTTCAGGTTGGGTGGCCACCCGAAGGATCTTTTTCATTAGACAAAGTTAGACAGGTTAGGTCTAAAATTTTTAATCCAGGACCTCAAGGGCACCCAGATCAAGTGCCCTGTATCTTGGTTGCCCTATTGGCCTCTCCCACTTCATGAGTCTGGCCTTTTGTTTTTTCCACAAGTCTCACCGGCACAGAGCCGGATACCGGAGAGTACCTACCTGCTGCAGCCTCTGCGCCATCGCCGGCCCTCTGTAGCCTGCTCCAGTCAGCCAGCCAGCCACAGAACCATCTCCCTCTCACTCCCCTTCTGAAGTCCTAGCTCTGAAGCAGTCTCCGGCAGAAAACGAGTCCGTCTGAACTACGGGCTCCCCAAAGAAGACCAAAAAGATCTACCCCGACACCCAGATGGAGCTACTCCTCCTTGACCCGCCCCCACAGCTTCCCTTGGCTCCGCGTTCCGCACCACTCGAGTGACCCATGGCACCCTCCCAAACCTAATCCCAGGCCCTAAATCTACAGCAGCCTCAGGGGGTCATGGCCACCCAGCCATCGGCCCCCTGGAAGTCCTGCCAGGATCCGAGGGAGGGGGCCCTGTCACAGGGACCAGGAGTTGGAGTATGGACCCCCTGATGACCAGGGGAATCGGCCACTTCAGTATTGGCTGTTCTCCACAGCAGATCTCTATAATTGAAAATCTCATAATCCCTCTTTCTCTGAGAACCCACGGCTCTGACTTCCCTGATAGAGTTCCTTGTCTTTTTGTACCAGCTTACATGGGATGATTGCCAGCAGCTCCTGCAGACTCTCCTCACCACAGAGGAGAGACAGAGGGTGCTACTTGAGGCCAGGAAAAATGTGCCTGGCGCAGATGGGCAGCTTAGTTGGCAACGAGATTGATGCAGGCTTCCCTTTGACTAGATCCCAATGGAACTTCAGTATGTCTGAAGATCAATTGATGGAGGCTTTTCAGAGATTCAGTCCATATGAACCTACCTCTGAGGAACATAAGGCTACAGTAGCCATGGCCTTTATTGATCAGTCAGCTCCAGATATTAGAAAAAAAGCTACAGAGGCTGAAGGGCCTACAGGGATTCTTGCTCCAGGACTTGGTTTAAAAAACAGGTAAGGTGTTCAATAAAAGAGAGACAGAGGAAGAAAAAGAGGAGAGAAGACGTAGGAAACAGGATGAATGAGAGTTTAAAAAAAAAAGACAGGAAATTTTTTGAGTAAAATCCTGGCCACTGTAGTAAATTAAAGAGACTAGAGAGACAGATGAGGTCAGAAAGATGAGGAAAAGGGTGGGAGGCAACCGTTGGACAAAGACTAATGTGCCTACTGTAAAGAAAGAAAAAACATTAGGTCAAGGATTGCCCCAAAAAGAAGAGGGGAGGACCCCCAGAAAAAAATTATGGCTTTAAAAAAAGGGGGCTGGAGAGATGGCTCAGTGTTTAAGAACACTGATTTTTCTTCCAAAGGACCCCCTCCCCAATCCTAAGGTTATTCTCAATGTGGAGGGGAAACCCACCCAGCTTCTGGTGGACACCGGGGCTCAGCATTCAGTCCTCCTCTGATCAGAAGGACCATTATCTACTAAGAGGTCCTGGGTCCAGGGAGCAACAGGAAATAAACAATACACATGGACTACCTGAAGAGCAATTGATCTGGGCATTCTTGGTGATCCCTGAGTGCCCCTATCCACTCCCGGGCCATGACCTGCTCTCTAAGGTGGGAGCCCAAATTCATTTCCAAGCAGAAGGACCATCAGTGACTGACAGAGAGGGGAGGATGCTTCAGGTCCTCACTATGAGGCCAGAAGATGAACATAGGCTGTTTGAAAAACCCCCTTCTCAGACAGCAGATATGCAGGAATTGGGTCACGGCCCTGGTGCTATTCGCAGCCTGCAGAGCTGAGCTCAGCGCCCTTCCCAGGCTCTGGGATGCCCCACCCAAGGGTATGTCTCTGAGCCTAGCTCGCAGGTATAAGGGGCCGAGGGCAGCCACAGCCATGCAGCTTTACAGCAGCATGTGCACCCACTACCCCGCAGGCACTATGGGCCCCACAGCCGCCACCCTGCCCACCACCGTCACCACCTTCAAGGTCTCCTTGCAGTCAGTGGGTGCTGCCAAACCGCGGTTCCTCTGCTTGGCTGCTGGAGGAGCTTCTCCAGCCCAACAAGCCCGGGGCCCAGAATGGGACACACCAGATGGGGACTTCTGACTGAGCGAGCGTCGCCAGGCCCTGGCGACCGTCCAACACTGGGTGTCCCCAGCCCCGGGCCCCATCAGTGGAGTCCCAGCCCTTGGGGTGAGGAGCGCCAGGCAGAGCGGGGGTCCCCGGGGTTGGGACAGGGTGGCTGGTCGCGGTGACGCCCTGGGGACCGACACGCCCCGATGGCAAGGTCCCAAGGCCGAGGCTCACCTGGTACCAGCACCGGTACAGGGCAGCAGTGGGCCTGGCCAGGAAGGAGCCCAGAACAAGGTTGGAGCTCCCCAGGCAGATCCCTGAGACAAAAAGCTAGCCCTGTACCTGGCTGAGGGGGGAAGGCAGGACAGGTACCTGTGGCAGAGGGACAAGTACCAATTCCACATCATCCCTGATGACAACTGCCTCTACTAAGTGGTCAGCAAAACCATGTACGGGGATCAGAGCCTACACCGGGAGCAGACTGTGCACTACATCGTGGACCAGCTCGACCACTTTGGCCCCCTCATTGAGGGCGACGTGGGGGAGTTTATTGTCGCCCGCCACTGCCCAAGACAGGGCGTGGGCCGGCTACCCCAAGTTGCTGGCCATGGGACAGATGCTAAATGTAAATATCCACATTGATGAGACCCCTCGTTATCCTCCTCCTACTCATCCTAGGGCCCTACATTTTAAGCTGACTAGTTTCCTTTGTTAGAGAACAGGTCAGCGCTGTTCAATTGCTCATGTTAAGACAACAATACACCGAGATCCCACTTGAGGAATCAGACCCCTGATTTCAGGATTGAAATCACTCACTTGAAGAAGAGGGGTATGTAATGCTGTCAAAAATTAATAAATACCACTTCCCTAGGAAGGCATTCTCTCCATTCATGAGACCCTGACCTCATGACTCCTGGAGACTTTCCACAGAACTCGGTCCTTGGAACGATCTGAACTTACATAGCTGACTGGTTTGCTTCGACTCCCCTTTGATCCCTTATCCTCACTTCCCAATCACCACTTGCATCATTGCCTAAACATCCCCTTTGTTCCCTGTGTGCTTAAAACTGCCTGAAAACTGATTTTGGTTCCTTCACTCCTCCTCGGAGGCAGCCCAACCCCGGCGCGTTGGCTTAAATAAACCTCTTGTATATTGCAGCGAATCTGGGACTCTCATGGTCTCTGGGTGTCAGGACCTCAGAGAACCCCTCTAGGGTTCAACAGTATGAGTCTTGATGGAAAGACATATAAAAAATTCTGCTGTAACTCTATAAACCTTAAGGATTTATGACATGAACTATTGCTCTGAACTCACATTGAATTTCTGAAATGTATGTTAGGTACAAGTTTTAGTGAATTTTTCTTCCAATGTAAGGACTTTGTATTAGATAGCACATAAGGACAAAGAATAAAGTTGTTGATTGGTTGGAGTTTTCCTCTTTCCACCACCCACTCAGATGTAAATATGTGTATATGTGTGTTGGCTGGAATTAGAGCTTGCTCCACCCACCATCTACTACAAGCTCCTTTAGGCTTCTAAATTAAACACATTGCCTTCTTAGGGCTTAGGTAATTAAGTTTCTTTTTATAACCTCCTGCTACTCTCAGCAGGAGGCCAAATCTTGGAGAGCAAATAGCTGTGGCTTTTAAAGAATTAAAGAGAGTTTGGGTGTGTTTTTCTTCAGAAGCTATTAGCTTCTTGTCCCAAGTTGCCAAAAGTGACCAGCTTTTGGCCAAGCCCATCCAGCACTATGCCCCGCCTCAGTTTACCCTGATGTCAAAGCTGATCTTTGGCAAATGGGGGCACAGTTTTCTAAAACCTCATCAAGCGACACAGGGACCCTTTGGGAACCTCACACATGCTAGTTTAAGACACAGTACACACTACTCTCCTAACAGTCACCTGACCCATTTTTCAGGGCCTCTGCAGATCCTACTACCTATGCTTCCTGTTGAAGCCATTCAGCTTCCCTAAAAGGGGCTCCTGCTAAAGCATATATAGACTGGGTCTAGGCTCCTACACATATACAGATGACAGGCACCGTGGTTTTCATACAGAACCCTTAGCAAGTGGAGCTGGGGGGAGGGATGTCTCTGACATGAACTCTGTTGCCTATTAATGGAACACCTTACCCAAGCTAGGAGGCCTTGTCCAGCCCCAGGGCAAGAGGAAGCTCTTAGCTTTCATGCAACTTTATGAACTGAGGGGGTGTCCATATATGGGAGGCACCCCTCATCCTAGGAGAAGGAGAGGGATGAGAGGGGAAGAAGGGTAGGAGAGTGGGATGGATGGGGAGCAGGAAGAGGGTTGCGATGGGGAATAACCTGAATAAAAAAATAAAAAACCTAGAGAACTTGTCTCAGTCAATGTGTTTTCTAGTACAGAATACCCATTTAATCATTTTTAATTGGTTCCTGTTTGTAATTCTAGTTTTCTATAGTACCATCCACATCTTTGCCTTTATTTTTTAGTACATTTAAAGTATGTTAAAATTCCTATTTATTCTTGAAGATTACTTTGAAGTCCTTGGCTCACTAAGTGATTAAAGTAGAATCAAGGAAATTAAAAAGATTTGAATAGTGCAATGAACCAACATGACCTTATCTACATGAACAGAACACTGTGCCTAGTAACACCAGTATATTATTTTCTAGGGTACACAAAACCTATGATGAATCATATAAAAGCCCTAATAAAGAGAAAAGATCAAAATTGTATAGGATACATTTTCTACTATATCACTAAATTAGGGGGGAAATATCTTGGGGAAACATCCACAAATTTGTGACAATGTAAACATGAAATCAAAAGCAATGAATAATAAATGCCAACAAATAGGTGTAGATTCTTTGAAACAATTATTGGAGTTGATAAATATCTGGCAATAGTATTTAAAAAGAGAGAAAGCTGAATTACCAATCACAAAGGCTTTCACTGTCGATGTTATGTCTACTAAAGAGTTGATAAGGGATACTTCAAATCTTATATTAAATTCAGTGACTTAGATTAAACAGACAATTTACTTGGAAAATACAGGTGCAATAAGATATAGAATTTTTAAATACGTTGCTTTAAATTCTATGAAAAAGTTTAAAGAATAAATAATAGCAATACCCATAAATCCCTTTTAAAGTCAGAAAGATATAATAACATTAATCAACCAAATTTATATCAGATGATGATATCAAAACCTTAATGAGATTGTAAGACAAAACAATCCTTCATGAGCATAAACTTAACATATATGAACTGTTAAATCAAATGCCACATTTTTTAATATAGAATGTCATTCATATAATAAGCAGAGTTCAGGCTAGGATCACACAAATTGTTTCAGATTTCAAAATCAACTTATGCTCTTTTAGAATTAACAAGAAAAAAATTCACATATTATAGATAGAAAAGTATTTTCTCTAAACAAAAACCAATGTTGTCTTAAATGTGCATTTCATATTAAAATTTATCAGATATGATGTATATGTATATGGAAATGTTACAGTGGAGTCCATTAACTAATTTATAATTAATACGTATTGATAACTGGAATGAAATTAATAAATAAAATTCTTTTGAGTTCCTGAAAAAAAATAAATAAATAAAAGCTGACAAAAATGTTGCTAATCTTTTATAAGAGCTTCTATGAGAAATATGTGTTAGAGAAACATTAAATCATTTCCCCTAAGAATGTCAGATTTACCACTCCTTATGAACATGACTGAAAATCTTATGAGTACAAAGCACAAAAACACTTAGCAGTCATCCTTGAGCATGAACTAAAGGAAGAAGACCAACAGCACCAAATGTACATGAGGACAGACACAATTGGACAGTCCTGCACATTGCTGGAAACAATGCAGAATAATGCAACATATTTGGAGAATTCTCTGGAAGTTTATTTAAAATTTAAATGCATATGTACCCAATGATTGTATTGCCATATACTTACCCCAGAGAAACAAAAACATATGTAGGCAAAAGACTTGCATTTGAATTTTATAGCATATATATATATATATATATATATATATATATATATATCACAAAAGGCAGAAACATCAGGATGCGCATCCATAAATTATGTTATTAGGAAACCATAAGGCTTTTATGAGGAACAATTCTATTTAACAATAAAAAGGACCAGATATACATAGTAACATGGATAATACAAAAAATTTTTTCAACAAGAAAGCCAGATGAAAAAGAATACATCTTCAGTTGACTCCATTTACATAGAGTCTAATAAAAGACAGGGATTATCCTTGGGGATGGAAGTCAGAAAGTAGATGGCTCTGTCCAAGTGGAATTGACTGAAAAATGAAATGAGGCACATTCTCTAGGTAATTCATGTGTCTGTCTCTTGTTCAGATTGTTGATCACATGGGAATATATAATTACCAAAACTCACTGAGCTGAACAGTGAAATTTTGTATATTTTACTGTATTTAAATCATATCCCAATAAAAATTAAGAGATATGAAATCCATTATTCAAAGATATTCTTTTGTGACAATGAAATACAACTATAAACATCTTCATCTGAGACTTTTCTAAAATTTTACATACTACTGTATCACAGTAGTTGGAATTGTCCCTAAAGAAATGACCCATCCATCCAGCAATGGAATAATCTAGCAATGATCAAAGAATTTTCGTCATTCCAAGATATCAAAAGATAATGTCATTTATTTACAAAAAGCTTTTTTTTTTTTTTAGAAAACAGCACACATTGCTTTTCATATTATATATGTCCATTTTATCTGCTTATATTTTTCAATCATAAAATATTTTCCAGAATAAGCTTAATTTCCAAAATGGAAAAAACCCAAGTATTTACAAGAAGAAAAATTCTGATACCTATAGTCTACCATTGTAATGTTGTAATGTTTGCATATAGTTTTATTATATATATATATATAATCAAATAGTAGTAATAGATACAACTAAATAGCAGATATCTATCATGGAAACCTTAGCAAAAAATATCAGTGGTGTTTATCGCTTTGTTCCTGCCTCCTGATTGTATATTGTAGAACAGAAGTGGTTCAGGCTTGAACATAAAAGAAGATAGAAATTTTGATACATTCAATTTTCTTATGAGATTTTCTTTTATCTAATTTTGGAAGTCAATTTTTTAGACATGTATTCACCTGAAGAACTAGCATTTCAAATACTAATATTCCAGGAACTCTTGAACTTCAAGGCCATCTATAAAGAGGTCTGGTTTCTTTGACAAGGAGAGTGTCTTCAAACTCTTTTCAGAGGAAAGTTGTTGGGAAGCTTTCCTGTTTTAGTTAGAAACAAAGTTGTCTCTAGACTTTTCTATTCATGAACTACTTCTATAAACCATTTACTAAGACTAGTAATAAAAAACAGAGTAAAGGATAAGATGATAAAATGCAAGGTGTTAGTTTCTTTTTCTTTTTTCTATCTTGAAAATAATAAAAGAAACTGAAGTACCATGAGCTTTGATGTTTCGTTGCTGATGCTTCTGTACAGTTAAAAACAGGAACAGGTGAAGTCAAGCACAAAATATGTCACTTTATTCTGGTTCACTCAGATCTTCTTTTTATTATATGTGTATCAGTGTTTGGGCTGCATGCATTTTTGTGTACAATGTGTGTGCAGCATATGGAGAGACCAGAGAGAGTGTTGGATCACCTAGAACTGGACTTTGAGATGTGAGCCATCACATGAGTGCTGGAAAGCCAGACCTCTTAACTACCCTCTCCAATTCCTCCCCTTAATACAGTCCTTAACTCAGACAGACAGACAGGCAGAGTTAGTCAGGAGTCTTAGGTAGTATTCTCTCTGAGGCACTTCCTGAGCCTGAGTTCAGGAGGACCTGGCTTTAAAGCTCACATCCAAGAAAACCAATGAGAGTATATTTGCTTGGAGACAATGGACTTCTACTCAACTCAGTATTATATCCCTCTGGAGCTGTAAAATATACTCAGGTGTTTTATTTATAGGTCTCTTAATAATGAAATAGCTACAACATCTAAAACAATCTTCTTAATGTCACAGGAGACAAATCTTGCTAAACCCAGAATGAATACATGGAGCTGTCAATGGGTCCAGGACACTACATTGTCTGCTACCCACAGGATTTCTTTCCATAATCTTCTCTAAATTAGGACATTATGTAAACTAAGGTCTACTTCAATTATAACTCCAAGACTATGTGTATGACAAACAAGATGGCTGTGGTTACTGGGCAGGTATGATATACAGCTTGGAAACACTGCACAGAGATCACTCATGTCTCAGGTGGGTTTGAGTGGGAAGGCACAAGATTTTATAACAGTGTCATAATGTTTTATGTTTTTACTTTAAATATTGTGATTCTAAAAGTTGAACACAGGATATCATGCATGCCAAGGTGCCTGCCATTGAGCTGCATCACCTCCAGCTCCGGTACACAATTTAAAGCTTAAGAATTGTTTATATCTATGTATGTAGATGTTCTTACTGTTAAGAAAGAATAAAAGCATATATCATTCACATTATTACATCTCTCTTTTCATCTGCTAATTCATCATGGATAGGTATATGAGCTCCACTCAGTGTATATTGCATCAACTGGTTGGTTTTATAGCTATATACTATCCTACAATTTGATTGCACTACAGTTGTAAATCCAACCATTCTCCCAGCTAATAGGCAATTCATTAGGTTTCACACAGGTGATAAAATCTGACCAAAGCAACTTAAGAAAATAAGGGGCATTTTTGCTTGCAAATCCGGGTCATACTGTCTGACCTGGTTACTTTTGTTGTCAACTTGATACAACCAAGAGCAAGCCTGTAATCAGTATTCATCCAGAGTCTGCTTTAGTTTCTGCTTGAACTCTTGCCCTGTGGTAGGGAAACACCTCAGTGGTAGAATGTGACCCAAGATGAAATAGAGTCTTTCCTTCCCAAATTATTTTTGGTCCCGGTGTCATAGCAACAGAAAATAAACTAGAGCACTGTCCATCACCGCAGGGAAGATAGGGAAGCTGGAGCAGGAGGTAGCACCTTGCACCCACAGTCAGGAAGCAGATAGCAGTGAATGCCTGAACTAAATTTCCTTTCTTCTTTTTATTCAGCCTGAAATCCCAATCATAGAGTGGTGCCATCCACATTTAAAGCGGGTTTTCTCACCTCAATTATTCTAATTTAGAAACATCTTCACAGACACACACCCAGTGTTTCCATGGTGATCCCAAATCACATCAAGGTGACAATCAAAGAATTGTGGTTTAAAAATTCTCTGTCCATATATATATATACATATGAATGAATGCACCTTTGTGTTAATTATGCCATTTTTGAAATTATGTATATATTTTTTTTTCCCAGAGTTATGGTGCCAGAGGTTTTGGCAAATAGCTAACACATTCTTCAGCATAGCAGGACTAACAATTGCTGCTTTTCCAAATCTGCAAAAACAGCATGACATGCTTATAAACTCTTGCCACAGTGGTGAATTAGAATGGCAGTCCAATGGTGATTTGACTTCCCCTTCAGACTGCTGCAGAGATTAATCACTGTTTTTGTTTTTGTTTGTATTGTTTGTTTGTTTTAATATTCATGGATAAGGTGGACTTTTTTCATTGTTTATTCAAATATTTGACTTATTTCCCAATGGGAAATAATATTCAAATTGATTAATAGTGGATCTTTTAAATTATAGCAGTAGAGGGGTTTATGATTTGGTTGTTTTCAGTGGACTCAAGGCTTCACATAATGAAATTTAACCCCCATCATGAGTCATTATAAGAGTGGAAAATTGTTTTAAAAACATCTTCTTAGATCCAGAACACTCTCTTGATTCCTAAACAACTCAACATTTAACTATGAGACCCTAGCTATCTATTCTTCAACCACCTCAGAGACCTGAGAGGGATAAATATATCTGATTATATAGGAAGTGCAGGGCCTGCAGCTTCCAAAACTAAAAAATGACATACCAGTGGCTGCCTGGACAGTTCCCATTTTCTCTCCATACATTACAGCATCAATCTTCAGCCGTTTGGCCCCGTTTCTCTGACAGACATTGATTGTAGAGCAGGAATTATGAAGGACTTGCCTACCCTGTCTTGACAGAGCTAGGCTGTCGACTTACCTGCTTCCAAGTTTTGTCCTTTTTGGACAGCAGTCTGTCTACAGTTGAATGAAGCAAGGGGTTTTTCTTGCTAAGAGATAGGCTTGCCACTGATTCAACTATCTCCCACTGCAGATTCTTTGATGCTCATCTTCTACTTGGAGTCGAATGTTTTTAAAATTGTGATGCAAGTTAGTATGAGAGCTGAGTTAGATATAGAACTTTAGACTCATGGAGATGGTTAGATAATAGAATGTTAAAGTCAGGTGCCAAATACATATGGACTGGATATTGGGAATGTATGCTAAGCCATATAACTCTCATAATTGTGGCCTATTTATTTCTGTTGTTTTGTGTTGTATTTATTGTTATAAGAGAAAGAACCATTTGTTGGACTGAAAGGGGGAGCTGTTGGGAGGGGAAAAGAAATACCTTAAACTTAAAAAAAAGGGGGAGAGGATGGGGGGATTGAGGGGGAAGAGGGTGGGAGGGTGGGACTGCAGGGGGGAGTAGGGAGGGGATTGTGATTGAGATGTAACTTGAAGAAATAAAAAATAAATTATAAAAAAACTGGAAAGTAAAAATAAAAGAGTGGAAAATTAATTGATGTTAAGGGATAGGGCCTTTGAGAAGTAATTAGGATTAGAAATGTTCACTGGAATAGAGTCTGTAGGAAAGAATTCTAGTGTTTTTATAGGAAGATGAAGAGGAAACATGCACATACACACACACACACACATGTACACATACACTTTCTCATGCCATGTGCTACCTCTGCCCTTCTTGGAATTCTGCTAGCTTTAGGTCATCAGGTGAGACCCACCCTTTAACCTTATACCACCCAAATCAGAGCTAAATAAACCCTTTTCTTAAAAAGAAAAGTTTATTATAGAATGAAAAATAGAGTAATACAAGAGTCCTTCTCTTTCATATATCTGGACAATAGCTATTCCCTAGAATAAGTAACACAAGATATCAAGTTTTGTTTAGTCGAAATTGTTCATTTTTCCTATAATACTTCTGGTGATTCTCCAAACTCTAATGCCATAAAATATTATATTTGTATATAAAATATTGTAGTTGTATTTAAAATCTCTAGGAGTATCATTTTGCATAAGGTAAAAAAAATATTTTTCAAGCAGATTTATTTTCTACCAGCACGATGATAAAGTGTCCTAGCATAAAATGTCAAATATTTTTTAATGAAATAGAACTTAAACTTATTGTTCATTAGAGACTCAGACAGTCGTAGGTTTATGATCCTTTTCACATCCTACATTTGATTCTTTGGTTGTCTATGAATCAATTAAATTAAGTAATAAAAGTCAGTGTATTTACTGATGTGACTTATTTTACTTATTGATATTATTGTGTTTATCAATGTGACTAATTATGACTGCTTATTTTGATATTCTTTTGTTTTTTTGTTTGTTTTCTTTTTCAGATATAATTTATTTAGGTAGTGTTTTGCATTTTTCTGACAGATCATATACAGTTGTTCTTAAATCTACCTAAAAGTAACTCAGAGTCTATTATAATTATAAATACAAAAATTTTTAGTTTCTATTTGCAGTAGAATATTAATCAAATTATTGGTTATGGCATAAAATTTATGACCAGTTATTTTTTAAAAGTTTTGACTTTTTTCCCACTTTTATATGGACATTTAATTTTTCTTAGGATCTTGAAAATGTTATTTGAAAATAATATGAATAAGGGAATAAGAGATAATGCTGTCTTATTTCTCAATTTAATATAAATGTCATCAGTGATGTCATACTATATGTTTTTATTTGTCTCGATTATATCTAAGTACTTGATTTATACATTACAATTTCTGCTCAGAATGCTGAATTTCTGTGCATAATTTAGCTACAATTGATACTATCTGAACATTTTTCTCTTCTATCATACTGATCTAATAAATCATGCTGTTAGAATCGTAACTTTGAAACATCCTTTATATTACCAAGAGAAGTCTTGTGTTGCCATGTAAGATTCAATACATTAATATTTTATTGAGGTTTTTTTTCTGGAAATGGGGTTGTTCTAATGTGCTTTTATACATAGAGGACATTTTCCATATTATTTTATGCCCTAAAATAGTTTTAAGCTCTTTCAGCCCCCATCTGCACCAGCAACTTGTATACCTGTAGTCATGACAGAGTTGAGGTTGGAGTTCATAACATCCACAGCATTTCCTTCTCTATGTGTAAATGCTTGTCCATATTCTTCCTCTTCTTCCTGTTGGTCTGAGTCAAGGTGAGTCTTCATCATAGCTGCACACATGTTAAGTAACTTGTTAAGAATGACTCCAAACTCTCATCTGTGAGTAAACTTGATTCGAAATTTTTCTTGTTTATTTGAATGAAGCTTGCAAAACAATGCAAATAATAACAATAAGGGTACCTAACTCAGAAAGTCTTGCTAGCCTATTTGCTGTGGGGAATGCCTGCCTTTGTTCCACTAATTGCTGGGATCACAGGCCAGGCTGCAAACCCACCAGACATTTGCAAGGGTGCTTAATCCTTATCCGGAGAGCCCTTTGCCCACCAGGACTTCTTCCCTAGGTTTAGAATTCTAAAGACTGTAAAGAGATTTTCTTCTAAAGAAAAAAAAAATACTGAATACACTTCTTCTTATTTGGAAAATATTGTGAAAATCCCTGAGAGCTAGCATGTGTCCTCAGAAGAAATGGTGCCTGTTTGAAAAGTTCAAAGCTGATGACCCATTCCCTAGAATAACTCCTGTCTAATAAGATTGAACTGAACACCATAATTTTGTTTCGGAATCTTAAAATTTAGTTAAATTTCAAAGATCACCTCCCTTAGAAATGAGAAAAGCTTTAGAACATTCAGCTTATTATAAGCTAGACTCAGTTTTTTTTATTGAGCTTTTGTTTTAAACAAATATTCAGGTATAAGTACCAAATCTGAGTGTGTGATTGGTTTTACTGTTGCATTACACTACAGATATTCCCAAACCCACAGAGAAACACATGCAACAATTCCATATTTAAAACTTTTTCTTCAGCTTCAGGCTAGAAATTGTACTTTAAAAAAAATCCCCAAGCGGTAGAGTTTCTAAACCCCAAACATCAATCTTAAAAATATTTTGGATAGTAGGTAGCTTGAATTGTACTATTTTACACTCTTTGAAAAATATTACCATTATTTAACAGTCAATTTTTCACTATAGATTCATCTACTTTCTCCCTTTTGTGCGTGTTATTGCTACAGACTGACTGTGCAATGAATCTTGTTCATCAACTCTAGTCAACATTTTTGCTATTTCCCTTTCATCTCCTTTTAGATTGAAATAAAGAAGCCAAAGCCCAACACGGAATGTAGACTCACAAAGACAGAGACACACTCTAGCACGTCTTTGTTAAGATTTCCAGTTCTTTCCAATTTGTACTGTTTTAATGATTCCTGACTTAATGAACAATGTGTCACAAAAACTATAACAGGGATGTGGGTGCTACAGAGGTGACACAGTCCTAAAGTGCCTGCTACTTAAGCATGAGGACCTGAGATTGCATCCCAACAACTAAGTAAAAAGCCAGGCATTGGGGCATACATCTCTAGTTTTGGCACCAGAGGTGGAGAGAAGTGGATACCTGGAACTTATTGGCCAGTCAGTCAAGGTGAACCAATGAGTTCCAGGTTCCAAGTTGAAAGAGACTGGAGAAGACGCCTGACATTGACCCCTAACCTTCACATACGCACTAACACATGTGCAGCAAAATCATGTATTTATACACACACATGAACAAATATACCGGAGAGAAAGAGATAGAGAGATAGATAGATAGATAGATAGATAGATAGATGATAGATAGATAGATAGATAGATAGATAGATAGATAGATAGATAGGTAGGTAGGTAGATAGATAGATAGATAGATAGATAGATAGATAGATAGATAGAGAATGCAATGGCATGTTATTGGAAAACATAAACACAAATTTTGGGAATATTAAACTATATTTCAAACTACAGGGATTTTCAAAATGAAATAGAGTTAAAGATCGTTATAATTGTCTCAATACAATCAGAGTACTTAGCTCAGCACTTTAGACATGCTAGCCCTTGGCAGAAGATGTTGAACTAATGTACAAATTTTTTAATGTGCCTCCTGAAGCTGTTTCTGTTCATAAAGACTATTGACTTTTCCTTCCAATTTGCAACACATTGTTTATTCTGTAACAAAACTGTTTATTAAACAAGAAAAAAATCCCTCGTATTATGTAAATAAGTGTAAGCCATCTGAATCGTCAGTTTTCCTGACATTAAAAAAAAAGAAATCACACGATCAGTTTAAATAGTCGTAAAACCTATGCAGTTGAGTTTCATTCCTACTGTAGAGACATCATTAGGTTTTTCATAGATATTTTGACCGTGTTAAAATTGCCTTTACACTTTATTTTGTTTATCCTTTGAAAATACCATATGTATTTCTAATGGATCTTGATCACATCCACCACTAGCTTTTCCCTTCACTTTCCCTCAAAGATCCTCTATCACATCTCCTTTATAATTTAATGCTTTTCTTCTGGATTTATTTAGTTGTTTGTAACCTTGAGTGTCAAGGTAGTATTGCATTAGTATGGGGTCATCCACTGGACAACAGTGAGCACATTCCTAAAGAGAAGTTGCCTTCTTTTCTTCAACAGCCATCAGCCACCAGTAAGGTGTTCCTGCCATGGGAGACCTACCTCTGTTCATGCTAAAATTTTTAACTGACTTGATCTTGTCTTAGGCAGGTAACCACAGTTGCTATGAGTTCACGTGCCCAATAACCATGTCATGTCCAGAACACAGGATTTCACGGCACTTCTCTCTACACTCCAGCTCTTAGATTATCCCCTTACCCCTCTTCTGTGATGTTACTTGGACCTTGAAGGAGTTGGTTGGTAGAGATGTCTCATCTATGGTTGAACACTCACAGTTGCTTATTCTCAAAACTTTGAATAGTAGTCTCTGAATATGAAGCTTCTCTGACCAAGATTGAGAGCAACACAAGTTTGTGGATATAAGCATCAATATTTATAAGATAGTTTGACAACATGACCATTTACCAAAACATCGATAGGTGTTGTCCTAGAGCCTATATGTAGTATTGTACTAGCTGTAAGCTCATGTTTACCCTCTCCCTCCTCTTTCTTCCACAAAATAATGACTCTAAGACTTTATTATTATTTACAAATGCCTAGGCCAAAGCTTTGAATGTTCCTCGACTAGCTCCTAACTCAATAACCCCATTATTCTAATGTATGTATGTCATATGGCAAGTTACCACTCCTCAGCTTCATGTCTCTTCTTTCCTCAGAGTTCTGGGGCAAATCCTTCTGCATCTAACTCTATCCCAGTATCCAATCTTCCTACCGAATCTCCTATCTACTATTTCCTCCCTCAGCTCATAGGCCATCCGTTTTTTTATTGACAGGTGATGCATCCATACAGTTTGCAAGAGATTTCCTCTATACCTATGACTTCCCTAGTGATGTTTGTTGCTGTTGTTTATTTTGTAATAATGTTTATAGTTCTAAGCATGAATTTCCTTCTGTAAACACATCTGAAATCTAATCAGAAGAGCAGTTGGCTACCACATAAACATTTCTGCCACCATTGCACCAGTAGGCAAATCTTCCCTGACAGTTAAAATTGAGATATGTAAAGACCAATGCTGGATAAGATCTGTGCTATCTCTCCTGCCTCACCTGAATGCATAGCACTCCGAGCACTATGAAAACTAGGTAGCAGTTAGAGTTAGCAGTTCCTACTTAGTTTAAATTTTTCCTGTGTCCTGCAACCAAAGTAAGCCTTTAGCAATAGAGTCTTAACCATCTAGTTAAGGTGTGCAACCAATAGCAATGGTAATAGTCTATGTTACTTTTAGGTGTCTTTGGAGCCTCTCTGGCCAGTAACTCAGAGGGAAGTAGCACGTATCTAGCACTAAGATATTCATTTAATAACTCATGTCTTCTGGGAGCAGCATTATTTACTAATGTGTGTATTTCTTTTCAAACCCCTTTAAAACATTTTTAAATAGCTTACAAATAATGGACATCCATGTGGATTCTTCCCACATTATCTGTTTTGGTACCCTATCCCTTACTCTGTCTTTTTATCCATTACTCTGCCCCATTCCTGTTTAAACCCTTAGTTACCAGTATTGTCACACTCATGTTCTTTCCTATCACATGCGCTTTATTGTCTTCTCTTATTTTTCTATTTGGATTAAAGGAGTACAGATTTCCAAGTAGCTTTTTTATGCAAAACTCATTTTGGTTAAGCCTTTAGCTGACTCCTCAAGACTCTACTCTTATCACTCTACAACCTTCTTGAGCCTTTCTACCCCAAGTATTCCCCATCTACTTTCATTTCTTCTATATTCTCCTATCTGCTTCCTAAATGTGTTTCCACTCATAGTCCATTTCTAGTTCTTTAATACTTAATAATTTAGTTTGACATATCGTTTAAGTTTTAAAGCTTGCTTTTTATTAAATGTTTACATTAAGCAAGTAGGAAGAAGGAAATAAAATAGCTTTATGGAGATATGTGGGGCCACATTCACATAGGGTGGGGCACTGTAATATCTATGTTTAGAGACAGTAAAATAAATAAATAAAATAATAAAATAAATAAAAAGATAGTAAAATTCAGATCCAGAGATATGAGCCAGACATGGTCCTGGGGATATTAAACCAAATTTACCATTTCTAATAATCAATGATTTTCCCATTTTATTATTTAGGATTTTTTGAATTGAGTAGCAGAAATCAGCTTAAAATTATTTACAATAAGAAAGATTTTTATAAAATATATTCTATTTAACTCTTTCAGGGGCAGCAGGCTCAGAAAGCACCTTGAGATTCAGGGACGATGAGAAGGAGGAGCAGAAAGGCCCTGACTAACCTACTGACTCGAAGGAATTCTAGAATCAAATCCACAGACAGATCCTTTCTGAAGTTCAGCTGCAATGAAGGCCCTGCCTCCCTTCCCCAAAAGGAAACCTCAAGACTCCTGTAAGAAAGAAACAAGTTTCTCAATAGACTGCTTATTATCATTCCCGGATTACATTCCACACTAAATAGTATTCTAAACAAAATAACTCCCTTTTCCCCTGAACTGTCTCTGTTTTAGTCACTGGTAGCCAGAGGTTCTGTACAGTAAGAGGAACACTAAGATTCCCCTGATTAGTCCAACAAGGGTCAGGGGGTCATTGTAGGTGTACTTGTTTACACTGTTTTATTTGAGTTCTCATATCTACCACCTTTCTTCACCCAATCCCTTCTAACACCCCAACACCAGGTAGGAGAGACAGAAGATTAGTGCGGAGAGGGGGCATTGAGATCCTTTGAGACTACTTCCTGCTGAGTAGGAGTGTTATGTTCCTTGGGGAAAGTCCAATCTTCCTCTCCTCAGGATATCTCCAACTTCTTATTACCATCTCTTTTTTCATGAGTGCGTGACAAACCAGCAGCAGGAGGAGGAAGAAAGGGAGCAGGAAGGAGCAGGAAGAGCAGCCACACTCCCTCTCTGGGGGCCCTGGTCATTTTAATCCTTTTCTAGAGTGCCCAGAATTAAACTATCTTCAGCTGACAGAATCATGCCCGTGCTAGAGCAGGCACCAGGCAAATAGTCTGTTGCTGTGGACACTTTGAAGCAGCCCCATATCCCACACCTGGGGTTAAAACAAAAACGAGTCCACATAACATAACGGAGTTTTTTAAGACACCAAAATTCTCACTACAGGTCACCCCCACACAGAAATTGAGGTCACGTTGCTCCACATAGCCTCATCCTACCAACAAAAATCCATGGCATCTCCAGGTAGCCCCCCCCCTTCAATATAATGTTTTAAACCTTTTCTTCTTCTCATCTCTAGGCATCAGCTATGTGTCTGTCTTAGCAGCTGCTTTGTCAGGCACACAAAGACAGGGCACTTTGGTCTGTCATGGGTGAGCTAAGAATCACAGAAGTTTGTTTCTGCAAACAAGTGCTGAGTCTGGTAAAAGCAGAGAGCAACAGGGGGTGACCACAGACAATGAAAGACTCCTGCATGGTGGCTTTGTTTCAGGCTGCAGTGAGTGACTAGCAGGGGCATGAAGGAAAAATATAGGAAGCAAAGATACATTCTATGCATTGATTTGCTGCTTGTGTCACTGGGAGCGCAGGGTCAGTCCCCTTTGCAGGTTCTCGGTCTCTACGATAAAAGAATTAAAAAACAGACACAAAAGGAAAAACTGGGATGCTGTTCTCAGCGTTTGAGAACACTGTGCGGGCAAACTGGATATGTCAGCGTTTGCTGGGAGGAGAGAGATCCAAGGAGGAAGAAAGAGGACTTTGCGCTTCTAAGTAAGGAGTCAGGAGTTCTGGGAGGCTTGTCAGTGGAAATCTGTGGTTAACATCATGGAGGTGGGGCTTCAGAGGAAAAGAGCGTGAGTGAGTTCCTTGAACACAAAAGCAAGCAGACTTAAGATTCGGGCTGCTGTCTTCAACAGGGAGAGGAAAAGAGGGTGAGGTGGAGAGTTACATTTTTAATAAAGTCACCACTCAGGGAAAGAATGCAGATGCACAGGGCCTTTGCTCTTATACTTTCCACTGACAGAGTATAGAACTGTTCTTCTTCAGAGTGATCCTTGGGCGTCAATGTAGCACTCTGCCCTTTGGGAGCAATCAACAAAAAAAAATACTTAACTTCAATATCATTTGGTTTAACTTGTGGTCAGCCATGGATACACTGTGGTGCAGTCCAGATCTCAGATGTAAGACAGGATGGAATGGTAACCAACTTTATTTTATTTTTTTAATGTATATATTATTTATAGTCATCAGCTTAACTTTTACCTCTCTGGTCAAGAAAGAATAACTATTGGTACGTATTGTCAGTTTACCTTTTAGTTTTGTTAGCCTTGGGTCAAGTGAAAGGACCCAGGGTCTGGGATCCTCTAGTTAAAGGTCCTCTGAAAGACTCTGGGTCCCCAAAAAGGCTTAGCTTCATGGAGTTGCTACGCTGACTCCATGGCAGGCTTCTGCATTTCAGCAGTTACTGGAAAAGTCACAGACAATAGACCCAGCCAAGCAAAGTCAGGCTGACAACATGGCCTGAAAAAAGATAAGGTTGCCAGGTCACTCAAGGTTACAGACAGCTGGTTTGAACACCCCTCTTGTCTTACAATAAACTCATGAATGCTATTTAAAGACTCTGTGCTTTTGCTTACACCTGTGTTTTGAGTTTGACTGATCCGATTATATTAATATTACCTACCCTTTCCTAGAATTCCCCTAAATGCTTTTAAAAGGCCTGTGTGCCTTGGTCCTGGGTTGCCATTTTTACCTAAGTGGTGATCCCTGCATGCAGGATGAGTAAATGCCTATTGCTAGTTGCATACTATTTAGTCTGGGGTGATTTCTTCGGCGAGTTCTGGAACCTAACAAAAGGAGGAATAACTAATGGTATTTTCTGTCATCAGTGTACTCCTTAGCTTTGTGCCAGTTAAACCCATTGATGTGAAAACACCTCTCCCCCCAGAGAAATGGGGCCAAATGGCTGAAGATTGATGCTGTAATGTATGAAGAGAAAATGGGAACTGTCCAGGCAGCCACTGGTATGTCATTTTTTTAGTTTTGGAAGCTGCAGGCCCTGCACTTTCTATATAATCAGATATATTTATCCCTCTCAGGTCTCTGAGGTGGTTGAAGAATAGATAGCTAGAGTCTCATAGTTAAATTTTGAGTTGTTTAGGAATCAAGAGGGTGTTCTGGATCTAAGAAGATATTTTTAAAATTATGAAGCAAGTTAGTATGAAAGCTGAGTTAGATATAGAACTTTAAACTCATGGAGATGGTTAGATAGTAGAATGTTAAAGTCAGGTGCCAAATACATATGGACTGGACATTGGGAATGTATGCTAAGCCATATAAC
The DNA here is from genome assembly GCA_907164525.1 of Lophiomys imhausi. Classification (NCBI taxonomy): domain Eukaryota; kingdom Metazoa; phylum Chordata; class Mammalia; order Rodentia; family Muridae; genus Lophiomys; species Lophiomys imhausi. The sequence goes on along the minus strand of CAJQZJ010033539.1, from coordinate 3,124,407 downwards.
TCTTATAATCGTGGCCTATTTATTTCTGTTGTTTTGGATGGTATTTATAGTTATAAGAAAAAGAACCATTATTTGGACTGAAAGGGAGAGCTGTTGGGGGGAAAAATAAATACCTTAAACTAAAAAAAAAAAAAGAAGGGAAGAGGATGGTGGGGCTGAGGGGGAGGAGGGTGGAAGGGTGGGACTGGAGGGGGGAGTAGGGAGGGGATTGTGATTGAGATGTAACTTGAAGAAATAAAAAATAAATTATTAAAAAAAAATAAGAGATCATTTGTTTTGGAGCAAAATATGAGTGACTACAACCTGAGAGCACAGATTTTGGGTTCCCTTAAATATCACGATTCAGCATGTTACAGTTTCATGAAGTCTTTATAGTAACAAAACAGGGAAAGGCATAAGTCACGATGTTTTAAAATATGTAAATGTTGCATCAGCTAAGTGGGTTATAGCAAAGCTTTTTACATTAAGAATTCTCAAAGCTTAGCTTATTGCTATCATCCTAGGATGTTATGTGATCACGTTCTATAGCCTTGGGTTGGTAGAAGCTCACAGTGTATTTGTATATTCCAAAAGGATTGACCTATAGTCACAGAAGTGGCCCAGGAAGACTGCTAAGGAAGCTAAGGACAGCCCAGGATAATTTGATGCCAGACCTGCAACATTCCAGCTCTCCACAGCCACAAAACAATTGTAGTCAGTTCATGTTTGACACAAGTCCAGCTTGTTCCTGAGAACTAGAGTCCACAGACCCTGCCCGATCTCACCTTTAACCTCAGCATCAGTTCCAAGCAGCCTGTGGATCTTCATCACTTGTTGAAAGGGCGGACCTGCTTTATTTTTAATCTATCCATGGAAGTCCTGTGCTTGAAGATAAGTTACAACCCGCTAGGAGAATTTCCCACTGTGATACTTAAAATCTATGTCCTTTCAAAGTAGTTTTAATTCATTGTTTCCAGGGTTTTAATGGCATGGATCATGTTTCTTGTCTCAGAGGAAGCTGACTTACTAATGTCCTGCATGGTGCTTGGGCAAACATCAGCAGAGGGCCCCATTGTTCCACTTTCTCCTGCCTAGCCTCCATGTCATTTGAACAACAGATCAATATGTTTGTTCAACTTCATTTTTTAATCTTAAAAATTATGCAATTAATAAGAGAAAATCTGGGATAGAGAGACGCACAGTGGTTAAGAGTTCTGGCTGGTCTCCCGGAAGGCATGGTTTCTATTCCCAGAACCGATATGCTGGCTCACAACCATTTCTGACTCCAGTTCCAGGGGATTTGATGCTTTCTTCTGCACTCTGTGAGCACTAGGCACATGCATGGTGCACAGTTGCACATGCAGGCAAAACACATATCTTAACATATAAGATTTGTTTTAAAAAGAAAAGAAAATCTAATAAATCTAATATGGATGGCTGGCTAGCTCTGTCATGTTGATGAAACATTAGCTTTCACAAATTGGTACAGATTAAGGAGAGTATAATTTGTGGCATAAACTTTGCAAATCCATGGCTGCTGCTCTCGTAGAGCTTGATAATATCAAATAGGAGTTACATCACATCCGGAGTGGAGCTGGGGATGAGGAAAGCACCTAAGAAGAGGAGTCTAATGCTCATAACTCTGAGGTAATAACTATCATAAGAACCTTGAAAAACCTGCCAGATGTTCTTGAACATCTGCCACCCCTGTGTGGCCTGCAAATGGTCACTAACAGGAACTGTCAGACTGAGGACTTCCTGAAACCCATTTTCTTAATGAGGCGCTCCTTTTGTGCAATTTTATTTTTTGACCATTATATACACCAAAGAGGGGCATTTCTATAAAAATGTCTCCATAGGTTCTGTGACTCCAGAACTGTGTCTAGTAATAAGTTGCAAAGACCTCTTTGGGTTCTGCAAAGCCTTCCTACCTCAACCTACCAGGGTGCACCTATGATTCACAACCCACATACATTACCAATGACAATCCCAGGACAGATCCTCCAATAAACTCATTTCCCTGGAGATTCACTCTCTACTGTATGAAGCCATTACTCTGCTGCCAAACTCGTCAGGTGATAGTTCGGCAAGACTCTCAGATAGGCAGAAATATTTTTCTTTCTTCGTTTAGTATTTATCCCTATATATGAATGTAATCTTTAAAGGAACAATTAGAATTTGGGGGCTCAAGAAATGGCTCAAAAAGTAAAGGGTCTTGCTTTCAAATCTCATGAGCTGAATTTGATCCCCAAAATCCACATAGTAAGGGAAAGAAACAACTACAAATTGCCCTCTGACATTCACATGCATGTCTGTGAACACACACACACACACACACACACACACACACCACATAATGTAAAAGAAAATACAGCAATTCTGTTTTGTTTTAGTTACTTCTTCTGAGATACTTAAACTATATACTTTTGTGTTCTACATATGTTAGGCACAAAGTTAAGGCATTTAGATGCATAAGTTTACTATAAAGTAAAATTAAATCCAAGTCTCTTGATTCCAATAGACAAGTCTATATCAATAAACCTGACAATCTCCCAAGCTCTGCAACAGTCAGAATCAGCTTGCTGTCTTCAGAAGAATACTTGTTATAAGGATCTGGGGAAGCCCATGTTTACCAAATATCCCCAGGCTGTATGGGAAAATGTTTTAGTACAGACAAAGAGCAAGAGATCATGGTCCAGTGGGTTAAAGGTTTGCTTAACTAGGTAAAGTTCAATCTTAGGTCAAAATATAAAACTAATGTTCATAAAAAGGTTGTATGAATACTTAAATCTGTATCCCTATATATGTCCAAGTTATTTGTGTGTAATAAAGCTGAAGTGTAACTTCTAGGCTATGTAGAGTCATAATTTCAGGCACTATTCAGAGTTGTGCGGCAGAATCCTGACATATCTGTAACTTTTGACAAACCTTATACTATCATAACGATATATTTTCTAGTATGATAAATTGTGTGATAATTATGAAATTGTTTTTGTTTCTCTCACTTGTGTGATAACTCTTACGCTTGAGCACATTTTCAGATGATTGTGCACATTTAAATGGCTTCATTTTTTGTCATCTCCTTTTCCAAATAAGATTTTAAACTATATTTCTAAAGATTTATTTGTTTTTATATGTGTGAGTGTTTTGTCTGCGTATGTGTATGCATGCATATGGGTGCAATGTTCACAGGCCGGAAGAGGGTCTCAGAACTTTTAGACTTGATTTCCAGACAGCTTTGAGCTGCTATGTGGGTGCTAGGAACTTCTTCTTTGCAAGAGAAGCCAATTCTCTTAACCATTCATCTTTCCCCCCACAATATATATATTTACATACTGATTTTTATTTTATATGTAAAGTGCTTCATAAACTATGCTTGCCTGAATTTTTATTGTTTGAAGGTCAGAGGAGGAATAGATACCAAAAATAAATCTAATCACGAGGTATCTCGATGCCTGGGGACCACTGAAGTGTTAGTATTCCATTTACTAATATCCTTTTCAATAGACTAAAAAAATTATCAGCTTATCTTTCTGCTCCCTAACTCCAGTGTTATGTAATAAAACAGGTTCAGCAGCATGGTCAACCAGAAACTGAGAACTAACTCCATCCTTTGTCTCTTGGAAGGCATGTTTAACTGAGATCCCTAATAGTTTGTAATTTGCTTTAAGATGCCATCTCTGAACATGAATCTCTTCTCCTCACATTTTCATGAAAAAGTGGCTGCAGGAGCTGGGTGATGATGACTTGAATGTTGAAGACGGAAAGAACCCCGAAGACTTGTTTTGGACTATAAGCAAATTAATGCCAGCCTTTCTTTTAAAATGCAAATATAATTTATGAAATCCACAAGAAGACTTGCAGGGGGGCAGTGCAGAACATCTTCCACTGTACTTCCAAATTAAATATGACATTAATTGGAGTCACTTAATGCCGCTTGGCTCTGCTCTGGTGGCCATTTTAATTGGATTGCCACTGCTGGAACAGAGAAGCTACTGACAATGTTAGTAAGGCTAGGTTTTCATTAATGTATCAGCTAAGAAGATGCTGGATTTGAATTTGCATGCATAATCGGTCAAGTGAGCTCGTCATGTCTCTGTTTTGAAGTGCAGAGTGTGATTCATTCAGTATCTGAGCAAAGCCAGTGCCTTATGGTGAACGCCATAGCCACTTTCTGTGAGTCTTTTTTTCCTAAACTGAACCTAGTGTCTGCTTGCCTGCTGTGGCTTCGTGTTACATCATGAAATTATCAGATTATCCTTTGATCTCAAGGCAAAGCTTTCTATCAGGAATTAGGAGTGTATGGATGAGACCCTGGAGTTCAATGTGAAATTGAAGAGGTATGAGATTGGTACCAGAAGCAGAGATGCCTATGGGCTGGTCCCCCAAGACAAGCCTGCAACATACAGCATTCTCCCCAAATTGCTTTAGATTCTCATTTTCTGGGTCTTAAAAATTAAAACACTAGAGATATGCAAAAAATATTTCCTTAATTTCAAAGATCAAGGATCAGGATGAATTTTAAGACTGTTCTTCAAAGAATTTGTTAGTTTTAAAGGGCTTAAATGTTGAATAAACCTGAGAGGGTCATCACATGAGAGAATCACTAAATTAGAATTTCTAGGTCAGAAATAGTCATCATGCAAACTGTTAAAAATACTTTCTTTTTTACCTCCTAGGAAACTGGTATTTTTTATGATTATTTTATTTTACTTTTAAGCTGTATAAGTGATTAATTCCTCTACAGTTTTACCCCAATTTTTTCAGTATCAACTTAAATTGAATGTTTATAAGCAATAACTACTTGTACAAACCCCTAGGGGAAAGTATTTCATGACTGAAACACATCTCCTACCACCATATATACATATATACATACACATATACAACCATATATATATGGAGCTCTGTTTCTCTGACTTTTTTTCCAGATTATTAAGGTAGAGCTTGTTTAACCAAAGCACATTTGTTTGTTTGTTTGTTTGTTGGTCTTTCCATTTGAGCAGTCTTTAAATGAGTTAAAGTCACTGGCTTCTGTCTTTTTCCTCATTAGAAAAGTCACCAGTACAAAATACACATTTTTCATCACCTAGAATGCATATCCAAAGCTTTAAGTACTCTTTATTTATATACATAAATTAATATAATGCCAAACCTATAATTTTAATTGCAGTGGTTCAGACAAAAGGCTTCATGACTGAAATCATATTGTCCATTATGAGTCTTGAGGAGCCAGATGTCATGTATAAAGCTGGCAGAAATACTAATATTTAATAAAATGCTCTAGCAAACACATTTGAATGCATAGAATTGCTTTGTATCTGATAGTACTTTCTTCCTGTAATAGCAAATCACAAATAGCTAAAGATGTAGTAGGCAGGCAGGTAGTATGAATACATGGAGCAGAAATAAAGACATGTGGTCGGAGATACTGGATTTTTTTTCACATTGGCATATATTATACAAAGTACAGGGTTTCTTAAGACAATTTCAAATATATCATGTACTCTTATATTCTTATATCATTTTCAAATGATATTCTTACATCATTTTCACCCACCATAACCTCTTCTTCCTCTTTCTTTAACTTCCTCCTCCTGTTAGTCTCCTTCATCCCCACATACATATTTGTGTGTAGTGTGTGTGTGATTTTATATAGCTACATACAATCTATGATCCAAAAATGAAAAAATATACAATATTTGCAGTCCCGAGTCTAGGTTATTTGACCTTACATGATATTCTCTAGCTATTCTCATACAACTCAAAATCACATACTGCAGAGACACTTGTCCGCCCATGTTTATTGTAATACTTACTATTTAGAGTAGTAGTATTTTGAGAGAAGCAGAATGTCACAAGACTGTGAGCCTGGCAATTATCTTAGCCTGGCAGTGACTTAAGGCTTTCAAGCTTCCTGAGGGTGGTGAGACTAATGGCTCTCAGGATGTGGACCTGCCATGGACCAACAGCTCAGCGTCACTGCGGATGTGACTATAATGCAAGTCCTTGCACGACATTCCAGACATTGGGGATCAGGAACTTGCAGAAGTTGATGTGCTTTAAAGAGACCTTTGGGGGAGTCTGGTACCCACTCAAAGGTGAGGATCACTGGATTAGAAGAAGCAGACATCATTTGTGGAAAAGAAAAAAAAGCCCTGAGGTTTCACTATCAGCCTAGTGAGCAGGGGAAGAAAGTGCTGATGGGGGGAAGAGGGAGGCAGGATGTGTAGACACGGACATTGTGTTTCACTAGCCTCCATTTTTGGTAGTAGAGATTTCTAAATCCGAACCACAAAACTTGTTACAGAGGTTTGTTTCTGATGAAAAGACACTCATAAATTCCAGTCTCAGTGCATAGAGACAACTGACATGCACTGCTGTGATTTCAAAGGTTTGCTTTCATTTGAACAATCTAAGGCATTTACACTAAATTAGGCAAGGAGCCTGTCTAAGAAAACTGTGATCTCTGGGAATGCAACTAAAAGACTCCTGTCAAGACTTATATAATCCCGGAAAAGTCTCCAAATTCAGCCATGCAATTCAGGAATAGTTTATGGGATTATCTTGTCACATTGACATAATGAGGGCAAGTATAGGCCATGGCATAAATGCATATTTACTGCTAGTTCTGCTAACCTATGCAAAGCATGAGAAAGGTACCGGCTTTCCTGTAATGGGCAGCTACTAATCACTATCTAAAGTTGTTCAAGTACTGAAAAAAAAACTAAACTAAAATGTCATTTAGCAGTTTTTTGTACAGGTTGCATGTCTAAAAATTACCTTTTTTATAGTCATGAATAAATTCTATGGTTCAACTAGGAAAGATGTTTGGGAGTTACACTGGCTATTAAAATAGGAACTTTTATTTATATCATAGGGTAAGACTAGTAAAAGTGTTCTAAAAAGTACTGCTTTCATGTAAAGATATTGGAAATGAATATAGAAAGAATGCTGGCAACTAGACTTGGGTTTGTTTTCAGGGTAAGGCCACATGCCTCTATAGCTAAATAGCTAGGAAGTTTTTCTCTTGACAGTTTAAATGACAATGGCGTACGAAAGCTTCCATATCTTACTTAGCTCCAGGGATTAACCTGATGGGGGAGGGTGGTGGTGTTTACAGGGGTTTATCAAAGAAAAGACAAGCACAAGGACACACCAAAAAGCTGGGATCGAAGGGACTGGGATCTCTGATACAGAAGCTGGAGCACACCAGAAACGCAGCATCTTTATTACATACAGCTGAACAGGGAAGCTGCAGGGTTACTACATACAGATAAATGAGAAGGCAGGTTCAACTAACACAGGGAGGAGTATTCTCTACTGGAGAACTGTCTTCAGGTTGTAAACAGTTATTTGAAGAGGACAAAGCTACGATGGATATTTTCTGCACAGAGTCAAACTCAGCCATGAGGAGGTTTTGCCATCCTCTGAGCTTCACCTGGAGAAGGCTTTCCCACTCCAATGGGGCTGAGACATTAAAGTTGAGGCCATGTCAACAAAACACCTAGATTCAGGACATCACTGGCTCCCTAAAGGTACTTACATATTTAAAAGTTTCTTTAGATTATAAATTAACCTTACATGAGTAAAAACAAATAAAACTGACATTTTAATACTCATTTATCCAAGTGTATTTTATCTTTCCCCCTTTTGAATTGAATATGTGGTTGTGCCTTGCACTCCTGTGGACTTTATCTCTAGCTTCTGTGCCTGCTAAACACCGCCATTATTTTTCCATTGCATAGATGAGACTGCATTTTGAGTTACGTGTTTCCCATGGCCTGATTATTTCTCTTTTCTCCACAGTCCTGCTCTGTGTCCCAGGGAGATGAATAGTTGTAATCATGTCACCCTAACTTCCTCTCTCTCTGCCTTAGACTTGACCTAGCTAGTGTGAAGCACAGCAGAAGATTAAAATACAAAGAGAGTGAAGTCCAAGAACTGATTTGCTGAGGCCTGGGAAGATGGTTCCATGAGTAAGGGCTTGTTGGCAAGCATGAGGACTTGAGTTCAGATCTCCGGCATCTGTGAAGAAAACCACTACAGTAAACCCTATTCCTAGTCATGGGGACCATGATGGAGACAGGATTTTTCCTGAGGCTTAATCACTGCTCAGCCTAGTGCTAAATCTGAGAATGACAAGAGGAAAAGACCAAATCCACAACTGTCCAATAAAACCAAGCTGTATTTGGGGGTGCACCCAGGACTGGCTAGCCAGTTGTCTCACTCTAAGTTGTGATTTGAGAGAGCAGCCCCTGCTGGCCTCTTGTGATCCCTTTTATAGGAGAGATAAGGTGTTCATGGGGGCAAGAGAGTTGGCTGTTATAAAAGGGGATGCAAGCAGATTGCATCAGATCTAAGGAACAGGAACTTAATCACAAATAGAAACTTTAAGTTGCAAGGACTTAACATAGGACAAACAGGAAGTTATTCTTTACTGTCTTAACTGCAAATAGAACCCTTAACCTGAAATTTATATCGTTCCTGTTTTGCTTTTATACAAGTCTCAATCAGGGAGTCAGGGAGTCAGGGAGCTCCACATTCAATGAAAGGTACTGTCTCAAAAAGTAAGGTAGAGACTGATTGAGGAGGACACTTGACATTGACTTCTGGCCTACACATATACACCACATATACACACACTACACACACACACACAAGCATATATACAACATATACATATACAACACACACACAAACATATATACAACACACACATACATGGACACACATACTCCTAAAGTGATTTTTGCTGTTTCTGCCAGGTAGTCTGAAACCACTTGGCTGAATTCTCTACCAAAGACTACATTTGCTATTGGGTCCCATCCAATTAATTACTTTCACTAGGTCTCAAGGCCTGTTTTCTTCTCTTTTGTATCCTTTAACCTTCTAAATTCTCCTGAATTGGCCACTTGAGTGGGACATCTTTTCCCCTTAGAGACCTTGTTAAATACAACTGTAAAGGGACGGATGCACAATGACAACAGGAAAGTTTATGAAAATAGAAAATGACTTCTCTTAGTTCTGGAGTCTAAAGAATCAGAGGTTAAGATACCAGCACTCCCAGTATCTGCTTCATAGATTATGCCTCTGGTCATGCCCTCTGTCTGCCTACGGTAGGTGAACAAAATGGACCTAACAAACTTGATCAGGAACTTAAGGCCATTAACTCCCTTGACAAAGCCCGAGCCCTCCTGCCATAGTCACACCAAAGACCACACTTCTTAACGCCATCAACTTGGGGTGAGAATTGAATAGATGAATGTACCAGAGGGCAAGGCATTCAAACTGCAGCAGGTCTTGATGCCACTCATTTCTTTTATTTGTCTGGTTCCTGAGTTTCAAAGGTTGATTATATCACAGTGCCATGTCTGTTTCGCTTCTCTTTCCAGCAAATCAAGGGAAGTATAACAGTAAAGGTACTAATTCTTCTTTTCAAATATTCAGTAGGAAATAAACTGGTACATACCATAATGCCCTCTGTCCACAGAGCATTTTACAGCTTGTTAAACCCTCTCACGGACATTGACTCCCCTAAAACCTAAGTGTAGAAAATAATGAAAAGGAAAAAATATTGACTTTTCACTTTGTAGCTTAAATAGAATGTTTTATTTCTTCAAAACTATCTTGGTAGGTATCTGTGTGTGTAATGCATGCAAATGTAAACCACCTCAGTGGGAATTCACGAAATGATGATCCCTTCTCTAAATTTCAAAGGCACCATCTAAATATGCTATGGTGTTGAAGAATAGCTACATTGTTTCCTGGATTTTAACATTCTAACAAATATTTCATGTCTACAGACCTTTCAATGTAGTTAAGGAGGCAAGATTTATACTATTATTTTCTAATTTATTATTTTTAAGAAAATCATCCCTACCTCTTAAAGCTTGTGGCTTAAAATAGTAACTACTATTATTATCTTTTTAAAAATTTCTGTTGAGTCAAGATTTTGGATCTGGCCTGGATAGACAGTTCTGGCTCAGGTGGGTGTTCATCTTGGTTTAGTTAGTTGGAAGATTGACCCTGGGGAGCTCATTCACATAACTGCAAGTTGATTTTGGCCAATGAGTAAATATCCATGTTGGTCCTTCCATCATGCTACATGAGTGTCTTTATGCTATATCTCTTGCATGTCCAAAGAGGACAATATTGAAACTGCAATGTATTTACACGTGACCTAATCAAAGAGGCACAAAGAGTCACTTCTGCTATTCTACTTGTCAATGGACCCAGCCCTGACATAATATAGAAGTTCAAGCTCCAGAGTTGTGAGTATTAGAAGCCAACAAAACAGTAGTTATATTACGATCCTGATGAGGGTTACTGAGAAATGCTTTTCTGCTACCAAGGGAGAGATCAGGGAGGCTGCAGGTGGGAAAGTAGACTACTACTATGATGGTAAAGCACCACTGAATCAAGGAACCGAAGGATCAAAAGTTTGTGACCATGAAGAGAAACCATGGCAGAGAACAATGATTTCCCAGAATACAAAACAAAGAAATTTGTGCCTGGCTAGGATGTAAGAAATATGTGCCTGGCTAGGATGTACCTGACTTGTGGGGAGAACAGCTACTCTAAACACTGCAGTAGCACTTTTGAGGTTAAACAGGTCAAACTTGGAGATGAAATCTCATACGAAACAACAGCAAAGCACGTGGCTAATTTGACGAAATGCCTACTATAAAATAGATGTGGTTAAGGAGTCATTCTAGTAGGATGGTTAAAAAAGCCATTAGCCTCATAGTTAAATTTTGAGTTGTTTGGGAATCAAGAGGGTGCTCTGGATCTAAGAAGATGTTTTTTAAATTGTGATGCAAGTTAGTATGAAAGCTGAGTTAGATACAGAACTTTAAACTCATGGAGATAGTTAGATGGTAGAAGGTTAAAGTCAGGTGCCAAATACATATGGACTGGACATTGGGAATGTATGCTAAGCCACATAACTCTCATAATTGTGGCCTATTTATTTCTGTTGTTTTGTATTGTATTTATTGTTTAAGAGAAAGAACCATTTGTTGGACTGAAAGGGGAAGCTGTTGGGGGGAAAAAGATATATCTTAAAATTAAAAAAAAAAAGGGTAGAGGATGGGGAGTTCAGGGGGAAGAGGGTGGGAGGGTGGGACTGGAGGGGGGAGTAGGAAGGGGATTGTGATTGAGATGTAACCTGAAGAAATAAAAATAAATTAAAAAAAAGCCATTGCGAGTATTTTAGTTGTAAGTGGTAGTAAAGAAAGTAGGGGTGGTTAAGATGTTTTGGAAGAAGAATAAACAGTAGACAGTGTCTGAGCAGAGCCCACACTGGCCTTGTGTCACCTAGATAATGAGGCTGCTAGAGGTTAAAGGTGAGCTCCTTTTAATGTCTTTGTGTTCACTACCAGAGGGAAAACAAGGAGTTATAATTAAATAAGTTGAGTAGGACAGAGAAGTGGAAAGGAGGGGAATTTGCTAAAACTCTATTTTTTAGTTGCAGCACCAATTTCTATCTTGTCACACTGTTCATTTCAGAAAATGATATCAAGACATTAAAAGTAATTCTTTTTGCAAGCAGTACATTTCACACACTTGGCTACTTCTCTCTAACGATGCCGTGATTCAGACTCAATCAACAGGTAAGATGAAAATCCTGAAAGCAAGAAATATGAGGTAAGAATTATGGGGTGAGGAAGCTTGTTTAATTGGGGGCATGCAGAACTCTTAATCTGTGACATGAACTATTGTGAGTCTTTCTCTATGAAAATGTGTATGATGAAATAACAGAAATGACCTCAATAATCCTCATTTTTGACATTGAGGCCAAGCAAAATTGCACCTGGAACTTGGTCACTGTTTTCTTTACCAACTAGTGACCTTGACTCATGAGTATAGAAAATTTTAGGCCTTCCTATGATGATAATAGATATTTATTAACATGTTCATTTTCAAAAACAAATCCAGATCCCACAAACTCTCCATGGTACTGCTCCCAGCATAATGACTTGATTGATTTAATGATGGAAACAATCATCATTAAGACCTATTTGCTAAATATCTCATTACACAAAGAGCTGAGCCATAATTACTTGGAACTGTTCAGATGCACACATAGGCAAAAATAAGATCAGTTTCACAATATCAATGCAGGTGGTAAATGTGATGGAGGTCATCAGAAGAAATTAAGTCTGTATATGTAGAACTGAAAGACCCCTGAAATGGGGACACCGCCCCTGGGGCCCAGCGTCCAAGGACAGAGACTGAGACCACCGGATGCAAGTGCAAGAGGCAACTTTATTGTTTACACAGGCGCCTGCGGACGCTACAGCCTTCGGGTGACTGAGCGTGCTGGGCTAGGGCGAAGGTTGATTATATAGGGTTGGGGTGGCAAGAAGCGGGCTTACAGAAGCAGATGCATGGTTACAGGGTTCTCATTGGTCGATTTAAATGAGGCCACGGGTTCAGGCTAGGGGCGGACAGACTCAACATCTCTGAGTTCCTGGTAATCAGATAAGGCTACAGTTAGTACACTTTTGGTCTTTTCAGTTCCTGTTACCAGTGAGTCAGTCCCCAGATGTCTGACCACAGATATCCTGTTTGGAAAGCCCCCGAGCAACAGATATCCTGTTTGGAAAGTCCCCGTTCCGTAACAAGCAACAGCATGGCAAAAATGGCAACTTAACAAACAGGCATGCACTAGCCGGGGGTCTTTCAGAACAATAAGATAAAGGGATGTCCAAAATGTTTTAGAAGGCGGAATACTGCACTGAGTATTATAAAATCATTTTATTACAAAAAGTTCCATCATATACAACCATACAACAAAGTCTAGCGCACTACAATCAGCTACAGAAATCATTGATCCATATATGCCAGGCATTGTATACTGATATGCAAAGAGGGTTAAGAAACTTACGCAAGGGCAAGCTGGTATTTAAGTTTATCTGTGTGCACTTCAATGTCTTGACTCTTTCTTCAAGCATAGGCTATTACAACCTTTAAATAAAACCTGATCTGGTATAACAGATTTTAGTCCCTCCTCAGAGATACTGGCATACATACGTTAATTAGATTCTACACAGAAGAAGAAACATAATGGAAAATGAATATATAGTTGGATATCAGGCACATGTAATACACATTTATAACATATATTTGGGGTACAGGAATACATGGGTCTGATATGTTATGGCTATTATATAGAGGCTTCTCAAATCAGATGCAAATAGGCATATGTGAGAAGAAAGAGCAGGGAGGAATTACAGTGTGTCAACTGAGTCTGTACATTAAGGTGACATTGCTTTCTCGTTGACCCCTTATATGTTTAGCATTGTCCTTAACTTTTGAGTGTGGTTTGGGCTTGTGGGTTAGGTTACAGTCTTTGAAGGATGACTGTCAGATTTGATACCTCTTTGACCTCCTCATAGAACCTAGAACTGCACTCAGGACATCACCAGAACTCAGAATATATTTGATGAAAGGGTTACTATGTTGACTGAGATTCAGATGACTCTCATTTCTCATCCACTCCATGGCTTTGATCATCAGGGAGACGTGCACAACTTCTGTCAGAACTGTCATAAGCAAATGAGCAGCGTGTTGTGCTAGTCATACTACAGGGCTCAGGAAATGTGTTTTCAAAATAGACCTGAAATGACAGGTTTTGCTTGTAACTGTTGCCAAGGCAACAGAATAAAGAGAAGACATCTCAGCTAGCTGGCTACTATCTCAGTATGTTTTTGTTTTGTTGTGAGTCCCTTCTTTGTGTTCTAACATTTGCTTCCGTCATGGAAGTCAAGAAGAATTCTATAGTGATTTAGATAAGCTAAGGAGTAGCCAGAGTTTATATTTTTATATGCTATCTATGTTTATACCTTTATATATTACCCTTTATATGTTATTTACTTTCTATTTTGCTAAGGTTTTGAGATCAATAATGTCAGTGAAGAAGAGGTTACATAAGCATAATGCAGTTCATTGGGGGAAAACAGCTTACAGGTTGAAGGTCACTGCACTGGATTGGTTTTAAGACAAAACTTGGAAGCAGGTAAGTCGACAGCCTAGCTCTGCCAAGACAGGATAGGTGAGTCCTTCATAAACCCTGCTCTACAATCAATGTCTGTCAGAGTAATGGGGCCAAATGACTGAAGATTGATGCTGTAATGTATGGAGAGAAAATGGGAGCTGTCCAGGCAGCCACTGGTATGTCATTTCTTAGTTTGGGAAGCTGCAGCCCTGCACTTCCTATATAATCAGATATATTTGTCCCTCTCAGGTCTCTGAGGTGGTTGAAGAATAGATAGCTAGAGTCTCATAGTTAAATTTTGAGTTGTTTGGGAATCAAGAGGGTGTTCTAAGAAGATGCTTTTTAAATTGTGATGAAAGTTGAGTTGGATATAGAACTTTAAACTCATGGAGATAGGTCGACAGTAGAATGTTGAAGTCAGGTGCCAAATACATATAGACTGGACATTGGGATTGTATGCCAAGCCATATAACTCTCATAATTTTGGCCTAATTACCTCTGTTGTTTTGTATTGTATTTATTATTATAAGAGTAAGAGCCATTTGTTGGACTGAAAGGGGGAGCTGTTGGGGGGAAAAGATATATCTTAAACTTAAAAAAAAGGAAGGGGATGGGTGGGTTGAGGCGGAAGAGGGTGGGAGGGTGGGACTGGAGGCGGGGTAGGGAGGGGATTTCAATTGAGATGTAACTTGAAGAAATAAAAAATAAAGTAAAAAAAATAATAATAATAATAATTAATAAAATCCTGCTGCTAAGTATGGAGTGTTTCTAATCTAGAGTGAGACCTTGGGTGTCAAGGAGAAAGTTTTGTTAAAACCTTAGCTACATGGCTGTATTTCACAACATGAATCACAATTAAGAGCAAAGAGTAAGCCAAATTATTTTCAAAAGCATTCATGGGGACCATTAAGGGTCTATGACAACATTATTTAATGAATACTTAAGTTTTACTAGGCTGTTTGAGATCGTCCATGTCCCATAAAGTGAAGCCTAGTACTTGAAGATAAGTACTTATCTATATTGAGACAAAAGATAACTCACTTTGTTTCTGTCTACCAGCCATAGTTACTAGGTCTTGTGGCCACATGACTAGTATGTTTTCAGATGAAAAACATAATGGGAGACTGAATAATTTACTCATTTATTTCCTCCTGGTTTTAGAGTCCTAAAGTGGGAAAAGGAAAAAGTTTGGTAGGATGCTGCGGCAATCTCTCTACTTCCCAAGTCATCCTCTCTGGGCATCCTTATTTCTTCTAGAGATACATCAAGTAGGGGATAGGGCCTCACAGGCAGAACAAGACACAAAGAAACAATAATCTGAGAAGAGCTATGGCAGGCGGTTGATGTGGACAGAGAGAGGGATGGGATATTTTCAAAGGGAAGAAGTTCAGTGAAGAGAATATCATCATGAAGTGGAATTGAGGAGAAAAGTACTATCCAGAAGAATTGAGCATCTGCCCTTTTACCTCCCCAGACAATCCTCTTGGACAAGTGCATAACAAATGCTGACCTACTTGTTGGGGTAATGTTAAGCATTCTAAATGTTAATTGGTCCTGTTTGTTGTCTGTAACTTATATTGATTCTGATTGGTTAAATAAAATGCTCAGGCCTGAGACTGGGCAAAGACAGAGAAAGGTGGGATTTCCTGGGATGAGAACAGGAAGCCTGCACTTTAGACAGAGGAAAACAGGATTCCAGCCAGGAGCAGCAGGAAGAAGGAGGCACACACCATGGGTTAGAAAAAAGAACCTCATTCCACATGGCCAGGAACATCAGCATATCGTAGAGTATGGCAGTCCAAGGGGACATATGTATATATGGGGTCATATTTGGGTAATAGAATTAAGAGCTAGCTTAGATGGGCCAGGAATGCACAACTCAGGCCAAGGCTGGGTAAAATCTAACATGTGTCTGTGTGCTCTTTTTTAATGTCTGATTAAGAATTAACAGCCACTGAACCAATTAACAATAATCTAAATAGTGGCTAAATAATTTAACTAGCCATATTTCTTTTAACACCTACTCTGTCCCTATCAAGCTCTAACTTCTCACAAGCCCCAGAGGGCTGGCCACTCACAATTTTTTCCCCTTTAGACCTCAACAGTTCTGTCTTTCTAGCTTTCTCCATCACTTCCTTAATGCCTATCTATCTCTGTTTGATGAAGGGAGTACACACATGAATTTTCTCATCTACCTGAGATGCAGATATGGTTGCAAAGAATATCATAGCACTCATTTGATTCTTTAAGAATTATCTACCAACTCAGTTTGGTGCATTGTTCTTTCAGTCTTCTGAATACAGGTTTTGTTTGTTTGTTCTCTTTGGTTACCATTATTTATCTTTTAATTCCTGAAAAAGCACCATATTTCAAAATATTAAGAACAGCCCTTCTGTTTTGTCCTCCTTAATTGAAATGCCAGTCAACACTAAAGCAGACAGAATCTCATACTAACATCTTATTATACTCTCATTACTGTGTACTCTCTTGTTCTTCCAAATCCTTTGATGCAGTTTGGATCTGTGATAAGCTCTATTGATTATGAAATTGACAGACTTTAGAATCACTGGAGAAACATACTCCTCCTACATGTACCTGTGAAAGAATTCCTGGGGTTTAATTGAACTGGGAAGGTCCATCTCTTATCAGTTTCTCTGCTTATCCCATCTGTAGATAAACACACGAACACACACACCTTTCTATATACATATATAGAAAACTAAAACAGCAAGTAACATTTAAGATTCTACTGATGAATTCAGGTTCCCCTACATTTCGGAATTTTTCTCACCTAAAACCATCTCAGAATTGATTAGCTTGTTTGCTGGCCTCCCCCAAAGAGGTAAGGCTGCCCATCAACCTGGGTCCTGGCCTGAAAGGCTAAATAAAAAGGAGAAAGCAAGCTGAGCACCTGCATTCATCTCTCTGTGCTTCCTGACAGAAAACATACTGTGACGATTTGCCTCAAGCTCCTGCCACCAAGCCTTCCTCACCATGATGGACTGAGTTCCTTCTTATGATTAGCCTTTTCTCTCTTCAGTTGCCTTTGCCAAGGACTTTGTCATAGCAAAAAGAAAAGTAACTGATGTGAATTCTGAGAGCTGAATTTTGGGCAGTGCTTCTCTGATCCACTATATTGAATGTTGTCTTTTCTCCCCACTTGTCTTCTTCCCTTTGAGAATAACCTTTCTCACCCAACTACCACATCAAGCTCTTCTCAACCTACAGTTCCTGTGGGACTCATTCTAGAAAGCTCTATGATGGCTTTCTACAGCTCCAAAAGGATTATTTATTTAAACAAAACAAAATTCCTATTTTACTTTGCTCCTCCTCCAACCCCCATATCTTGTTTAGTCCATTGTTAACTATTGAATCTGGATCATGTGTTCCTCCCATTGTCTGTTTCCTATGACAAAGCTGACTGGTACTCTGGCTACCCCGGTACTTCATAATCACCAAGTCCTTTCTGAATCCTTTATAGAGGGTTCAGCACATTTTTGGGAGATAGAGTAAATATAAACATCAGACAGATTTATGATCTAACCTCAAAAATTCAATTTTTTGAATTTAAGACTCAACATATAAAAGACAGTGAGGAAGATAGGCCTTTCTCTATGTGTGGTCTGCCAATGTGCTGTTTTTCACCTAAGTTGATTTTCTTAAAATTCTGAGAAATTCTGAAATCCTCTTGACTTGTAATAGCTTCCCACCTTATTCACAAAAATATCTGTTTTACATGGTATTGAACATGTTAACTCAACAGCTGTACTGTCTGAAACCTTAACTGCCATAAACTTTCCCTGAATATATATTTGAGACATTTTAAATTTCAAGTTTATACATATCCATTAAAATATTTTACTTTTGCTGGCATCTGAGCCTGAAACATAATTTCAAATTGTTGGGTAGAGAATCTCTTGCAAAGTATGGTAGTGCACACACTTAATCCCAGCACTTGGGAGGCAGAGGCAGAACCAGCCTGGTCTACAGAGCAAGTTCCAGGACAGCCATGGCTACAGAGAGAAACTCTGTCTATGAAAGAAAAAAAAAAATCAGGTTCTCATTTGTTTTCATTCTTTTACAGCATATAGACTTATCAGATTTTCAGAGCTGTGTACTAATGGTAATGATTTTAATGATAATGACACCTCTCATTTATCTTTCACTTCACAAAGCTCTGTCCCGTAATTATGTTGCTTCTAAAATTGCACTTGTGAGTCTTATGCTGACTTTGTTTCTGACTGAGCCTCTGGAATCATAATAGCCTCTCTGCCTCCCAGGAGCTCTATCAGCAGACACTCAATGGAGAGCAACCCACCTTCCCTATGCCCTGTCACTCCAAGCATCCCTAACTGCCTAGGTTTCTATACCATTTTGTTTGTGTTCCATGACCTAGCTACAAAACTAATGATCTGGTTCTTTCTTTCTTCCTCCTTCCTTTTTTCTTCCTTCCTTCCTTTCTTATTTATTCATTTTAAGATATGATCTTAATTATTTCCTACAATCCATGCTATCCCAGGCCAACCTCAAATATACTGGTAACAATCTCTTGCATTATGCTCCAAAGTGCTGGGATTACAGGTATGAACCACATTACCTATCTTGATTTCTCCTCTTCTTCTACCTTCTCCTGCAGGACTAACAAGGTGGATTGCTTCTGAAGTCTGGCTTTGTCAAGAAAAAGGCAAGGCTGATTCTACTGTCACTTTTGTTCTGAAGATGAATGCTTTCACTGCCTACTCAAAGCTGCTGTATAGGAAACGACTGTCCTGACCCTCTGACCTAGGACAGGGGCATCAGGACAATGGATAGGAAAATGAGAAATCTTAGCCATCCAGTTTAGGGACCCTAAATGGGTCACAATCTTCTTCCCACATGAAGGCATAATGTTTGAATACAAGTGCTCTAATGAAGTATACACACCCTGAAGGCAGACATCATGTGGGTTTCTTTTTGTTAGTTCCTCTGTTTGCTTGTTTGTTTGTTTTAATTGGATTTGATGTCTATACAACATGAAGTGAACTTTGTAACATCTGTGATCGTTTTAAACTTGGAACTGTGGAGTAATGTTAAATAAGGTCTGAGCTTGAAGTTTCCTCAAAGCTGTATGTGTGCACATGTCCATGTGTGCATGTGCGTTCATGTTCATGTGTGTATGTGTAGGTGTGCAGAGGTTGGAGGTCAATGTCAATTTTCTTCTTCAATTGCTTTTCACCTTATTTTCTGAGACAAAATCTCTTGCTGAACTTAGGAAACACTTCAGTCTGCTAGACTTGCTGGCCCGTAAGCCCCAGAGATCTGGCGTCTCCATTTTCCTACCCTCTAAGATTACAGGAACACACCACTGTGCCAGGCTTCTTTAATGTGAACTCTAGAGGTCACATTCAGGTTCTTTATGCTTATACATCAAGTACTGTGTAAGAAAGTCATCTAGCCAGCCCACAATGATCTTTCTTACTTTACCTCTGCTACTATGGTTCTGTTTTCTGTAATATTACATATATAATTTTCAGGGTTTTTTTTTTTTTTAAAGATTTATTTATTATGTATACAGTGTTCTGTCTGCAGGTATATCTGCAGGCCAGAAGAGGGCACCAGATTTCATTATGGATGGTTGTGAGCCACCATGTGGTTGCTGGGAATTGAACTCATGACCTCTGGAAGAGCAGCCAGTGCTCTTAACCGCTGAGCCATCTCTCCAGCCCAATTTTCAGGGTTTTTAAAACAAAGTCTTCCTATTAGTCATATAACTTCAACAACATATAATTTCAAATTGTTGGGTAGAGAATCTCTTGCAAATTATGGTGGTGCACACACTTAATCCCAGCACTTGGGAGGCAGAGGCAGGGCCAGTCTGGTCTACAGAGCAAGTTCCAGGACAGCCAGGGCTACAGAGAGAAACCTTGTCTACAACAAAAGAGTAACTGACCTGTGAGAATTAAAAACCAAACATGAAAAGGCAAGGGCAGGAGAGATCCTAAAGAATAGCATTAAGAGATGGTAGGTCATATGGGCTGGCTCAGTAGGAAAAGTGTGCACACAGTGCTTTTAATCAGACAGCGGTACTTATATTCTGAGTAAGTAATCCCATATTTCCTGACAGAAAGCCTTCAGATCATTTGTACTTAAAAGTTTAAAATATTCGTCCAAGATATACTTTTCAGTTATTACTATATAGGAGGTTTGTTACAAAATAGGCCAATCAGTAAAATTTAATTGTAACTTGTTTTATGAGTTTATAACAAACGCAAACTGATTTCTTTTCTATCACTACATGCCCTGAGTAAGTTCATCTTGTGAAAAGAAAGAAAAAATGATTTTTTTTAAAAAATAAAAAAATCTATAAATGGAGTTCCTTGTTTAGGAGATGGCTCTGTGTGTAAAGCTTGGCTGTGCAAGTTTGAGCATCCCCAGAACCCATATGAATGCTGGGTGGGCATGGCAGCCTGCCTATCCTTACTTACAGAGGTCAGAGATAGAGACAAGGTATCCTCTAAGCATACTAGCTAAAGCCACACTTCTTAAACTACGAGTTTTGGGTTTAACAAAGTTCCTCTCTCTAAGATAGAAAGGAATCCAGGAGGGTCTCAGACATCATCCTGAGGCTTCTACATGCATGTGCACACATGTGCACCGCTTGGGCAAGCTTGTGCCCACCCACCCCTGCCACACATACAAACATGTATACAAACACAGGTGTATGCACAAAACACAGGGACACATACAAAACTATGAGTTCCTACAAAATCCTTAAAGGAAAGGAATTTAATCTGGAATTTAATCTCTTCTGCCAGTGGCTGTAACCTCTCTCTGAGACCTGAGTAAACCCAGTGTCAGTGGAGGCAATGTCAAGCCCCTCTGGTGTTTCCAACTGTGCTTCTACAGCTTGTTAGAGGGGGTTGTGCAGCTGAGAGTGAAGATGAGATTTCCCAGAGGCATAAGTGACGCCTCACTTATTCCGATTTGGATTTCTCCTTAGCTGCCTCCTACTTAGCTTTTCAAGCTTGTGTTACTATTCTGGTTTTCAATAGTACCAAATCCTGAAGCAGTTTATAAAACTGTGTTGCTCTGCTTCACACAGAAAAAAAAAAAAAAAAAAACCTACATTTTTTTCCACTTCCTGCTGGGGAATATGGCTGCAGATATTGGCAGGCTCACAAATGCCCTGACTCTTTAGCATCTCAGACACTTGGTCTGCCACATTCCTTCCATTTTATAGCTTTTAAAAAATGGACTACGGACATAGTGAGGCCCAGGGGCTAAAATTCTCTTCAAAAGTGCATTTTTCACGGCAAAGCATATATTAATATATGCAGGTTAAAAAAAAATAACCTTTTCAGAAAGGCACTTTAGGTCTGATTTTCCCAGCCAGATCTCCAATATAATTTGACTCCAAGTACAACTCAAGGCAGTACCTTATTAATTTCATCACTCAATTTTATATTTCTGTTTTTCGGGTGTTTTCTTAAAACGAGGGAGGTGGTTTTTTTTCTGTCAGAGTTACACTTCACTTTCACTCACTTCACTCCGCCTTCTATCTCAGGAGTCATACCACATTCCTGTGCTCAGGCTCTAAGGGGAGGGGGGCGCACAACATACACCAGGAGAGGGGCTCTCTGGCATGTTCATTCTGGACCATGGATCTCTCTCAAACTTCAGTAAGCCTAGCACAGGGTTGAGGCAATGTCAAGACCAAGTTGGTGAGCTTTCCCTGTTCCTACTATCCCCTGGACCCCAGAACCAAATGGAAATTCCATTCTCCTTACAGCAGGCCATAGCCTCCAAGCTGTGATCAGCTTCCAGTGTTAACTTGTTTCCTTCCACATTCACAATTCCACATTCTCGTTCTTTCTTTCAGTCTCATGAAAAGAACAGAGCTCAGGGGAAAAAAGATTGTTTGTCTGACCATTACACATTTATGCTCATATGTCTATGAATCTCAACAGCCTTAAATAGCCCCTGATCTCACACACTATGGATCCTGCTTCCTATGCCTCCTCCTCAAAAACTCACCCAAGAAAAAATGCTGACATGAGTTCCCTAAAAATCCCTCCCCTTCAGCAGTAACTGAGATTTGTCTGCTCTAATTCTTTTGTGCAAATCTTCCTTCCAGGAATGTCGAATACTCCTGCACCCCCACTCACGTACTACCCTTATGTAGTATGGGGGAAGGGTGGAACAAACTTACTGTGATCACAGAGGCTTTCAGAATATCTACCAATTTTGACCATAATGAAAGTAAAGGCTTTGAAAATACTACTGGAAAAGAACTTCCTCAGGCTGGGTTATGAGTGGATGGCTATTGTCTTGAATGCCAATCTCAGGGCTGCATTCCTGGATCAACAATAAATATGTAATTATTCTTTGGGAACATGGCTCCTACTTCTAAGATGGTGTCTGATGAGACCCCTAGCCAGCACATCCAATTCTTGACCTGCAAGAGTGTGGGGACATGTCACCAACATGGCTATATGGCACCTTGAGCAGAGGGCATGCCACCACTGTTGCTGCTGACTCACCCTAAGTAAAGATGTCTCTTTCTTCCTGGAATGGGGAGCAGGGCATCTGGTCAGAGCCTGCTTCCCCAATTTCATGAATTATTCAGTGTAATTTTAAAAGTATCTTCTTAAATTAAATTACTCAGAATCAGTTGATATTGTTAGCAAACAAAGGCACTGAAATGTGTTAGGACATGAATGTGGAAATGTGATACAGTATTGAAGTCAAAGTTTTAGATGAGTGGTCAAAAAACTTGGTGCCAGCTGCAGTTCTGAGACAAACTAACAATAGATTTCCAGCCCTGTGACTTTGCCTTCAGAGTGAGGACACTGGATTGGAGGAGTCTCTTCACTCATCCCATACGAATCTCCAAGATATCTCCTTAACCCCACATACTCCTCCAGGCACATTCTGCTCCTTACCCCACTTATGGCTGGTCACACCATTGAAAACTTAGAGTCTAGTGAGCTGCTCTGTCTGTCAGATACATGCTCTGTGTTGGTGGGAAATATATTCTATGGGACTAGTTCATTTCAAAGGTCTTTCTAGGTCATCTATCTTTGGAGCTGAAGAGATACTTTTGTGAAAGTATAACTGCTTCAGACAGGTTATAAAATAAATTTAAAGCCAGGCAAATGGAAACCCAGGAATAGAAGCAGAAATCAAATCTCAAGAATCGGAGGCATGAGTACAAAAAAAATTTTGGTGTGAGTTACTTTCAATGTGACCATAAATTGTAGCAAATACACTGCTAGTAATCAGGAGATCCATTGCATTTTTGAGCTCTAGCACAGGGGTTCTGCAAATTGGAAGAAAAAGAAAACCCTTGAGATATATTTGCCACATCGTGTGTTATTAAGGTTATTATTGGTCATAAAATAAGTGTATTACTAGGGGTTCTCTAGAGTAACAGAACTTACAGAATATATGTATATATACACATATATATAATGATTTATTAGAATGATTTATACTCTGTGGCCTAGATAATTCAACAAAAACTGCCTATGAATGAAAGGTCTAAGAGTATAATAGGTGTCTAGTTCATGACAGTGGATGTCCCAGCTGGTCTTTAGTATATGCTAGAATCCTGAGGAAGTAGGCATCAATATCAGTGAGGGAATGGACCTGCTAGTGAGGTGAGAGCAAGCAGGAAAAGAGAGGAGTTTCCTTCTTCCATGGCATTATAGAGACTTCCAGCACAAGGGGTGGCCCAGGTTAAAAGTGTCTCTTCCCACCTCAAAGATTCAGATTAGTTCCACTTAAAATGATTTAACTAAGCAAAAAGTCCTCCCAAATGGGCCCAGCTATTTTGGAGTTTTAGTTAACTCCAATGTAGTCAAGTTGAGAACCAAAAGAGCCATTGTTATAAGCAACATTAACTATTTAATAAAGGGGCTATGGAAATGGCTCAGTTAATAAAGTGTTTGTCATGAAAACATGAGGACCTGAGTTCCATCTTCAGAGTCCCAGTAAAAAACTGGGCTTAGTGGCACACACACTGTCTCACTATGTACCTGCCCTAGAACTTGCTACATAGACCAGGCTGGAGCTCACAGAGATCTATCTACTTCTTCCTTCCAAGTTCTGGGATTAAAGGCATGTGCCACCACACCCAGCAGTGTCATTCACATAATGGCCATGCTGAAGAGTTAAAGAAGAAGATCCGTAGGGCTCTCTGGCCATTCAGCATAGCCCACTTGGCAAGTCTCAGGTCAATGAGAGACCTTGTCTCAAAATAAAAAAGTTAACTACCCCTGTGGAATAACATTCAATGTTATTATCCTCTGTCCTCCACAGCAATACACATATGCATACACACTCATACACACCTGCAACCATATGACCACATATATGTATGCATATATACATATGCACACTTGCACATACACACAGAAGCATAAGTATCTAATTAGAAATATTTCAGAGGATTGCCACAGAAAACTAATACCCAAAGGAACTTCATGTCAAATGTTCTTGAGTAATTTATTTTACATTAGTGAAATATATTACAAATTTGATATGAAAAATAAAAAATAGATGAAATAAATCAAATGTACACTAATGAGCTAAAATGAAACATGAATTAAACATGAAATCATTATGATTTTGAAAAAAAATGTAAAAATTTAAATTTAAAATGTACCATGTTAATAATCATCATTTCTGTTCAGTGCTACTGTATTTGATCACTGGATAAATGTCAGAATATTAACATCAAAACCACGAAGCCATAGTCTTAAATGACCAGGAAGCTTTGACACAACTCAATTAAATATTTTTAATGACACATTTTTTACATGAAACTAGATGTTGTTTTTTTTCTGTTCTCTTTATATCTTATACATCCAAGCACTCACAGACCCACCCCAGGATCATGAGAATGCTCAGGCTGACAATATTTAATACTGATCTGTTTTGACACTTAAATGAGCATGCTTTTTGATTTGATGTTCTCAGACCCTAAAATTGCTTCAGCTCATGTGGGATAAACCCATATGCTTATGATGGTCTGCAATTTCTGCAAATTGTTCACCATATGGTGTTATGAGAGCATTTAAAACTATGTTAGACCCTGGCTGCATTAACAATCTCAATGGTTCATGCACATTTTTGATGACGGGAGCAACTTCATTTTTTATTGTATACCTTTTATAAGTTCCTTTTATAGCACAGATGGGATACATTTGCTCAAGGAAATAAAGTAATTTTATTTTTAAAGTCAATAATGAATCTATGTAGTCCCTCATCCAGGCAGTGAACAATCATTCAGGAAACTTCTAATGATTTTAGCAATAATTCCATTGATGTGAGGATGGTGGCTTCATAATTGATGATAATACTTGCACTCTTGTGGAGTCTGATTTCTCTAAGCAATTTGCTTTAAGAACTGATGCTTTGCTTATCCACTAGCTGGCTTTACAGTGATTCCCATACTAATTTGCTAAGAAGCTCGAGGTATAGAAAACAGCATCTCATAAATGGGCTGAGAAATATGAAACAAGAAAGGTGATGACTCATGAGACAATTGCATTGCAGAGGTTGAACCCACAGCTCACTCAAATTTTAGATCATGCTTTTGGCTTATCATTGAATCATGCATATGCCCACTCTTTCCATGTTTTCCTGTGATGTGTGGGAAGTGAAGAGAATAATTTTCTTACCATAATGTTGGCCAACTTTTGCATGCACCAGGAAGAGCTACTGAAAGAAAAAGTTTTTGTTTAGATTGTGGGGAAGAACACAGATGCTCATAAAAATTCTAGGTTAAAGTTGGGTGTGGTGGGTTATGCCCTTAATGCCAATGCTGGGGAGGCAGAGGAAGACAGATCTCTGTGAGGCCAACCTAGTTTATATACAGCTTGATATATAGTGATACCCTGCCTCAGAAAAAAAAATCACGATAAAGTATTACAGAGTATTTGTTTTTTTGAAAAATTTAATAAGACTTATTTTTAATCAAGAGAAAAGAAAATGATAAACAGAAAATCAAAACAAGGTGACTCTCTCTTCAAATATGCTACTGATAATAAACCTAAACATATTTGATTAAAAAGGAAGATAATATCAGATTTAGATTAAGAATAAAACTTATACCTGTTATTTATAGATGGCATATCTAAAGCTAACGGACATTAAAAACAGAAAAAGAATTGATAAATACTAAGCAATAACATCAACCTCAAGGAAAATATATAAAAAGAGACAAGGGGATGGGGTTTGGAGATTTATAGCTTGATCTCACTTCCTGTTCTGCTTACTGTGTGCAGCTGAGATGTGATCTCTCAGTTTCCGGCTTGTGTTGTCCTGCATTCCCTGCCATTATGGACATCTAGCTCTTTGGAACTACAAGCCAAAATCAACTCTTCCTTAAGCTGCTTTGTCATTCCATCACATATGGAATGTAATAGACAGTAACTAGTATTCATGTTATGTAGAAGCAGCTTCTGGTCCAACATTTTCCATAGCAGTAACCCTTTGTTGCCATTGTACTGTATATTTTCTGTTTATAATATCTTATTAATTTATTTTCTTTTCAATGATAATGTTTGTATATTTCATTTTTGATGTTGTTGCTGTTCTGTGTCTTTCTTCGTTTCAAAAGTTATGCATCTCATGTTTAAACTTGTACCATTTTAAATATGTAAAACTAGCTATTATTCAAATTAATATTAACTGCAAGTTTTCCCTTTTCATTGTGCATCCCTTAGTTTTTCAAGAACTGTCCTCAAGATTTCTCATCTGTTTACATTTCCCTGCATATACACAGCTATTAACTTGTATTATTTTTTCCATCAGGATCACTATACCTCCCTTCTTCTTATATAGCTAAGGCTTCTTTCCCTTTCCTTTCTATTATTTTGAGTGGAATCATGAACCCCGGTGGAGCACTCACATTAACAAACATTAACTACTCTTGATAGGAGTATCATCATAATAATTATTAGAACATGATGCAACTACCCTGTCATGTGAATTATTTTCCTCTTTTAAAAAATGCAGTTTATAATGTATGTGTATTCTTACACTATGATCTTATTTTACTTATTTAGGCTTTTTTTTTAAAAGAAAAGTGGTATCTATTTGATTATTTATTTAATTTTTGCTGCAGTAGGTGTTGTTGTGTATGTTTTGTAACATAATGAAGAAGAGAAAATACTTAAGAGGATGTTAACATTCCAAGGCAAACTACATAATCTTGTTGTCTGAATGGTAGGAGCTTAAGGATCATTTGTTAGGCTGCAAAGGCAGGTAATGCATTCTCTTGGCTTCTTTACAATTTACCATTAAGCTAGCTACCCAAAAGCTCACACTGAAGAGCTACCCTTAGGGAAGAAGTCTTTTTAGGGAGAATTGTGTTTCCTTGGTGCCACATTACTAATATCTCTTTAGTACGAGAGACTCTGAACCAAAAGAATAAGCAGTATTCCATGAAAAAATGGTCTAGTTGGTGAGGTAGGTAATTGACCAATTATTAAATTATTCTCACATATTATTTATACAAATATTAATTTATTCTAAATTGATGGTCCCATTTATTAAGAGGAAAAAAATGAACTCTCTTAGCTCACCTAATTGGCTAACAGTTATCCCAATATACTTTTCTTTAGTTCTTAAGTGCAAATTGATTATAGATCTAAATTTTTAATTTTATATATCTATCAGTCTGATTATTTTCCTGTCTAAACTCTGAACATTGAATAGGTTAGCACACATAGCAGATACTTAATGTATTCTTTGCTAAACATAATATTATAATATTTAAAATATAATTTATCTTTTGAATATAGCATATTGAAATGAATAGACTTTAATTTAAATATAATGTATATCATAATATTATCAAATATCCCAAATTCTATATTTTAATTTTACTTAATAGAATTTAGAATTTTCATTTTCCTAATTATGTTTAAGATGCCAAAAATGTCTTCAAAGCAGTTATATAATATGATTCAGATGGCTACTTTGTATCCATTAAACAAGACTTTAATGAGGGAAGCTACATGCACATTTATGTGAAAAGTACATGTGTGTCACAAAGCAGTGAGTGATGACTGTACAAAATGAAAACTATTTAACCTCTTCTTAGCACCTGGGAGGCTGAAACAGGTGGATCTTTAAGTGTGAGACCAGCATGGTCTACAGAGCTAGTTCTAGGATAACCAAAGCTACACAAAGAAACCCTGTCTAGAAAAACCAAAATTAACCCTGGTTTTAAAGAAAAAAAGCACATGGACTTTTAATGTTTTAATGGCTCAGTTGAAGACAAATATTCCCACAAACTTTTCTGCATGTCCAGTAGATTCTTGTATAGAAGTTACAAAGATGTAGGAGGAAAGAAAAGGTAGGAAGGCTCCCAGGTCTATGTGTGAGCTCCATGGTAAATACAGGAGTTTGCATCATGCCTGTGGCAAAACAGGGAGCAGCTGACACAATGCTGATGGCACAAGGTAAAACCCAGCAGCAGCAGAACACAGCAGAAGATGGAGGGATCAAATTTCTTGTTTCTTAACTCCGTCTGTCTAGAATCTGAGATTAGATCTCATTTTACAAAGTCAAATTGTTCCTCTTCAATTGAAGATGAATATGAAAAATGAATTACCCAAATTAGTCTCAAAGGAACTGATACTGAAGAACTAAATCTAACTGCAGAAGAATACAGAAAATATATTTGTATAAGTTTATGCTCTGAACAAAAAGTTTTAGCAAAATATAAAATGATAACAGGCATGGGGGCGTGGCTAACAGTTGTAAAATCAGATTCTTATAGACATGCCTCCACATCCCTTCACTTCAAGTGTGAGTACTTCTAGAAGGAAATTGAGATTCCAGCTTTC
Organism: Lophiomys imhausi; assembly: GCA_907164525.1. NCBI lineage: Eukaryota > Metazoa > Chordata > Mammalia > Rodentia > Muridae > Lophiomys > Lophiomys imhausi. Next base: position 3,095,586 of record CAJQZJ010033539.1, on the reverse strand, counting down.
CATGGGGCAAGACAGATAACTTTGAATGCCCCATATAAACAGCCCTCTCATTGTTTATGTCCAAAAGAAGAAAAATATTACATAACCCATGAAACAGAGCATATGAGTGACAGGAAATGACATTTTAAACTTACATGTAAGTTTAAATACACTGTGATTTTGAGACCAGGATGAGGGTCAGGCAAGAACACAACAGAACATACCAAAGTTCCAGTAACAGCACAATGCAGATGAGATTGATAAGAATTTTGCCAACATAACCAAAGGAAATGTCTGGAAGGAAGGGTTACTATGGAGGGAGGATGCACAGCCTGGGGAAGCAGAGCATGGCAGCAGAGAGTACAAGAGCGGGCATTGGGAACTGCTAGAACTAACTCAGATGTCCCTCAACAGAAGAATGGGCAAAGAAACCATGGTACATTTTCACAATGAACTATTACTCAACTATTAAAAGCAAGGAAATCATGAAATTTGCAGGAAAATGGATAGAACTAGAAAAGATCATCTTCAGTGAGGTAACTCAGACCCAGGAAGATACACATGGCCTGTACTTAACTTTGTTGGGGACAGTCTGATATGCTGATTTCAATGCTGAGATCTGGTTACTGCCCCTTCTGAGGCATTCCTCTTGATTGGTTAATAAAAGTCACTGATGGCCAATTAGCTGAGCAGAAAGAGCATAGGAAGGCGGGACTTCCTGAGATCAGAACAGGAACCGTGCATTTTACACAGAGGATTAGTTCATTCCACCAGGAGACATGGAAACAGATAGATGTGTTTGAGGGCACTGGAAGGTAATCACAGACACATGGTGGTTTGGCATTAGGTGATCTGGGTTAATTTAGAGTAGCTAATTGAGAGTCTTCTCAGCTAAGGGTTAAGCATTAAAACATTAAAAGGTCTTGGTGTATTTGTTGGGGAAATGACTGCAGCAGCTTATAAGCCATCAGTCCAAGCTATCCAGGGCCATTGGACACCCAGACTCCAGTCGAACTCAGGCAAATCTCCTGCCAAGCCACCAGTAATTCTACCGGCCTTATATAACAACTTATATTACTTAACAGAGTTTAGGTCACAGGTGGTGTAGTCCACCCTTGGTCCGGGGTTCTTTCCCCAGGTTAAATCAGGCTGCCGGTTAATCAGGCCAGGTCCATCAGTTGCTCTGCCAGGTGACCAACTGCTCCACTGGCCTAATCTTATAGTTTATACTTACTAACAACTACAACTGATAATTAGATTGCAGTTTCACTACTTATAGTGGATATTAGCCATATAGCACAGGAAAACCATCCTGCTGTGCTTGCAGACAGGAACTATCCTCTGAGAGGCTCAACCCAGCAGTAGCAAAACAGATGCTGAGATCCATAGCCAAACATTGCATAGAGCTCAGGGAGTCTTACAGAAGAATGGAAGGAAGAATAGAGGGATCTGGAAGAGACAAGAACTCCACAAAAAAAGACCAACAGAGTCAAATACCCTAGGCCCCTGAGGGCTTACAGAGACTGAAGCACCAACCAAAAAAGCACATATGGACTGAACATAGGCCCCCTACACATATGTAGCTGATAGGTAGCTTGGCCTTCAGGTCGATCACCTAGCAAATGGAGCAGGGACTCTCTGACATGGACTTTGTTGCCTGATTGTGGATTACTTTACCCTAGATGAGCTGCCTTGTTTGGTCCCAGTGGAAGAGGATGCTCTTAGTCCTGATGCGACTTGAAGAGCCAAGGTAGAGTGATGTGAGTGCTCCCCTTTTCTGAAGAGAAGGGGGAGAGGGGAGAGGGCAAAGAAGGTGGGATAGTGAGAACAGGTGGAGAAGAGGGAGGAGGCTGTGACTGATCAGAATATAAAATGAATAAATAAATAGATTTTCACAAAGAACTACTGTGGCACCCTCAGACCAATGTCTCAGGGAAAGGTGATACCAACATGCTGTGGACCCACTTCCAGGAAGCTTGTTGAAGGAAACAAAGAAGCAGCTGAGCACCATGGTTCTCTGGGAATAAAATATTATTAAAGAGTTAGAGAAAGACCCTACTGAAAACAATCTTTTTTTTTTTTTAAAATGAACTTCACAAATGAGATACACTCCTATACACACATGCATTTACGTACATACATTCACACACATATACACAAACATAGATATACACAGATACACAATATATTATAAATGTACCTAAAACATAAACATATACATATACACATACACACCCATATAAAACATATTTATATATGCACATGTACCTATACATATACACATGTGTGATTTTTGTTGTTGTCATTGTTTATAAGTTTTTTGAACTAGTTCTCTAAGGTATCTCTTCTTTGTCAACCCTGTCCACTAAGACTTCTCTTCCATCTGGTTGGTAGAAAAATATTGGACTAAATTTCCATAAATCCCAGAAGCAACATTTCTCATTATCTGAAGGCATTCTCTCTCTCTCTCTCTCTCTCTCTCTCTCTCTCTCTCTCTCTCTCTCTCTCTCTGTGTGTGTGTGTGTGTGTGTGTGTGTGTTTACTTTGAACACTATCCATTTACAACCTGCCTTGGTCCTCACCTCTTACTACTGCCATAGACAGAGTGGAAAGCCTATGGCATTCTGGGAAAGCACATAGTCCTAAACAAACTTTAATCTTTTAAAGTCCCCCCCAAAAAATGACAAAGCGTTCAAAAACCATTTCAAAAGTCAATGAGACTCACTATTCTTTTCTTCTAGTTAGTCCCCAATTGGTATCTAATGTCCCAGTTAGCAATGACAAAACATTTGTCTTTACTTTTTCTTCACTTTTGGAAATGAACCCTGTAACAGTAAATTTTTATTTATCAACCATATATTTATTAATACTTAACAAATACCTAATATTTACCTATAAAGTTCCTAAATCCTAAAACCCGAATCCTAACTCTAAGACCTAATCCACAACACCCTAATGCCTATAATACAAACATTTAACTTTAACCTAAGGTTTCTCAAAAGGATATTTTCCTCTGGGCATAGATTCTTAAAGATGGATGGCCTTCATCAAATCTTTCAGTCTTAAAGTCTCTGAATCTCATTTGCCAGATCTTAAGGCAATTTATAAATTTAATCTGTTTCAACCATTAAGGTGGGGTGGCCCTTATATCAAATAAGAATTGCCTCTGCAGTCTTAGAGCCCAATTATAAAGTTTCCTAGGCTCACCATTAAGATGCTTTGGGCCTCCAAGGGTATCTCTCCAATGCTCTGTCCAGTCTGAAGCCCCCAACTCTGAAGGGAGACAACTCCCACCTAGACACTCCAGGTACCAGGGAGAATCCGACCCCGGACCCACGATAAGTCGGTGCAAGATGGTGAAGCCTCCTGCTTAGACCAGACGAGGAAGAAGGCGGGTGGTGCAGGAGGGGTGACCTGTGACCACGTGAATCTTGACTTAAATGCCTGCACCTCTTGTAATGAATTAGCAGTGTGATTTTTGGCAGAAGTTTTCGTGCACTTCCAAATCATGCCCTTGGGCAATGTGTCCCTCCAAAGCTTTCCTTGCAGAGAGGTTGAGGAGTAGCAGGAGATCTCTAAGATACCTTAGAGAACTAGGCCATGTGATCTGTCGTGAATATCTGAAGTTCTTTTCGACAGTGTCATTGACATAATTCCTGGCGGGCTCCTCAGGGAGCACCCCGTCCAAAGTCCTATGATCAAAAAATGCCTTTTGCTCCTGGTGAGCTCCCAAGGACATGCCAGGTCCTGACATAAATCTTCCACCTGAAAGTCCAGGCTTTTGCTATTCCAAGATCCCTATGCTACTAATCTCACCACAGAACCTCAAGTAAGAAGTGCAGCACTTGACCTGAGTCAGCCAGTAAAAATAAAGATGTTAAACTGATATTCTGGAGATACACAAAAGACTTCAGCATAACTGATTACGATTCTTTGTGAATAAGATCTGCTCTCTCTAGAATGCATAATACAAGCTGTAATTTGCAGCAGGCTGGCCTTAGAAGGGGTAGATGCAGAATTAGGATAAGCTAAAATGTTACAGAGCTCATGTGCCTCCTAAGACACAACTGGTTTTCTTGAATGGACTCCTCTCACAGCTGTAAGTTACATTCCAGAGCTCTTAAAAATTTAATTCAGGCAGTTTGAGCCAGTTTTTATTTCCTTTTAGGAAAGAAAAAAGTTTTAAAATGTCTTCCTCTAGTGTTTTCCCTGACAGCATTCCAATCTAAGATATTCAAAATCTGATAGTCCCATGAAGTAATTTTATAAAGGCTTGAATAGATTCATAAAGACAAGGATCGTGTGTTTGCTTTCATATGTAGAATATAGATTTAAATCTCTCTCGCTCCAGTGTGTGTGTGTGTGTGTGTGTGTGTGTGTGTGTGTGTGTGTGTGTTTCATAAAATTACGAAGGGTACAGTTAGAGAGATGGAAGAAATTTTCAGGGAGTGGAGAGAGTGGAACACAGAGTAATTGAACTAAAAGAGCAGAAGGGAATAAATAGTCTTGGGGAGAGGGAAAAATCAGGAAGAAGAAGAAGATAGGAGGGATGAAGAGGACAGTGAGGCTCAACAGTTAAGAACACTCACTGCCACTTGCAAAGGACCTGGGTTTTGTTTCCAGCACCCATTAGCAGCTCACGAACATTTGTAACTCTATTTCCAGGGGATCTGATGGCCTTTTCTGGCCTCTGAGTGCACGAGACTCAGAGTGATGCACCTACATACATACAAGCAAAAAAAGGTAAATATGACTTTTAAAATTTGGTATCTAAACCCATTACTTTGCATGCTAACTTAAAATGTTAAAAACATTTTAAAATGTCTTTCTCAAGGTCCTTCCCCTTGATGAAGAACAATAGGCAGTCAATGGCTACTGAGGGAGGGAGAATCAGTCTTCATTAAATAAAGAGAGACCAACCAAATCCTAAGTGGTCAACCCTAAACACATGTACTTACAGGCAACACTAAATGCACTCAATAGATTGTGTGTGTGTGTGTGTGTGTGTGTGTGTGTGTGTGTGTGTGTGTGTGTGT